>JAWNMW010000257.1:22060000-22067500 GCA_035043565.1 Drosophila robusta | reverse complement strand
CTCACTGCCGCCACTCAAGGTGTTGCTCAGTGAGATTTTATCCTTCAAAAGTAAGATCGAATGCATTGAGGAATTGTTAAAGTAAACCGTTTATAGTCAGGCTAATAAGTCATAGATTGACGAATCCCCTTAACATATACATATGTCTATGTTTGCACACATTTATATATACATATATACCGATCTTAAAAATAGCATAAGGCAATTCACATACGTTTCGAGCTTACTTCGACAGTTTTATCACAAAGTAAAATAGGTTAACCCAGGCTCAAAACTGTTTTGAAATCATGTCTGCTTTACAAGCCAATAATTATATATGTATTTATATAAATATGTATAAAATGGAAATATTATGAAGACCTTAAACGGTTTAAAATTGCCCATATGTTGATTCAGACAGATCAAAATATTAAAGAAATAATTCCATAATCTATATAAATAGAAGTTTTAGCTTAGTTGCATTCACATGCGGACTCAAATAGAGTTCCGCTTTAAAAGCAATATATCAAGTACATATGAAAAAGAAAAACCAAAGGACTTTCGTCTGCCAAGTATAAAACTGATCAAGTTTTAATTTTGTCTGTTTTCAGTCTTCTTTCCAATGATCAAAATGGTAACCGCACCGGACTATATCAACCAGAAGGTTGTGCAGAACATTGAGACGCGTCTGGCGGCGGCGGCAATAAGCAAACGCAGCTACGAATACGCCGCCAGCTTCGAAGATTTCCTGAAGATCATCAACAATTCGGGCAATTTGGAGGAGCTGTCGCTAATACGGAAGAGCATTGTGAATGATCTGATGCATGCGACCAGCATGCAGAATCTGCAGCGTGCCAAAGGTCTCGACCCGGATACCGAGGACCATACGCTAACCAAATCGGAGCTGACAGCCGCCGTCCGCCTAAAGCGTTACGTGCAGCAGCTGTCCCTGGCCAAGGGGCAGTGCGAGAAGAATCTGGCGAAGTTTGGCTGGAATGGTAACTACTCCAGCGATACGGTAAGTCGAGTAGAGCATGACACAAAATCGAAATCATAATCAATTTATGGTTAACGGCAGGATCTGACGCTAATGGAGATACTCAATACGGCCGTTGGGCGACGCTACTTTACGCTGTTCCTGGAGCCGCTGAAGGCTAGCGCCCTGGTTGGCTTCTACCTGGCCGTCGAGGAGATGAAGCATGCGCACAAATCCAATAACCACCAGCTGGGCACAGAGATTTTCTATACGTATATACGCGTGCCCAAGCCGGAGATACATATTGATAAGCACGAGCGCAAGCTTATCGAGACCTTTGTGCTGGGCGATGCGGGTCCAGATATATTCTATGATATGCAGCGGAACATACTGCGCACCCTGGAGGATAAGTACTATCCACCGTTTGTGCTAAGCGATCAGTATCGCCACCTGAAGGAGGCACTCGACTCGAACGAATTTAACGATCCCACCTTGCTAATGTGCCCCACAATGCTCGGCGATGCGGCCGACGATGATCAGGCCATTGCCGCCGATGGTCTCAATGGCGCCGGCATTGCGCCAGCGGCCATCGATGTAGCTGCTCACACATCGTATGCGCGCAAGAAGCTGGAGCAGATACAGGAGCGCATCGATAAGAAGAACCAGGCACTCGATGCGCTCAAATACTCAGTGAAGCCCGAGTCGAAGGTGCTGCAAATCCTCGAAAAGGAAATGGATTGGCTCAAGAGCGAAAAACGTCAAACGGAGGCGCATTTGAGACGCACCGATGCCTGGACCGAACATCTGGGCAAGTGGAAGGCCACCATACAGAGCGTTGAGGTGGGTATGACCAGTTTCTTAACAGATTTTAACAGTCTCAAGTGGCTTAAAGTGGAACTTAAATAATGCAAAGCCAGTCTTTGTCAATTTCTATTGAACCATTTTATAATCAGTTCTTAAACTTAGTTGCACTATTTTAATAACCATACCGAACCATATTTAACCAAACCATATTTAACCGAACCATATTTAAAAAAATTAATTAATTAATTTGGAAAATTTGAACACTTAAAAAGGTATATAGCCTTAGCTCAGAATTAGCTTAAATGCACATTTTCTAAAACGGATTCGCTTAACTTTGTTAGATTCATATTAATTAATCAATTTAAATAATTTTTTATGTGCTTAATTAATACATGTTCTTAAATTAATTAAGTGCGGCTGCTAATCATATTTTAAACCAGTTAACCCGGCTTATGAAATCACAAGTTTCAGATGATGTTAGTCACTAACTTTGAACCAGCTATGAACCGGATTGATTTGCCAAAGCGACCTTAACAATTATTCGCCTTATTGATCAAATACTTTTTATAGTCTGATTTTTAATTAATTTGAAAAAAAAAATGTGAACAACTTGCGAACCGGTTCACCGTTTCCATAAACAGCTTGGTTTAAAAGTTCCTGATCAAACTGGGCTCAACAGACATTCTATCAATTTAGAGACACTAAACTTAAGAGAAATTTAATATGATCTATTTAAATGGTATTGTCACTCTTTGTCCAGGTGTCCGATGAGAAGGAGTCGCTGCAGTTCATGATCTTGGTTCATGTGGACGAGGATATCAATGCGCCGCCAGCGACGAAAAATGGTGACGCCAGCACGGGCCGAGCCCAGCGGCGTCGTCCCTCGGGCATATCCAGTGGCTGGGTGGTGATGCGTTCCCTAAACCAGGTCCATGTAAGTGTTTCGACAACGGAAAAAAAATATAAATGAAAACTGACATTGAATCCTGTTATTTTGTTTTTCCACTCGATTGCAGGAGCTGCAACGTAAACTGCGCCATGTGAGCTCCAATTTAAAATCACTTGATTTGCCCACCATTTTCAAGTTCTTCTTCTTGAAGACCGATCGGCATGCGCAGGAAAAGGCCAAGGGTCAAATACAAAAGTTTTTGAATGTACGTCAAAGTTGAGCATATAAAAGTCGTGTATTAATGCTAATCCAATCCACAGTTCATACTCGAGGATGATCATTTGAATGGCAGCGAAGCAATCTATACATTTTTGAGCCCCAGCTCGGATCATTTGAAGCAGACGCTGCCCTCGCCCAAGAAATCCAAGTTCTCGCTCTCCACGCTCTTCAAGAGCGACGCGGCCAAGGCGCACGAGTCGAGCAAGGCGAGCGATCCGTTTTGGGGTCTGCAGCGTGATGATGACGATATGTCCACCTATTTGGATGGCGAGACGACCAGCGATGTCAAGCTGCTGGCGGATTTGGACAGCAAGGATTCCATAGCGGAACCACTGTACGCCCTAATGGGCGAAATCTTTGATATGGGCGGCGTTTTTAAGTGGCTGCGCAAGAGCATCATTTCCTTTGTCCAGATCACCTACGGACGCACCATCAATAGGCAAATCCGTGAATCGATCGCGTATCTGTTCGAGGAGTCGATGCTCCACAATTACTACTCGGCCATATTGAAATCGTTTTGGCCGGGCGGCGTGCTCGCTTCGGCGTATCCGGTGCGCTCCGATGATATGAAAGAGATGACCACCAATGCGGCCAAGGCGCTACTCACCGATCACATACCCGAGGTGTTGTGCAATCTCGTTGGCGCCCAGGCGGCCAAGCGGGGTGTCCTAAAGGTTTTCGATGCTCTACAGAATCCCACATACAATAAGCAGCTGTTCTATGTGAGTTTTATCGTATACTCTTTCTGCCTTTAATTTTTAATTTGTTGTTTTTCACATTGCAGGAGCTGCTCGAGATCTTGATGATTGAGTTCTTTCCCGAAATACGTCAGCTGAAGGTGAACAGCGGCAATGGCAGCAAGTTGAACACTGCCACCGCCGGTGTGGCAGCTGCCTCTGCTGCCGCCGCGCTGGCCGCTGTCGCCGCCCTGCCGCTCAGCTATAATAGTCACAATACCCACGGCACGAATCATGCCGGGCAGCATCCGAGCTCGTCATCGTCCTCAGCATCGGGCAGTTCAACGCATCCCAAGGAGCATTACCATCAGCCGCCGCCGCAGCAGTCGCCGTATCATCAGACCTCGGGACAGCAAACGCATCAGCAGCAACAGCAGCAGCAGCAGCAGCATCAGCATCAACAGCAGCAGCAGCAGCAGCAGCAAGCGCATCTGCTCCACGGGCATCATCATCATCCGACACATGCGTCGCACGGCTCTGCGGGCTCCAAATAGAGCAGCTATTTGTTTTTAATCGTATTAACTGTTTTGTTTCTTCTTTTTTTTTATTCTTTGTGGTATTCTAATGATATTATCTTTTAAGTGTTAATGATGCTCTCTATCACTCTCTTGTTCTAACTCTATTGCCAGCTCGCTCTAGAGCATGGCTAAATTGTTTTTGTTGTTTTTCGTATTGGTTTGTGTAGCTTGAGTACCTTGAGAGTTTAGGATTAACAAATAACTGACCCTGTACAAAACTTCAACACTTTGAATGTGTTTCCAGGAACTTTTTCCACTACTAATCCTTATCACCTGCTCCAAAGTCCACCTCCTTTAGATGTCATTGTTTGTTTTCTGTTTTTGTAGTTGTTTAGGCAAATGTGTTTGTTATACTTTTAGCATATGATATTATATAGATATTTGAATTGTTTTTACGTAGTTGCAGTATTAAGCGTTACCAAATTGTTCCAATGTAGACCACACTCCCATACACACACACACACTCCCACATACACACACACATAACAAACTCCCAAACCAAATCCAATAAACTAAGCAAAGTTACACAAAAACAGCGTAAATTTTGGTGCCGATGCCGCATTGTAATTAACTGGAGTCGAATTATTGTGATCTTAGCAAGTAAACAGCACCAACAAAAAAAAAACAAAAAGAAGCAAAAAATTCAAAATGCATATATAAAAACACTAAAAACAATTGTAATTGTTTATAAACACTCAATGTAAAATGTTATTCATTTTCAAACTAAACTCATAAGCGCCTGTGTAATTTAGATAAACCAAATAGTAGCATATTACATAGCCTAACGGCAGTTAAGACATTGGATCGTATTGTATTGGATTGTATAACTATTTATGTATATTGCAGTTGCAACGTTTTATGTGTAAACAATATTAACAAACCCATGCAAAATAAAGATGCTATTTATGTAGATTTTCTCTTGTATACTTTTTTTGAAAGGTTATCTGGGACAATCAGAATTTTTAAATATCTTTTGTTAAACCTTTTCTTAAATTATGCTATTTTAAGCTTTATATATTCTTTCCCCCATATCTCTTTCTATGTTATATTAAAACTTCAATTAATCTAATTATTCTTTGTGACCATTTTTTATTAACATTTTATTATCTAAACTGAGTTATTTTAAGAGAGGTTTTCAGAAACTTAATCTTTTATGTTATATTTGATTAACATGTCGTTTAAATATTATTGCCTTTAATAAATAACATTTCTTAAAATATTTTAAATTAATTTTATTCTTTCCTATTATAAAATATAGATGAAATCCAGATATGTTTCGACGAGTCTACCCTATTTTGCTCTTATGTTTAACAAATTCTAATTTACTTTAGCTTTTATAAACAATGTTTTATTATCTGTATTTTAAAATAAGAAAGAGTTGATTGAACTATTTATGCCAAATTTTATGAAGGCTATCCTATAACACAATTCCAGAATCTTTCCTACTGAGATCTTAACGTTTACTTAGTTATATGTTATTTTAGGTTTTATAAACAATATTTACTTTAATATTACATACAAATCTTGATATGGAATCTAGCTTTTATAAGAGCCAGATCCTATTTCTTTCCTTTAAAATATGACATTAAGGCTTCAGTGAATATGTTTCTTTTTCAATTTCTTAAATTAAATTACATTAGATAAAGATATATATCTTTGAAATTTACACAATTTAGATTTTCATATACGTTAAGATTTAAATTAAATACATAAAAATTAATACTTACAGATGCTAACTTTCGTTAACTTATATGTTACAGCTTTTATGAACATTTCTTATTGCAATATATTGAACAAATTTGATCTTAAATTTAGTTACTTGAGAAGACAGATCTCCCCGTCTAAGAACTTAACCTAAGTTTAGTTATGTTAAGAGTATCTTTCTTTAGTTTCATCTACCTATTAATATTTCTGAATTTCAATTACTCTTTAAAGGTGCAGAAGGAATATTTTTAGATTGAATCTTAATCCATAGCTCAATTTTTATATGGTAGCTTTGCCCACCTCTTGCCACCTTAAAAAACAGCCATCTTTTCTATTAGCCTTTCCAGCTGAATGAGCTCCATGTCCACCACTATAACAGCTAGAGTTTTGCGCATTGCCGTCGGCTTCTTGACCAGCAGCTTTACCTCAAAATATTTCAACAGGAAACGCCATTTCAGCTCGGTCTTCCTGCGCTCCGATAGCAGTTGGAATGCATCCGCTTTGAGGCCCAACAAATGCTCCGCGACGCCGCCACTGAGACGCGTCTCGAGCAGCGTGCCCGTCTGATCGGATAGCTGGATATTTATGTTAAAGAAGTGCTCAAATCGTGCTCCGCTATGATTCAGCGAGAACTCCAGCAGACAGTGCTCATTGTCGCAATCGTTGCGGCTGCTGGGGATGAGCCTGTGGCACGCCTTGCTGCAAGGAGGCAAACCAAATGATGACATAGAAAACGCCATGGACGACAAATGTGTACTCGCCATTTCTTGCTGATGCTCGTGGCCAGGCCGTCAATATCGAACTTGGTGACCATGGCATAAAGCACGGCCGTAAATTGCTCGGTAGTTGCGTCCTGCAGTTCGCCCTCGGCGCGCGCATAGATCTGTCGCACACTCATCTGCGTCTGGATCTGTTCAGCTGTACGGCAACAAAAGCAGAAGTCAACAGATCCCCATCTATATGGATGTGTATGTGTGTGCTACTCACCCGCTGGCAAGTTCTCCATATCCGTTTGGGCGAATATATCAAAGGTCTTGAGCGGCGCATTGGCGGCAAATGCGAGCAGCGCCTGGCTGTCGGCGCCGTGTGGCTGCGGATTTTCATAGATCAGCGTGCAGCTGGCGTGACAGAGCACGGGACAGCCATAGAACTGTGAGTGGGAAATACGCACATCGACCAGATGCAGCAGCGTCTTGCGCGGCTTCCAGTATTGGGCGCGACGTATCCAGTCCGGGTGCCACAGCGTGAACACCATGCCCTCCGCACAGCTGGCATCGATTACCACCAGCTCGAGGCAGTGCAGCAGCGCATTGCCGTCGCGTGCCACCTTGCGCTTCAGCTCGCGCACCGGCCGCACAGCGGCCACCGCCACAAACAGATCGATATATATGGCCGGTCGCTGCTCAGCGCCCGGAGCCGCACACCGTACATCGGCCAGCTTGAGTGCGGCAGAGAGCGGCTTATGGGATTGATGGATTAGCTGGCGCAGCGGCTGCACAACGTCCACATCGTCGCTGCTGTGCTTCACCACATAACCGTGGCCCTCGTTGACGACCAGCGCACAGGCGAGCGTGCCCCGCGGGTGATAGCGCTGCTGCTCGCTAGCGCCGGGCA
>JAWNMW010000257.1:21600000-22055000 GCA_035043565.1 Drosophila robusta | reverse complement strand
CAGCTTCGTCTCCAGCTCCTTGGCGTGCTTCTCCAGATCGGACACATTGCGCTGCAGATCCTCGATCGTTGGCTCCCCGCGCTCGACTCGCCAACTGCCACCGCCACCGCCACGCCCCTGCCCAGGCCCGCGTTCTGGGCGCTCATCCGCAGCGGCTGGGCGACAATCTCGTCGAAGGGCGAGGGCGCTGCGGCCGCATCGCCGCCGAAGAACATCGCGGGCGCCGCCAACGGCACATTCTGCGAAAATAAATAAAAAATACAATAAAATAAAGGTATTTTGGGTACCAATCACAGCTGAACCGGTTCGGCAGCGATCCGGCGTCTAAATCAGTCTCAAAAATATGTCTTCAATCGTATTTGCTTCAGATTTAATTTAAAAACCACTTGAACCACTTTCAAGTTTTAATTGGTTCAGCGGCGAAACAAATTTAAGCTAATATCGAACCGTTTCTTGAACCAGTTTTGCATATGTCTAGAAACATTACGCAGCTAGTTGAATATAAATTTTAAACAAGTTAAAGCGCGCTTCAAATCTGATTTGATTCAGTTTAGAGCTGAACTTGAACCGGTTCAGTGTTGAAACGATTTTTCGCATTATCGAAAGCGAAGTTCGAAACTGATTTGAATTTGGACAGTAATTTAAATACCGAGGAAAAGGGAAATTGAATTTGTTGTATTAGCGCCATTAAAAAATATATATATTTATGGAAATTTCGAATGTAGCCAAGTGGGAACTGAAACAACATTTTCGTGTTGGGGTTCAACTTAATTTTCAATTATCTCTTTTTAATGGACAAATTTCTGTGAAGATAAAATTGTGCCTAAGACTCCCGCTGAGAATTTGTAACTTCTCCTTCAGCTGCCTCGGAAAACGTTTGTGAACTTCCCGAAGAGGGACTCAATTCTAGATGCAATTCTAGATACATATTACAAGCTATCTGTTTTTATATATACAAAAATGAGGGATTCCACTGGAATTTGGATTATAAGGCCAGAGGAAATTCTGTCAATGCAGGTAAAGTCTCTTCTTTAAGTAGGTTTTCCCACATAAACTAAATATAAATATAAGTATTCTACCTAGAGGTAATTTAACTAATATCCCTGGGGGTTTTCCTGGTGACTTTGATCGTTGAGCTAAATAACATATTATTTGTAAGCTATAAAAGGAGTTTCGCCTAAGGCCGACAAGGACTTGATTCCTGTGTGAAAACCCCAGAGGATCCATCCGGATCGGCCCCAGCTGCATCGTTTAAGTCAGGATTAAGGAAGGCAATTCTGTGCCCCTTTGAGAGTAAGGACTTTTAAGCCCGGCGGAAGAGTCCGCTAGGTCTTTAAATGATGGTCAACTGATGCTCAACCGACGTCAAATTGACAAATTGAATCAGCTTAAAGCACCCATCTATATATATATATAGGACAATCTGACAACTTAAGCGATTTTCCTTGGGGCGTGGGGGCTCTTCAAATATTTATTTATATTTATTTATTTGAAAATAAATATTCATATTTATTTGAATATTTATTTTCAAATAAATATGACACTGCCAAATATATATATATATATATATATACGCCCCAATGAAAATCGCTTGAGTTGTCAGGTTGTCCTCGGTGCCCCCGTAGTCTTACCTGCTCCATGGTCACTGGTACCGACTGTCGCTGCGTGGACTGCGGGGGGACAGCGCCGTGGCCGGGTCGCGTCCAGGCCATCCAATCGTCGGTGGCCTGGGCCGGCTGGAGCTGCTGCTGCTGCTGCTGTTGGCGCGCCAGCTGCTCGGACTGGTCGTCGAGGCGCGCCTGGAGCTCGGTGAGCTGCTCGGCCAGCCGCTTGTTCTCCGTCTCGATGTAGACCTGGTCGTCGGTCTGGTTCTGGCCCAGAGTGTCCAGTTCGGCGATCTGCTGCTGCAGCGCCTGCAGCTCCTGGTTGTGATTGGCGCAGAGCGCATCGATCTGGGTGCGCAGATTGTCCATTTCGGTCTTGTCCTGAATGGCCTGCATGCGCAGCTCCTGCAGCTCGAGCACATCCTGCTCGGCGCTGTCCTGCTGCAGCCGGAGCAGCACCGCCTCCCGACTGAGCGTCGCCCGTTCGCGCTCGACATCCGCCAGCTCCTCGTTGAGCCGGCCGAGTTCGTCGGTGCGCGCCTGGAGCTGCTCCTGGACGCGCTCCAGCTGCTGCATTAGATCGCGCGTCTCGGCCGTTGCCCGTTCCATGTGCGCACTCAAATCGCACTCGAGCTCGTCCAGTTCGGTGGCCTTCGCCGCCAGCTTGGCATCGTAGACGTTGCGCTGACGCTCCAGCTCCTGGTTGCGCGCGCTCAGCTCCGTTTTGAGCTCGTGCAGCTCCTGTTCGCTGCTGCTGTTCAGCTGCTCCCGTTCGGCCAGCGCCTGTGCCGCCTGCTGCTTGTGCCGCGCCAGCAGCGCCGAATGCGTCGCCTGCAGCGCCAGCATCTGTTCGCGCATCTCCTCCGCCTCGCTGCCGAGCAGCTGCAGCTGCCGGCTCTGGCTCTGATCGCGCTCGGCGCACTCCTCGAGCCGCCGGCGCAGCTGCTGCTCGTGCTCCGCCTGCTGCACGCCGCTGCTGGCCATTTGCTGCTCGAGCAGCTGGAGGCGCTCGCTGCCGCTGGCGAGGCGTGCGTTGAGCGCCACGACGCGATCCTCTAGAGCGGCGCTCTTGGTTTGCTGTTCGGCGATTTGTGTTTCGAGCGTTTCAATGTAGGATTGATCCTGCTGCAGTTTCGCCTGGATGCCCTCGTGCAGCGTCTCCAGTCGGGCCACGGCCAGCTCGAAGCTGGCCTTCTCCTCGGCCAGTTGGGCGTTCGCCGACTGCAGCTCGGCCAGCTGGGCGAGCAGTTGCTGCCGTTCCTCATCCCTCGCCTGCTGCACTGCATCCGCCTCCGTCTCCGTCGCGGCCTCCTCGGGCTGTGACTGCAGCTGGGCACGCAGCTCGGCCAGCTCGCGCTGCAGGCTCTGTATGGTCGCGTTGCGATGCTTGATCACCTCCTTGGACTTGTCGAACTTGACGGACTTCTGGTCCAGCTGGCGGCGCAGCTCCTCGACGTCCGTTTGGTCCGCCAGCGCGAGCTCCAGCTTGTAGCTATCCTGACGCAGCGCCGTATTCGCGTGCACCGTATTCTTCAGCTCCACCTGGAGGCGTTCCACCTCCTCCTTGAGCTTCGACTGCTGCTTGACCAGCTGCTGGTGCTGTTCCTTGCTGGCGGACGAGCTGTGCCTGTGCTCCGACTGCAGCCGCTCCAGCTGCTGGCCGTGCTCCGACTGCAGTTGCCTCAGCTGCTCCCGCAGCGCCGTTACGTTCGCCCGCTCCACGTCCAGCTGCTGCTCGAGCTCCAGGTGCTCCGCCGTGCGCTTCTTGAGATTGAGCGCGTACTTCTTGAGCTTGTCGCGCAGCTCCTTGTTGCGGGACTCGCTGGCGTCCAGCTCGCCGCGGCACTGCTGCAGCTCGAGCAGCTTGAGGTTCGTCTCGTGCTCGCTGGCGCTGTAGCTCTCGATCAGCTGCTGCTTCTGCTCGGCGACGAGCGTCTGGAGTATGCTCTGCTCCCCGACCAGCGTCTCGATGCGCGACTGGAGCTCGTGCCGGAGTCGCTGCTGCTGCTCCATGTGCTTCTCGTGGGCCATTTCGCTGCTGTTCAGCGACTGATCAAAGTTCTCCGCCTGCAGCTGCAGCTGCACCAGCTCCGCACTCTGGCTGCCAATTAGCTGCAGTTGCTCCGCGAGCGTTGAGCGCAGCTCCGAACGTTCCGCCTGCAGCTGCTGCAGTTCGTCGTGCTGGGCCAGCGCCTGTGCCCGCAGCTGCTCGACCAGCTGTGCCTCCACCTGTCGCTCCTGGCGCTGCTCAATGGCCAGCAGATTGGTCGCCGCGGGCTCCTCGTTGCTATCGCGCAGCTCGTCGAGCTCCGCCCGGAGCGAGGCCAGCGCCGCCTTCAGCTCCGCATTCTGTGCGGTCAGCTGTTCGTATTCGGCGAGCGCCTTGCCGTTGGGCGCGGTGACGGCGACAACGGTCTCGACGACGGTCACCGTTTCCACCGCGGTGCTGGCCTCCTTCACCTTGTGGAGCAGCTCGGTCAGCTGGATGTGCACATTTTTGGCCTCCTTGGCCAGCTTCTTGGACACATTGAGCTTGGCGTTGCGATCGTTCGCCCTGCGATACGCCTCCAGCTCGGAGCTGAGCTTGCCCAGCGATCGTTCGCATTTGTCGAAGAGGGCGACGGCGCCGTCGCCGCTGTCGAGGGCGGCGACCACCTCCGAGGAGCGCTGCATGGAGCTCAGCTCTTGCGAGAGATTCGTTTTCTCGTTGAGCTGCAGCGACAGCTGCTGTTTGTCCCGCTGCAGTTCCTCCAGCTGGGCGTGCAGTGAGGCACTCTCCGATTGCAGCTGGTCCCGGGCGTGCTGCAGCTGATCCTGGAGCAGCGCATTTTTCGTTTGGAGCTGCTCCATTTTGGCGAGCACCTCGCGACGCTCGTTGGTAAAGAGCTCGATCTTCTGGTGCAGCTCATCGCTCTCGTTGCGCAGCTGGGCGAGACTCTCGCTGACCTCCAGTTCGGGCGCGGCGAGATCCGTTTGGGTCAGCTCGCTGACAAAGCTGGGCAGCACCGCGGGCTCAGCGCGATCCGCAGCCCGTACGGCGGTGGCATCGCCATCGCCATCGGCATCCGCATCCGGATCGGATCCGGATCGGCGGCATCGCCCTCGCTGGCCGGACGCTGGCTGAAGCGACGTTCGCTGGGCCGCTCGACAATCTCAATGGACTCGGCGGAACTGGAGGAGCTGAGCTTCTCCAGTTTGTCCAGCAGCTCCATGTTCTCGTTGATGTAGTGCGTCAGCTTCTTGTCGAGCGCCTCCTTCTCGGATTGCAGCGTTAGCAGCTGCTGGCGCTGCTCGTTGGCCTCCGTCTCCAATTGTTGGACGCGCTGCGAGAGCTGCTCCTCCAGCTGCACCTCGCTCAGCTCGGATTCGACGCGCGCCGTTTCGCTGCCCAGCTGCAGGGCCTCCAGCGCCTGCTGCAGCTCCTCCTTCTGCTCCTCGAGCAGGCGTATCGCCTCCGTTTGGCCAGCCGTTGGACTCGGCTTGGCGGCCACCAACTGGGCTCTGGACTCCACCTGCTGCTGCTGCTGCTCCTTGTGCTCCTCCTCCTCCTCCTCCTCCTCGACATGGGCCAGCTGCCACTGGCCCTTCTCATCCTCCAGCACAATGATCCGCTGCTGCAGCTGCTCATTCTCGGCGCCGAGCCGGGCCAGCTCCTGTTGCGTGTCCGTTGCCTGCATCCGCTGCAGCTGCTTCTCCGCCTGCTTGCACTTGAGCTTCAGCTTGATGTTGCTCTTGTTGCACTCGTCAAGCTTCTGCTTGAGCTGCTGCAGATTCGACTGGAGCTGCTCGTTGGCGCTGGCGTCCGATTCGTCCAAGAAGATGGGCTTGCTCCTGACGCTCTGGGCGAGCTTCTCCTCGAGCACGCGCAAATTCACGTTGAGCACATTCAGCTCGGTGGTCTTCTCGGCCAGCTGTTCGCCCTGCTGCTCAATGGTGGCCTCCAGCTCGGCCAGACGTTCCGATTCGCTGCCAGCTGCATTCGCGGCCAGTTGCGTTCGCTGCGTGTCTTTGGCGTCGCGCAGCTCCAGCAGTTGCTTCTCGAGCTCCTGCAGCTGCTTGGCCAGCTCCACATTCACCTGGGCATCCGTGGTGGCCGCCGCATTGTTCGCCTGCTGCTCGACGAGCTGCTCCCGTGCGCTGTGCAGCTCCAGGCGTGTCGTCTCCAGCATTTCGCTGCTGTCCGCCAGCTGGGCGTTGCGTTCGCGCAGCTGCTCGATCTCGGCGTGCAGGCGCGCCTTCTCCAGCTCGTCCAGCTGCTGTTCGCCACGCTGCGACAGCGTCGACTCCAGCTGCTGTATCAGCTGGTCGCGTCGCGTCAGCTCGCTGCGCAGCTCGTTCAGCTCCTGCTGCAGTTCCTGCTCCTTTCTGCTCTGCTTCATCTCGATCAGCTTCATCTTGTTCTTGAGCAGCTTCAGGCGACCATCATCCAGCGAGGACTGTTGTTGTTGTTGTTGTGGTTGGTGCTGCAGTTGTTGTTGCTGCTGCTGCTGGAGCTGCTGTTGCTGCAGCTGCTGTTGCAGATCGGCCGCGGAGCGATGTCGCGAGACCGGCGCTAGAGGCGCCGCCAACGACATGGCGCGCAGATCGCTCATGGAGGAGCCCAGCTCGCTGGCACTCTGCCGCAGGCCCGACTTGACCGACTGCAGCGACTTGGCCATGTCGCGTTTCCGCTGCTCGAGCAGCGCCCGATTCTGTTCGGTGCGCTGATTGAGCATTTGCAGCTTCTCGCTGCCGCTGAACTCCACTTGGTCCAGATCCCTTGTGGGCGTGGACGTGGCCTGCTGGGCCGGCGAATCGGGCGGCTTCTGTATTCGCGGCGCGTTCAGCGACTTGAGGGATTCCATTGAATCGCTCATGCTGGTCTGGCGACGTCCGCCATCCTCGGATTTGCGCAGAGCGCGCTCACGCAGCGCCGTGAGACGTTCCTGTAATTGAATATATATATTCATATATGGAACGCAGCTGGCGTGGATTGGGCATACCTGCTGTTTGGACAGATTCTCGCGCAGGCTGTCCAGGCGTCCCTTGCCGCCGCCTCCAACAGATGATGCATGCTGCAGACGCAAAAGCGTTAGAGAAAGTTGTGCGAAATGGGAGCGGCTGACAACTCACCTGTATAATTGATAGTTCCGTGGAGCTGCTGTCATCAGCATCCTCCTGCTCGGCGTATTGGCTCCGGTCGGCGGCCGCCTCCGTGCCCCTCTGCCAGGACATTACAATTACAAAATTCAACTATCTAAAAACAATTACACCCGAAAACAAAAAAAAAAAACCAAAACAAAAACAAAAAAAAAGGAAAGGGGAAAACGAAAAGAACTAATAGGTAGCACTGGCTATCTCCGGAACGGATATACCCAATGTCGTCGCGCGTGTTTCGTGATGTTCGTGCTGCTAGCTATCGACATTGACTGCAATGGCAAAAGGACATGTCAGTGGCCACGAATTAAATGGTTCGTTATATACGAGTGCATGTATATAATTCAATTTGAAGGCGCTTCCTTTGCGTTTGCCGTTTGAAATTTTGGTCAGAATTCGTGGCACTGACGTGTGCACTATTTCGATGTGTGCGTGCGCGTGTGCGTACGTGTGTGTAAATCCATACGAATGGGTCACAGATACACACATACACGCACACAGTGCTTTGTTGCTTTGTACGTTTGGAGTTTTGGCAAGTGTCTGGCGAAATTTCAAAGGCAACTGGATTGCCAGCACATTGTTACAAATTTATAGCATTGATTTTTATGTGAGAATTGTTTTACCAATTGTAATTAAGCAATGCTAACAAAAAACTTAAATGCCAGGGCTTCAGCGTCGTTGTTACTGCCCTGTTTTCTTTGGCAATTATAGGGCTGTTCGCGACTAGAGTTGCATCGAATTAGTTCAAATGAACCACTCACGAAACTGAGCGAACGACATTTGTCATTGTTTGTTTTATTCCAATTATCGTTTAATATGCTTAAATTACATACATAGCTCAATTTATTGAGTAATTTATGCAATGAAAAAAATTATAGTTGCCTACATAAACTATTTTTGTGTCATTTTGTTCATTGGCATTTCATATGGCGATGTATATAATAATAAAATAGAATTTGTTGAGTTGATATGGTATTGCATTCATTGACCAATAAATAATGTTATTGAAAGAAACTGATCGTTCGATCAATAAAAGTTCAACTAACTCTTTCAATTGCATTACGATGTACAACTCTATTTGCAACACTTTCGCATCCAAAATCAAGTATTCGTCGCGATAGTATCGATGCTGAACATTTCGTATAACGCATCGTTAGTCGATTGGACTGTCAGTTAAAGTTTCGTTAAAAATATATTTTTGCATGTATTTTAGTTAAAGATATTTTTACTGTTATGAATATACAAATGCGGAAATCAACTTAAAACTTAAGCGCTCAGACGTCTGAAATTAAACTTTTATTTTAAAATTTAAAAAATTTTTTATTCTAGTCATTCGACATTAAAATCTGTAAACATCGTAATTGTTCAAAAATTACGTGAAATTCTGTTCATAAAAATCCCACAGTCATGTATCATATTCAATCCAATCAGTCAGTCAATCAATCAACCAGAAGAAACCCTTTTCCGTATAGAGAAATATATAGTATAAATTGAAATGCAATTACTATGGAGATCGGTTAATATACAACATCTTTATTGACATAAAAAAAGGAACCTTGAGTTAAGCACTGAGATTTCTTGTTTAAGTACATCAAATCTGTAAGATGCGTTCAGGTAAAAGAAAAACAATAACTATTGGACTAGACTGTCCCAAATGCATATTGATCATTGATATATATATATATATATATATATGGGTATATATAGTAACTGGGTATGTGGGGGCCCTTACAGCTGGCAGTCACCGGCTTTCAGCGCCGACGTCTTCAGGAGGTCCGCAATAGTCGGATTTTTGCCACGTATGGCATAGTCGATCGGCGTCAGACCCAGCAAATCCGTGAACGTGTCCATCACGGGCAATGCCGAATTATCCATCAAATATTTGACCACCTCGTAGAAGCCATGGAGAGCCGCCACATGCAGCGCGGTGCGGCGCGAGGCATCCGGCAGGAGGAGATCGGCGCCCGCCAGATAATACGACTGGAGCCGGGTGAGTGCACCGCGTGCGGCAGCGGAGCACAGCTGCTCGCCAACGGCACGCGACGAGCCGGTCAAATGGGCGCCGCAGTCGATCAGCAGCTTGATGATCTCATGACAGTCCTGGGCGACAGCAACCATCAGGGGCGTGCGATCGTCGCGATCGCGTACATGGACCGAGACGCCGTTGCGCAGCAGATAGCGAACAACGGGCTCGTTGCTCAGCTGGCAGGCGAGATGCAGTGCGGTCCGGCAGTCATGATTTAAGCCGGAGAGATCGGCGCCGTATGCCTTCAGATTGTTGATCTTATCGGTGTTGCCCTCGATGACGGCGGCATTGATCATGGCCGGAAATAGCGTGGCGCCCAACTGATCCAGTTCATGGGGCGTGGACAAGCGTAGAGAGCGTGCCACACCATCGACCAGATCGAAATCCTCCATTTTGGGCGGTGCATTCGATGTGAGCTCGCCGCGCAGATTCGATTGCATCATCTGGAAATGTACACCGATTAGCAGACAGCTTGAGTTTGATCTGAAGATTCACCTGTTTCTTCACATCCAGCGACCACTCCGATTTGCCAATCACATAGGCCAGCTTGGAGAGCGCCGCCTCGGGCGTCATATCGTAGCCGGGTATGACGCCGGCGTCGGCAATCGCCTTGCCCGTATCATAGATCTCGGCAACGGAGCCGTTCGGGCATTGCGTGCAATTGACGATGATGACGCCGCGTGCACTGGCCGCCTTCAGCTCATCCATGAGGTCTTTGCGATTGGAGGGCATATTGCCGGAGCCAAACGATTGCAATACAACGCCGCGCATGGGCGGTGCCAGGAACGCACGAAACGTGGCCAGCGATATGCTGGGAAAGATGCGCAACAGGCCGACATTCTCGTCCAGTGGCAAAAACACAGCGAAACGCTCCACCGTGCACGGCCGAAAGATCAGGCGATAGTCGACGTTGACATTGATCCCGATTTTCGCCAACGGCGGCACATTCGGTGAATTGAACGCGTCCAGCGAATTGGAGCTGACCTTGACCGTACGATTGCCGCGGAGCAGCTTGTTGCCAAAGAAGACGCACACCTCCGGTATCACATAGTTGCCGGCGATGATCAGCGCGGACGTAAAGTTGTCCTTGCCATCGGTGCGCGTCTCAAAGATGGGCAGCTGCGATCCCGTTATGATCACCGTCTTGCCCAGATTCTCCAGCATGAACGACAGCGCCGAGGCCGTGTAGGAGAGCGTATCGGTGCCGTGCAGCACCACGAAGCCGTCAAAGAACTCGTACGACTCCTGCAAGTTCACAAGATCCGGAGGTCATTAGGGTCACCAGTTGAGCCGAGGGGTATCCAAATATATAATATATATAATATAATATATTATTATCGGTGAAAATGGAGGCAGTTTTAGCGAATCTATAATATGCGCTAATTCGCAAGAAAGTGCGCATGAGTATCGATATTTATCGATGTTGGCCATATGAAGGAAATGATAAAGAAGCAACTCTTCTTGAAATTTGGGTTCTAGCTGCTAAACAACTCTGGGATTGATATTTATCGATTTAATTATCAATAAATAGTCAAAATCCCAAATACGTTTTGAATGTGGTTACCCGGAATCTACATTATAAATTTGGATTTAAGCTGTTTCAATCTGTAGCAAGGTGTCGATATTTATCGATTTCAATACGCTTTTTCGCCGTTTTCAGCACTTTTCCTGGAAAAACCATTTAAAACCAGAAAAACATTTTTCAATCCTAGAACATAAAAAATGTTGATGCGAATTTCTGGAGAATTTCCTACATCACACTTGACCACCGTACTGTACAATGGGCCAAATGTGCTAATATTCTTCCAAAAAAAAGGCAGGCAAATGGGAGCCCGGCAGACATAAAGCTGCAACAGGGAAAGTCCGACAGATGCCTTGTTCACTCACATAGATGTCGTTGGCGATGTGCGCCCAGTCCTGCAGCGACATGTTGCTCGAGTCGAGCAGGGGCACGTATTCGGTGACCTGGTAGAGGATTCGTCTCTTCTCGCCCTGGACAAAGGGCAGCACCAGCGGCGCCATCGCGGCGCCGGCGCCAAAGCGACGCTGCGCATAATCCTCATCATGGATATTGGGATATTTGCGTATGAGCCGCACCAGAGCATTCGGAATGGGCGCCAGCACTGCGGGCGAAGCAGAACTGAAGTCGAAATGGCCGAGATGGAGCCGGCATATAAACATTACTTACCATTGTCCTCGTTGCGCATCATGCCGATGGTGCCGCCCGTATAGAGGACCCGGACACGCGCCTCCTTCACCTCCTGTGGCATCAAGTTGCCCATGCTGGTATTGCGATGCATCGCCGGCAACTGGATGGTGGGTGAAGCGGGCACCGTCTGCTCCACGGCAGAGATGTTGCTGCACTCGGCCAAATGGTTTTTTATACTGACCCGTGGCATATCGGACAGGCTGATGCAACTAGTCGGATTTTCGTTGCTGCACATTTCTGTTGCCGTATAATTCTTTTATAATCACTTCGTTTCTAAGAACTGGGCACTAAAACTAATAGAGGAAATGACTATTGGCAAGTCTTGCACAACAAATATATACGAGATCCATTAACCCATGCACTTAGGGGCTGTGCATGTGTCAGCGCGTGTAACAATTCGTAGCTGTTTATTTAACCAATTTGTTATCAGTTAAACGGCAGGCACCTTCTATTAAAGGTGAGCGAGGCCAGGAGGCGGGTTATTTGTTTTTTTAGTTTTAGCTAGCCATGCAAATTAAAATCAATATCTGATCCCGATATGGACACACTCACACACACACACACGCACGCCCAATTGTTTGCATAAAAATATTTATTATACACATCCATAATTAATATTGTTTTTCTTCACATTGCCAGCGAAACAGCTGTTCTGCAGCGCGGTCTGGCAGCGCTGCGAGGTGTGTGTTGTTCGTTGTGGTGCGCAACTTGGCTAACAGCGTGTGTAGACTAGAATGTGGTGTGATGGAAATTGGAATTTTGTGCGAAATGTAACGGTTTCTGCACTGCCAACAGTTTACAAAATAAGCCGAGCACCAGCCCCGCCACACCCGCTGCCCACAAGCACGTGCCGTTAGTGCAGCACGAATAACGTTTTTAGCTGCTGCCGATGCTGCAGCAGTGAATTCCGCCTAATGACAATTTCAGTAATGGCCATAAACTGCAAATGCAACTTCCAGAGCACTTAATGGGGCTTGGCTCATCATAATGATGATAACAATGTCGCTACTCAAAGGGTATGAAAGCGACCGAAAATTGAGACATTTCAGTTTTGGGCGCATTGCTGCCTGTTGTTAAAGACACACACACATCCATGCATAAATACATGCATACATATGTACATACGTACATTTCATTGCTCTCTTCGAAATCAACCCAAGCAATGCTCTGTAGTGTGAGCGAGCGAAAGACAAATTGGCGCTCTTGTTCGATCTCCCGAATGGCTCGCGGGCCCTTGCTCTCTGAGAGTAAGCATTTGTATGAAAATTCGCGTTTAATGCATTATAACGACTAAATTAGGCAAGTTATCTTTGTTAAATTTGGCATAGATCCGTATTGGATTGATCAGAATACTATATGCTATAGCTGGCATTGGATTAGTTGGATAAAGGCTTAACTGCTTTGTTTTCAAAGTTGTTGTGATCCAAAATATATATGTATGTAGCTTTAAATTAAATCTGTACAAGAATCTAATCTCTATGCATTTATGTATTTAAAAAAATTGTGTGCACACACTTTTCGATAAAAACTATTATATAAATACTTTTATTAGATTTTTATATATTATGGCACGCATAAGCTAATATCAAAAATAATAATTATTTTTACAATAAGAGTGCAAATCTTTAGATGGATTTTCTTGATTATTATTTGCATATGTCTGATGTACACACTGCTTGATAATTCAGCGCATTCTAATTTACATCGATGTCTGTCATATCGATAGCTGTTAAAACGATTAAGCTCATCAACTTAACGCTGATCTGCAAAGTTGTTATCGCTTTATCCCTCTCTTCCTCAGTCTCTAACACCGGCATTTGCTCGTTCTACTGCATTGCCAGTGATTTCCGTTCGGCGCGCTGATAAACTTTGTTACTTTTTTTGTAGCATCTTGAAGTGCGGGCGCGCTGTAAAATACGCTCGTTTACACCTCAAGTGGCAATCATTTGCCTGGCGGGCCCCCCCCAAAAAAAAACCACCACGCCGCGGGCGACATTATCGCTGCTGCTGCGCTCGCTAATCACCATGCGATAGAATGAGAGGGCGTGGGAGAGTGCGCGCGTGTGCGAGCGAGCGAGCGAACGGCTTGCACTCAAACAGGAAACAGTTGAGCACTTAGATGTGCGAGTGGTGCGGCGTGCTGCTGCCGCGCACAAACAGCAGCCAAGAAATGCGGTTACATTGTACTGGTGGCCACATAATGGTGATGATGTTGTTGTTGCATACCCTGTACCCACTGCAAATGTGTTAGCACGGGTGTAATAGTTCTGTGCAAAAGTACGACTCTTGAGTCTAGCTGATCTGTCTGGGTGTATGATAAAATAAGAGCTCGAGAATTAAATTTGGTATGTACATACATCCTTTTATACTATACGCCGGACAAGCTTATCAATATTATATCGATATTTCGCCTAATTTTGATAAATATCGGTATGTCAATGATTTCCTTGCATATCTGGAGTTTATGTATAAATGTTCCCTTTAAGATAGAAGCTATGGGGGCTTGGGGAAAAATCAGCGCCGCCACATATTATAGTGCGTCTTTCAGTCTTGACTATTTTCTATATGTGCACACGTACAATGTTTGCGTACAGGGTATCTGCTCGTCGACTCCCATAGGTTAGAGCACTCTGGTTTGTTGTTGTTGATGATGATAATGATGAAGTGGCAGGGAAATGTGACAGTTGCAGGAAGAAAGGCGCGATGCTAGGCGACGCTAACGAACAACAATGGAAATATTTGTAATAATGGCGCCAGTGACAACAACAGCAACAATACCAACAAAAGCAACAACAACAACAACAACAACAGCAGCAGCGTCAACGTCAGCCTATGACAATGACAAGGCAAATAACGTGTCGCCAAAGAAAACTTCAGAGCGCCGCAGTGTCTCAGCGGCAGCTCGAATTACCCTCCCCCTACATTCCCCCCGCCCACCGCACCGCACCACACACAAAATAAGTCTTGTTTCTTCTTTCTGCTGTCTTTTCTTGTTGTTGTCTTTTCATAATTTTTGCCTCATATGGCTCGGATAATTGAGTGTGTCTCGCTCGCTCTCCAGTGGATTGAACTGTAATTACAATGGCGTTTTGGGGCTTTGGTGTGGCCCTTAAAAGTAGGCAATGCCAAAAGAAGTAACAAAATCCTGCAACGACGCTGAAATGTAGGCAACATAAAATAAATTTCTTTTTTTTAAATAAGTCAGTTTTTGGGGGAAAAAATAAAAAAAATGTATTTTTAAATACGAATTTAATTTGAATGCAGGATCAATCTAGAGGTCAAACCATGACAAAAATGGTAAACATCATGAAAATCGGTTCAGTTTTGACAAAGTTGTGAGACTTTGAAATCTAGCAAGTATGGATTTGGGAACTTTACTTGTCAAAATCTTTGTCCATTTTGGCATGATTTTCGACAGATAAATCGACCCCCCAGAATCACTTTTAAAGTTGCGTTTTATACTAATTTGGATACCTGCAATCGATTAAAAATAAAACTTCGCGATTCTGAATAAAAAAAAATTGTTTTTTCAAAATAAGTAAGGGGGGTAAAGGTTTTTTGGGAAAAAAATACAAAAAAAAAATTTATTTTCAAATACGAATTTAATGTGAGTGCATGATCAATCTAGGGGTCGAACCATGACGAAAATGTCAAATATCATGAAAATCGGTTCAGTTTTGACAAAGTTATGAGGCTTTGAAATCTGGAAGCTTGTTGAGCTGGAATATTTTTACTATATTTTTTCTTTGTAATTTTAATTTTTGTTGTTGTATTGTCTAGCATATGAAGATTTTATATTGTATATTGCATTTTATTCGCCGTCATATTAATTAGTGTGGAGTATTAAAAATTGTATTTTGTTATGCATTTAATATTTTACAAAAAACATTCAGCAATCATGAACGTTTTCCGTTAACATTTAAGGAAAATCGTGAAAACTTGGGCCCACTATGATTTAATGAGCAGCCGTTTTTAAAATGGCCACACAACAGACGGAAGAGAAAGAGCGAGAGAGAGAGTGTGTGTGTGTGTGTGTGTGTGTGTGAAGAGGGAGTGGGAAATATATATAAGTTATATGTATGTGTCGCCTATATATTTACAGCTACTAAACTGTAATCGGGCTACACACCGGAAGTTGAAATGACTTGAAAATTTATTGCATTTGCTGCCGACGTTGTTGTCGACGCTGCTGTTTTCCTTGTTGTTGCTGTTGTTGGTCTTGTTGCTGTGCATTCAGCAGCCAAACGCTTGACTGGCTTTGGTGCCATCGTCGGAAGTGGCACGGCAGTCAATTGGAGCCAGTTGCAGAGATTCGGCGACGCCAGCAAGCGGCGATTGCGAAATTGAATAAGCCCACGGAACCCAAAACCAGACCACACCCGACCCGACCCGACTCGGCGCCAGGTCCAACCGGGCCAACCTGTAGCCAAAAAAAAAAAAAAGAAGAGAAGCAGAAAATAAACCGAAGCCCCCTCTCCCACTTGGCGTAAGCGCCAGCTCTTTAGTTCCAAGCTCAAATCCAATCCCGGCCAGCATGACACAAATTTACGGCGATTTTGCAGTCAGCAACAGCAGCAAAAAGGAGCTGACAGACGCGCACGTGTGTCTGTGTGTGTGTGTGTGTGTGTGCATTTCACATATATGCACATATGTATATTTGTATTTGTCCTGACTGGGCCAGTGCATCCATCCTTCAAGCGTTTTGCTGCTCATAAAAATCCATTAAATTATTCAAATTGCATAGCAAAACACTTTTGCGAGACGGCGACGACGTCTCTGCATGCGGCCACGCCCCGCCGAGATTTTGGGCGTCAACGTTGCCAAAGATTCGCTGCTGCCCAAATGTTTGTTTGATTTTCCCCCGGCTGTATTTTTATTTTATTTTTATTTTTTTTTTTGTACTTTCTAGTTTTCCTTTTATTTCTCATTCTTTTTACTATTTTTCCGCGTTGACTGCTAAAAATAAAATGGCAACCGGCGGCCGGCAGCTACCGAGCGCAGTGAGGCATGCAACAACATAAAAAAACACACACACAGCACACACACATACACATACACAGACACCAACACTGCCTGCATTTTCCGTTCGTTGAGGCATTGAAAAAACTCGAGATGCTCAGCGTTCGCTTGCGGCTTTTAATGCTCATGCGTGTGTGCATGTGTGCACGTGTGTGTGTGTGTGCTTGTTGGTAATATTGCCCCCGCACAGTGGGCGTGGCCATACACATTGCCTGCTTGTAAGCACAATATGTAATCAAACTTGATGATCTTATGCTAATCCTGAAAAAATAAATTACACATTAAATTCGCTCGCATTGTCTTTCATTAGAAATTGATGAAAGCTTATCGAACAATGCTGGCCCACAAGTTATGCTTAGAGCAGTTATTATTGTCCCAATTTTGAATAGAATTGAATTGAATTGAATTGGAGCGCATTAGATGGCTTACACTTAATACAATTGTGCTTGAAAACATTGCTATTCTATTGTTTTCAATAAATATGTTAAATGAACTAAAAATATAAATAAACTGGTTTAGTCTATTATGATTTTAAATTGAATACGTTAAGCTGTTAATTAATTATTAGTTTTTACTTTGAAATACCAGTAGAATATACAATAAATCTCTTTTCATGCTTTACACACGCTTTACATAAAATACATACCGCTTTAATTTGTGAGCGACCGCGATAAATGATTGCAGCTGTTATATGCATTCAGTATAAGCCAACTTTATTACCTTAAACATCTGAAAAATGTTCACAGTTTCAAAACAAATGTGCTTCGATTTAAAAAAGTTTTGCTTGTTTTATCGCATTTATGGATTTAGATTAGTTGCCCAATCGGCAATTCCGAACTTACATATGATATAATATACTTATACAATATATATATATATATATATACTACATATATATAATGAACGCTCACTTCATATATATCATATTTCCATACGCTTTATAGACAGTGGATTCGTAGTATAACACATTAAATAATAATAATAATAAGTATAAAGAGACGATAAATCCTTCCTAATAATCGATAATCGATAATCGCCTAAACTTAAGGTTGCTTGGCAATTCTCATTACTCAATGTGTCTATACTGAGCGCTTTTAGCCGTGAGCTTTGATCATTTTAGAGCTTTTGTTTTTTTGATTTTTTGTGCCACTGTGCATGCAACAGTATAGGCGTGGCGTGTGCAAAAACACCAAATGTAAATACATAAAATACAGGCAGGTGTATTTATATATAAAGTATATGGTATATAGGCATGCTTATACATATATACCTGTATGTGGGCGTCTAATTATTCAGCTTAGCTCGCATAGCCACCGACCCCACGGGCGCCTCCAGCGGCTGCCCTCCCGGCACCCGGCACCCGGCCCGCCATTCCGTCCGGCTAAGCTTTAATTTAAACACCGTGAAAAACTGATTTTATAGTTTTGCACGTTTGCGGGCAGCGAACATTAAACAAATTTTTTGCAATTACATATACATTATGTGTGTATATATATTGACCAACTAGCGAACAGGCGCTCCCCACCCCTCTCTCCCTCTCTCCCTGTCTCCCTCTCTCCCTGGCTGCCAGATATTTACGGTTTTTGTGATCAGTTTGGCGTCCGCATTACGTAATTTGCTCAACGCATTACGTGGCATACGTAATTACGCCAGTGTGTGCGTGCTTCCATTTACATACACACACGCAGAAGCACATGCACGTGTGTGTGTGTGTGTTGTTTTGGGCGTTGTTTCAAGGACGCTGTGCGGCAATCAACGGCACTTTGTTTCAGCTGCTTTGGTTTGCTGCTGCCGCTTCTTCTTCTTCTTCAGCTCTTTTGGTGGGCGCTGCGTTTTCTGTTTTGTATATATATATATAAATATATATTTTTTTATGCCTGTGGGCGTGTCTGTGCATTTGGCATAATGATAAAAACCAACAAGCGCCCAAGTGCACAGTGTGAAGGCATCCAAACGTAACGGAACGAAACACAAATGGAAATGTAGCCGGGAAAAGTTCGTGCTTCTTGCTGCTTGTTTTCTTGTCGTTGCCTGTACCCCATGCAAGCGGTTGAGGCAGGGTATAATGATGCCAGATGGAGGCATTTTGGAGCCCATCCAATGTATACTTGTTCTTGGCCAGCATCAAAAGCAATTTGCAATTTTTTTTGGTATTTGGCATTTTCTTTATGCATGTGCACACATACGCCACCGACCTATGCTGATCTAGACATTAACTTCTCAGCACCTTAAAAGTCCTCAGCTTTGCTAAGGAATCGTTTCAAGACAACAGTTCCAATTACAATAACAGTTCTTAATTCGGGAAATCCTTTAAAATGAGTTGCAGATTTTGAAATCAGGAAACCAATTATGGGATTTTGTCCAAAAACTTGAAGGATCTACCAAAGCCATATAGCATCCTTATCTAAACTATGAAAAAAATATTAAATAATCGAAAAAGAAAATTAAACTTTTATGTGCTTTTAATTTTGTACAACAATTATTGGTTAATTCTTTTACATTTTAGCCAAAAATAAATGTTTCTCATAAGCTTTGGTTTCACTTTGGTTCGGTTCACGGTTCGTTTCAATGGTTCGTCTTTGGGTTCATGAAACCAGGTTTTGGTTCGAACATATGTATTTACTATAAATTTTGGACTTTAAAGCAGGGTTACGGCTCGCCGCTGTATTAAGGGTATCTGCTAGTCGTCCACTTTCGACCAGAGCCTTCCTACTTGTGCCCTGTGCGCTTCATGAAAAATGCAAACCAAAAGTCATTGCGGCATGTGTGTACATATGTAGGTACATGCATACATACGCATATGCACGCGAGTGCGAGCGGAAGGCACACACACACTAGCGAGCTTGTGTGTGTGTGTGTCTGTGTGTGTGCATGTTTATAGTCCAATGGGTGCGATTACTTTGCCGTGTGCATTATGCAAAAACAATGCGAGCTGTATAAATGTGTGTGTGTGTGTGTGTGTGTGTGTGTGTGTGTGTGTGTGTGTGTGTGTGTGTGTGTGTGTGTGTGTGTGTATTAGCCAAAGTATTGAGGCATAAAAAAGGCGTCTTATTTGCCGGCTGCCAGTTGCTGTTTGTTGTTATTGTTAATGCTCGCCTTGTTGTTGCTGTGAACGTGCAGCGGTATCGATGCCGAGCAGTTGATTCAAGAATCGATAGACTTGCGAGCCGGACTTTTCACTAATTATATCGATAAATGCATGCTAATTGGCCGCGGCAAGAAAACAAACGCCGTTAATTATTTTATGCATGTATGTATGTACGTAAGTGCGTGGACTTGTTAATAAATGCAAGCACGACATATGTACATATATGTGTATACGCATATATGTCAAATGCAATTAATGACAAAATTCTGACGGCGCTTGTTTGTGAGGCAGCGGGGATCGGGGAGAGTGGAGGGGGAGGGGGGGCGTGCCGCGCGGACCGACCGCAACGACACGCAGCGCTGCTGTTTGCTATCTTTGCTGAATTTTAATTAATTTTTAATGAAGTGCGAGTGCGAACTATGGCGCATTTGCACTTTATTTCGGTCAAAAACTTTTGACGGAAATACAACAACTGGCAATGTTACGTGCCAGCCATTTAACAGCATCCAAAGCTGTTAAGTCTAACAGCTGTTAAACGCAGCTGCATTTTTTTATCCATTATACTTGAAGTAAAATGCGTCTGCTGACAATTTTAGCTTCAAAAATTGAATGAATGAACCATTCGATTTATTTTCAATTGTCGTGAAGGAATCTCATCTTTGGTAGCATTTGTATTTTGTTGGGTCATCAACTTTTCGAGCAGCACATTTAATTCTGATCTCATATAGCAAGCACAGATAAAGAATATTTCACTACCTACCTCTGTCCCAAAATTTGGAAAAATGATAGATGCATATAATACATTACTGGGAAGATTCAAGACTCAAATTTCCACTGTGGAGACTGGGTTAAAGTACGAAGTTTCATTGCTCAAAAATTATTCGTAAACAATATCACGAACGAACACTAATTAATTGGAGCGAAAACTTTGCTTATTCTTCAACTTATTAATTAATGCCACGAAAAATGGTCAAATTCCCCATAGTGCACAAACACGCGCGCGCGTGTGTGCGTGTGTGTGTGTGTGTGGCAAGTTCTGCTGATTCGGGCAAAGCTTTTCGCTTTTCGCTTTGCCAATGCGCCCCATGCTAACATTCTGATTGCTGTCAGACGCATATCGATACATTTTTGTCCACACTCACACACACACACCCACACACACGCAGCACAAAGGCTGCCAAATGATAAATCACTGCCAAATGAACATGCTTTCAGAATGGACAGCAGGCACATCGCATTGCATTCGGTTGCCAAGTTTTGAGCACTAACTGAAGTCTATCAAATAATTTCATCACGCACAGCAAAAGTGTTGGCGTTGTTGTTATTGTTGCTGTTGTTGCTCTCGGACTGCATTGACATTTGATGAGCTCGCGAGCGCGTATATTGCACCCTCATCATCATCATCATCACCATCATCAGCATCATCAGCAGCAGCACCTGTCATGGCCATCAATAAAGGCATTCAACAACATCAACACCAATATCGACATCGACAACGCTATCGATATTGTGGCAATCAAAATTGAGCTGCTTTCAGGCATTTCATTCAAACTTATCGATGCTGAGATATGGCAATGACAGCCAAAGCAACAGTAACAACGACCTGGAACAGTTAGCTGCGGGCTGCCGAACTTTAAATACCCTTTTCACACGCAATATATGTATATCATACCATAGAATTCATATTATTTAATGGTACGACTTTGGTGATATTTTCACCCATATATTAGGGAGGCTCTTAATATATTGGCGATACTCTTAATTGTCAAATTTAGCCAGCATATATTTAAAAACACAAATTTATTTTCTATATTACTCGTGCGCAATACAATAACAGTTTACAACAGTCGCAAACGTTCTTAATTATATTGTCATTTTGGAAAAATATACTATATTTTTATAGGTTCTATATGTTAAAGTGTTCCGATATTAATAAGATGTAGTCCATGTATATTAGGAGTTTAGTGAATCTTCTTATTGCCAAATTTAGTCAGCATATCTCTCTAAGCAAAAATTAATTTTTCGACAAAATGTTCATGTGGGATCTATATGTTATTGTGTTCCAATATTGATCGAAGCATAAAGACGCTCTTAATTTCCAAATTTGCTCAGGATATCTTTAAAACTTATTAAACAAACAAAGCAAAAATTTATTTTTGATAGATTGTTCATATGAGATATAGCTATAGCTATATAATGGACCAATCAGGCCAATTTGATACAAAAAATATATAATTTCATGACGATAATTTTACCAGTGAGAGCCAAATTTGCCTATAGATAGACAGAGGGACAGACGTATATCAATAGCTGTTACTGATCAAGAATATATATACTATATAAAGTGTATGTTACACGCTGGGTGACATAATTGGAATACTCTCTGCAAGGATATAAGAACAAACACATTTCAACTGACACTTGCAGGTGCTTCGGCTGTCGTTTCAGCTGGACTAAGATGGCAAGCGTGGAGAAGGGGAAGGGGGAGGAGAGAGGGGCTGGCATGAATTTTAGGCACTGCCTAGCAATTGATGATGCCAATGGCATTCGGCAAGCGGAGCGCTCTGCCACTGTTGCATGCATATGAATGTTGTGGCAAGTCTGGCAGCACAATGCGCCACTGATTGAATTGCATGTAAATTAACTTGCTGATCCGATTAGAGCCAAGACGACAGCATTGGCAAAATAAATAACATCAATACACACACAAGCACACACACACACACAAGCACACACACTGGCACGCACACAACAAGAATAACAACTAGTTGTTGCCTGTGGCTGCGCCATTCACCTGTGCTCAATACTTATTGGCGGCTTTGATAAACACACACACACACACACACACACGCACGCACGCACGCACGCTCACACACACACTCAAACTGACATTTGCCAAAGTTGCCAGAGCACAATTTAATTTCGTTGCTGTGGCTTTTACATAAATGAAATATTTCGTTGCATACTTTTCGAAGCAATTTGCTTGCAGCTGCTGCAACGCTTAACCCCAAACGCCGCCCACCTCCTCGCCCCGTCTCTGGCACGCTCGGCTCAACTCCGCTCAGCAACTCAGCAGCGCTCAAAAAACTGAAGCCACTCGGCTCAACTTGGATGCGATTTGTTTGCGCTCGTTGTTGCTGCTGTTGTTCGTTGTTGCTGTTGTTGTTCGTTGTTGTTGTTCGTTATTGTTATGCCCTGTGAGCGCGGGCGTAAAGGGCTTGTGCATGTGTATGTAACAGGCAGCAGGCAACATCTCCGACCCAGTATCAGATCAGGACGACTAGCTAATTCAATGTCGCCACATCCGTCAATACACAGAGAGAAAAAATCGAGTATTTCGCACACGCCACATTTCAGCCTTGATTGCTGATTAACATTGATGATACTTAAGTCAAGAAGTTCGCACTTATATCGAGTACGATTTCTTAATTCCGAGAATTTAAGTATTTTAGTAATTTTGTATTTTCAAACATAAAAATTTAGTACTTGGTTTAAACAACTTAATATTTTATAGAAATATATATCTTTATTTACGATGTTTGTGTCTTGGCAGTTCTTGATCAATGATTTTTTAAAGTTTCATTTAAGATATTACAAACTTTTTGAAAATATAAAATTTTCTACATAAGGTATTTTTAAAAAACACACAAAAGATATAACAAATTTGTTGTGTTAAAATTTGCAATGGATTTGAGCCTGACCTGCGAAGTTATATTCTTATATATATATATATAATTTATAGTATATATTATTTTCGTACTCGTTTCTAATTTAATCGAGGATTTTACTGTATATAATGTTATATGTTTAGGATTTTTTGTATTTATTCTCAGTAATTCGTACTTAAATCAAGTACTTGTGTTAAAAATCGCAAACGCTTAATTTGTGTTCATTCATTAAGTAATTTTGGTCCGAGTTTTTCTTTCTTGTTAAGAGCTACAGACTTGAAATTTGAAATTAATAATCTCTCATATGGTATATGCAGAACAATAACCTGATATCGATAAATATAGATTTTAAGACAATGGTTTTTTTTAGCATATATTATAAGATTATAAGAACGACAACCGTCAAATAAGGCTCTTATAGTCCCATAGAGCATATACTGATCGAAAATGAATTTTCTATTTAAATAACGCAATTTTATACATACATTTGGTTGATATATTTTAAAATTAACTTTAAAATTGAAAATTATTCAAAAATAAATCCATGTAGACTGGGATAAAATAAAGCTTACTAAAGTGCATATTATAGCAGCTCGCAGCTGTTTGTGGGGTATCTCTTCATCGGTCACTTCCGACTAGAGGCTAGCTTGTGGTTGTTGCTGTTGCACTTTTTGCGCTTAACTTTCGCATAGTTGTGTGCGATATTTTTATTGCGTCAGCAGAAGCATCAACTTGGGGACTATCTCTTGACCGGCAAAAGTTTTCACAAAATGCTGGAGCACAACTTATTTATTTTCATACTTGGAGCTTTGGTTTTGGGCTGCGGCTTTAGCTCTAGACTTTACAATATCCTCCCCACCCCCGCCCCCACCCGTCCCACCGCACCGCTCGCTCCTTGCGGCGACTGGAGAAAAATGCGCGCAACGCGAATGCAACAAATCATCAGCAAGGCATAAGTAAGAGTGCTCGAGACGGCGGGAGTGCACGACTGGCAGTTACTCTGTGCACAGGTTGCGAGCTGCCTCTATGGAAACTGAAGGCTTAAATAGCTTCTTAGTTTCTTGCGCAATTTTAAATCAATTTTCAAGACTTAAAAAATGAGTTCAAATATGTGTTTTAAGCCAAGAGTAAGGCTGCCTTCTTTCAAATTCGAAAACTTGAATTATCCTGATTTATCTGTGCTACGTGATAACAATCTTCGTGATATGCCAAAGAAAAACCTTGTCTTGAAACCGATATCAAGATATGGAACAAGTGTAATCTTGATCTGCGTATCTATACAAGATTTCACAGTCTCTAGATCTCACAGTTCTCACAGATCTTGAGAATATGAGGTCGCAGATGTCGTCTTCTGGCTCTTTCAGGCATTTACACGAGCCCATTATACCCTCGTTAATCCATTATCAATGGGTACAGGGCATATAAAAATGCAGAAGCAGAAGAAGCGCAACTGCTGAAAATATTTAATTTAAAATTGAGTGCTGCATGTGCATAAGTGTGCGTGTGTGTGTGTGTGTGCGTGTGTGTGTGCGTGTGTGTGTGCGTGTGTGTGTGCGTGTGTGTGTGCGTGTGTGTGTGTGCACCCATGCACGCTGCGAGTCGCCATTTTGGGGGCTGGAATAAAGACATACGCTGAGTGCGTTGAGGGCGTTGCCACCCTTTATAAATACGCGCTGCTTATGAAATGCGTCTCATGACTAAATATACTTATATACATGCACTTCGACATACATACATATATATGTATATATGCCCTCATACATATGTAGTAGTTATATACATAACAATGACTCAGTTATGAAACTGAGGACTGGCCAGCTCATGGAGCGCTTAGCTCATTAACATAATCGCCAATTCATAATCTGCAAGTGCCATACAAAGCAGAACAAACACACACGCACACAGATGTAAAGGTACACTGTGTGCGTGTGTGTGTGTGTGTTAAAAAGAAATCGAAGCCTGTCGCATAATGAATTCAACTCAGCCTGGACCCGAGAAACTGGCATCGACTTTAATGGCCTCCGTTGCCGTTGTCAGGCATCAACTGACATTTTGGTTAATCCCCTCGACTGTCGCATATAGCTTGTAACGCCCCGAAAACGAGATAATATGGCGTATAAATTAGCCCAACAGCGAAATAAAAATGGAAGAAAGCAAAAGCAAAAGCTGTTGAAATAAAAAAAAAAAAACAGCATTGCCAGCCTAGCCAAATGATAACGATAGCTGTTACGAATGTCTGTGGAAGATGCTCCTCGAAAGGGCATTGATTCAGGACTGGGAGTCACACTTGAAGTTGACCAATCCACAAATTGAGGATGTCTGGCAACGTCACTGCATTTATTGAATAAATAAAAAATGTGAATAAATTCATATAAATATTTTTAAAATTTTCTAATTTATTTGAAAACTAAACTGAGTCTTAAAATAATGAAAACAATTGCCCATAAAAACAGTTAAAACCAAGCCGGATCGAATCATATATATATATATATTTTTTTTTTGTTAAATTATTTGTATTATACGTATGATTATAATATTATTTAAAGTTTATTTATATCAAATTAAATGTAATCCTGTGCTCAGGCTTAAATGATTTTGAAATAAGACTAACTAGATGCAATTTTGGGTAATTATTGCCCATATTCGAAACGATTAATATTTTATTAAAACAATTTTTAAGTTAATGATAAGTCTTTGGAATTTTCGTAAGCAGCGAAGCCCTTGTTCGTTTAGAGTGTTACCACGTTTTTATATTTTGAATTAAAATTAATTTTGTAAATTTACAAATGCTGCATAAACAGAGAAACGTAGAAATTTGAAGGATTCATGAATATTGCAGGGCATTCCGCCAGCGTTGTGTGCGCTTTTAACTTGGCTGACTTGCCAATTGCTTCTTTTTAGCCGTTCAGTTCCGTTGCCTGCGCCGGACAGCCCGTTCACATGCCTTCTGTCTGTTGCTCAATTATACAGATTGCTGTACAACAACAACGACAGCAACAGCAACTGGGCATACTTAGGGCTCAAGGTGGGCTGCTGCCTCGGGACACACTTGGCATAATCAGTGCCGTTGCCATTGGATGGCAGCTGGAGCTCATGAAATTCATGGAGAGCGAATGAACCTCATTCGCATTACCAGCAGCGGCACCAACAATGCGAATATTAAAAGGGAAAGAAGAAGCAGAGCTGCTCTTACGGTACATTTAAGCTGCACTTTTTGGGCATGGGCAGACGACGCGGCGTCGCTGCCGCTGCCGCAGTCGCAGTCGCAGCCGCAGCCAGAGCTACAGCTTTAAGTCTTTAAGTTCACTCACGCGCTCTCTTCCTCTCTCTCTCTTCTTGCACTGCCTTCCAGTGTCTGAGCGGCCGCAATGAATTTGTTGTTTGGCTGCTGTTGATTTCGTGTTTTGCAGTTAACAAATTCATAAAACGGATTCCTTTGCCTTTTGTTTTTGCATAAAATTCACAATGACTAAAGGCAGCTGCCGGCGCCCGGCGTGGACGAGGTCGAGGTCGAGAGAGGGGCTCTGCATGTGCGAGGTGTAAATTTCCAAGCGGTTGACCGCACGAAACTCATTTGCCAGTCAGAAATTACAAGCACGGCAAAGAAGAAGCCGCACTTGAAGGCAAAATAGGCCAACAAATACCCTAGAAATTGCAAAAAGCCTCAAAAAATAGTTAGAAACAAAATAGAATTTATAATGTTTTTGTGTAAAAAATTGCTTGCAACTTCGATCTATCTTTGGTTGTCTATAAATCTAGGGTATGTGTGTTCGGCAGCTCGTTTTGGGTGTTCCAGGGTATGTATATGCGAATGGATTGATAAAAATGTGCTGAGTTGTTGTTGTGTTTTTGTGGTATTTGCATGCATGCTACACATGGCATATCCTTAAAGGATAACTGGTGAATGCGTTTGGCCGCCGCGCCACGCCCCCTGCTGTCACTTTGTGCTGCGAATTGCACAACAACAACAATCGACAACAAAAACAATAACAACAACAAAGGCAACATATACCACATGGTCGCGCCTGCTACATGGCCAAATATTATGCAGGCTTTTTTTTACAAGGATTCCCAGTCCCCAGACCGCCCCGAACTCCACAATTGCCCTTCCCCATGCATTTGAAAATTTCGTTGTAGCCACAACTGGTAGAACAGTTTTCCTTTTTGCTTCTCTTTTTGTTTTTTTCATCTCCATTTTTTTTTTTGGGATTCTGTGCTTGGCGTTAGAAAAACTGTGTAACACAGAAAACGGCGACAGCGGTGATAACACACACACACACACAGAGACACTCACGCACATGCACACTCACACTCACAAAGAAGCGAATGGGGGAAAAAATGTAAGATGAAATCTGCGGTTAGGTTAGGCCAGAGAGGGGATGGCTGCCGAATTTAAACATGATGTTAACGCCATTTGGCCATAACGAGTACTGCAATGCTCTTCTTTTAATATTGAAATTTATAGTTAAATAAATCATATTTAAATCTCATAAAATACAAAAGTTATCGTTTGTATTTCTCTCTATGCTTTCATTAATATCTATACCTCGATATATATAAAGATGCATATATATTCATCTTTTCTCATCTTGTTTCAGTATTTATTTTTACCTCAATATTACTAATCTCATATACATTATTTTGTAACCACTTTACATATCTTAAATATAATAGATATGCTTTTACTATATTTTCAAATTTTAATTTGATCATTTATTATTATATGTTATAAAATTAAAATGTTTAAAAAAATAAAAGTTGACTGAATATTTATTTCAATTACTTATATCCCACGTACATTTATCTCAATCACTTTTATATATTTATTTCCTTGCTTTTCAATATTACAATTTTTCTCGAGCTATCTTCTATCTGATGATGCTATTTTTGTACATATTGATGTCAGCGTATCTAATTTTACCTAACAATTTTTATTTAATATCTCTTTTATGATGTTGTTATCTGTCTCTCTTTATTTTAGACTGCTTCTTTATCTTGTTTTAGTTTGTATCCATATCAAAGTCTAAATATATATAGACTCGAATTATATTACAGTCATATATATCTTTATCTATGCATATTCTATTCTTATTTCTTATTTATCTTTATTGCTATCTATCGAACTCCTTTCTTTCTATTTTAATATCTAATTTATTTATATATATATTTATTTTGCTTAAGAATTAAATTTTGTTTTAGTATTTTATGTTATGCTTTATACCATTTATCTGTCTCGATATAGTCCACATTTCCATTTATGGAGTATGCACAAATTTATTCCCACAGTAGCGGCCCCAGGACCCCAAACACCCCTCCTTTCCTTAAACTCCAGCCTAACGCAAAAAAAAAGAAAATGTAATAGAAAATAAAAAATGTGTTGGCCGCGTTTGGGCGCAGTGTCGTCCATGTCCATGTCCATGTCCGTGTCCGTGTCCATGTCCATGCCCATGCCCATGTCCAGGAGCAGAAATCATCATGTCTGAGCAACGTGCGACAGTGTTTTTTTTGTTGTTCCCCTCAAGTTGTCGCTGTTGTTGTTGTACTCAAATTTTGACACAATTTTTGATGAATGCCGAAAACTGAACCGTAACAAGTAATGGGGAGGGGGCGGGTAAAATGGGGCTGCGACAGCAGCTGAGCCAAAACAGGCGAAAGACAAACAAAAAGCAGAAGCAGAAGGAGAACCGGAACGAGAACCAGAATCAAAATCAAAACCAAAACCAAAACCAGAGACCAGAGTCAAAAATGGTCGAGACGGAGGCACGGGATGAAGTGGAGGCCAGTTGTTGTTGGGGGGGATGTGAGAGGGGCTTGGAGGGTGTTGAAGTTGGAGACGGAAACCCGAATCAACGCAAATGTCATTTGATGGATAAGTTTTGAGCCGCCTGGACGGGCAACAGGGATAACTATGCTCCATATTTAATTATTCATGAGAAAGAGACAGAGCAGAGACAGAGAGTGAGAGGGAGAGAGTGTGGAAGAGAGACAGCCAGTTGTCCCTTGGTGCTTTGATTAATGAAGCAGCTGAGACAACATCAGCAATCAAATTAATTTCAGTTACATGAGCGGATTATGCAACAACAACAAATGGGGGGAAGAACAGGTATGAACAACAACAACAGAAAAACAAAAAACTAAGCGGACGACAAGTACAAATCGCTTTGGGTACACGAACAGCAGACAACAACAACAACAACGAACAGCAAACAAACAACAACAAACAACGTCACATTTTTCACAACTTAATGAACTCATATTAAATAATTTAAAATAATTATCAATGCTAATTTAATGAGCTGTGCCAAGCCGCCGCAGCCCCCGAGCCGCATCCACATCCGCATCCGCATCCACATCCGCATCCACATTCGCATCCACATTCGCATCCACATTCGCATCCACATTCATATAACTCTCCATGCACTGTGCACACACGCCTCCATTTACTGACAAAACTAAGCAAAAAATTGCTGCTGCTGCTGTTGTATTTGCACGACTATCTGAAATACCCTGTAGCATGCACTTTTAAATTGTTAATAACGCTATCTGCTTTTCGATTTTTACACTCTTGGCGATGGCATTTTCAATTTGTCACGAAATGTGTAAACTATATAATATAGAACTACAATTCTTTTGAAGACATTAGCCGAACCTTGAACCAAAACAGTTGAACCAAAAAAGTTAAGCAAACTTTAAATGGTTTAGTTTAATTTAGTACTTAAGCAAATTTCAATACCAACAACTTTCCCTTAGCACAGAAGCAGCATTATTGGCAATTTGCAAAAAGATGAGAATGAGAATGTTTTCTAAATAATAATACAATATATTTATCTTGATCATGGGTCGAACTGTGAACCAAATCACCGATTAAAACTACTTAAATATAGATCACATAGGAACAATCAGTTAAATTTTGTATTTTGTGCTCAGCTGATTTATGTTTCCACGGGTAGTTAATCCGCGGCAATTCGATGATAACTGTTCTTCCATGTTCTATGCATCTTTTATCAGCAAAAATATTAAATTTTTCGCACTAAAAAATTACGTATATTTTTTGTACGCAACAATGTTAAATATTTTTTAAATATATTTGGACACCAAAGTTTGTTTAACACTCTCCGTCGAGTTTTTTTTTAACATAGTCCGTGTGGTGCCGTTTTATGCAGGGTATTTCGAAATGAGACCGTAAAAAAGCGTTAACCGCAAGCCCAAAAACTTTTTAGCGCAAACATTTCGCATAACGTTGATGTTGTTGTAAACCTTTTAATTTATAGTTTTTTCTGTGTGCTTGTGAACAAGAAGAGCCAGAGCGAGAAAAAAGCCAGTCGAAATTAAAATGCATTAAGCAAGAGGCGTGGCAACGCCTACCGCCCATCGTCAGTCGTCAGTTTTCAGTTTTCAGCAGCGACGACGTCAAGTGGCAGCCAATTTAACTTGGCTAATTTGTGTGCATGAGCCGTCTAGACCAGCGACAAGGGGACGGAAGGTGATGCTGGAGGGGGTGGGGGAGGGGGGGGGGGTGAGGTATCCAGTTGAATGTCAGCTAGCGAAACGCATTGGGAATCGTTAGTGCCGAGATGTTGTATGCAGCGCATAAATTGCAGAAGCCGCTAACGGTAATTGTCGCCAACGCCAAAGCCAACATGACGTATGCGCAATATTTACCATGCTCTAAATGAGGTCCCCCCACTAAAAGAGTGTGTGTGTGTGTGTGTGTGTGGCGGCGTGCTCAAGCGCCTGGAAAATGCCGCTAACGATGGCGCCTAAAAGCATGCAACGGCAATTTAAATTTGCGCACATTTCAATTTTGCAAATTGTCGAAAATGCGCTAAACAAGACGGCAGCGAGAGAGAGAGAGAAAAAAGAAACACAAGCGAACAAAAATGAAATGAATCGCAGTGTGCATTGAATGGGGGAAAGTGAGTTGGGTTTGTGGGGGGGGGGGGGGGGAGAGAAAAGGGCCACAAGTGGTGCGAGCAAGCTTAACAAGAGAGCATAGCCAGCAATTGCTAAGTGCTAGCCGACGAGTAAATATCCTTTTCGAAGTGATTTCCAACATATAGGCTGCTGATCAGCTTGAAAATTCCAAACAAAAAATCTAATAGTCAACTTTATTTCAAGTTTAAATTTTCACCCGTGAAGGTGAATTGAAAAGTCTAGTTTTACGTTAAAACAAAGCTTTGCATTTTTGAAAATCCCTTCAATACGACGAGACGAATTAAACTTTGGCCACAGCCTTAAGCGGAAGTCAATTCTTCACAAGAAAAGCACATTTAACATCAACAAGCAGGAAATTAATTTTTTGTATATATATATTTATATATTTCCTTATCTTATATATATTTATACAGCACTTGCAAAAAATTAATTTCCTGTTTGGGGATGATACTTAACTTTTGAGGAATAATAATAAAATATATATATATAATTAAAATAAAATTAAATATATATTTTTGTTTTCTCATTTATACATTAATCCATTAGTATAGAAGTAATTTTTCGTAGTTTACAAAAGCAAACTAGTTGTATTAAAGAAAGCTGCTGTAAAAATCCAGTTTTCTAACAAATAAGTTTTGTAAATTAGGACAGTAATGTTTATTAAAATACTAAACAATATCATATTTCACCTGTTTTCACAGTTTTGTAGTGCAAGGTTAATAAAAAGGTAACATCTGTAAAAACTTTAGCTGGTTAGCAAAGGCCTGAAGATATTGATATGAAGATAATATAAATCTATTGACTTCGTAAATTATTATTGTTCAGTTATACATCCGTTTCTCACTCTCCTGAGAGGAATTATGTAATACTCAGTTTAAATACCAACGAAGAATAAATGAAATAAGTCTGCTTATAAGGCAGCACCTTATATTCTAGATATATAGCGACAGTTAACCGATTCGGATTGCTTCGATATACTTATTTAGTATAAGCACTAAGGAAAAATAGTTTGTTTAAGTAGGTATTTGGTATTTCAGCATATTTATTTAGCATAACTATAAGTAGTAGTATAAGTAGGTAGTATAAGTATTTAGTAGACGAGATTATTTAACTAACTATTAACTATTTTACATAAGTGTTGGTGTAAGTGCTTATAATGAGTATATTGTATGAGTATAATGAGTGTTTGGTATAAGTTTTTAGTACAATATTTCAATATAAGTATTTAGAATGAGTATTTGGCTTAATTAATGTTAATTAATAGGTATAAGTATTTAGTATAAGGATTTTATAAAAGTATTTCATATGAGAATTTTGTATAAGTGTCGCATATCAGTATCTTGCATAAGTCTTTTGTCTATAACTATTTGGTGTAAGTAATCAGCTTAAGGAAGCATATTCTCCAAGTTTCAATGGCACAGCTCAACTGATGGATCAGTTCTCATATAGCAATCAACTTACTGAGCAGTTATATATAATTTATGGCGCCCCTGACATTCCGTGACAAAATGCGAATACCCTGTAGCAAGGGTATTTGAAGAAGTGGCTGAAGTGGGCTGTGTGCGGCTGCAGAACGTGAGAAAGCTAAAAAAGAGAATATAATAAATGTTAAAGCCCATTTAAGGAATTGAAATGGTTTCCATTATGTGAGCATGGGCGCTTCGAGGGGGGCTCGGCAGGGGGTTAGGGAAGGGGGAGAGTTGATGGCATGCGATTCGAATTCTTGATGTTGTTGTTGAATGAAAAGTTTTACTTGGCAGCACGAATCGACTTATGTTTTCTCGCATTGAGTGCATTTGACTTGTTACAGCAGCTACGCCCACACCACACCACTCCATATACACACACACACACACACACACACACACACATACACACTCGCACACACGCAAGATGCTCAAATGCAACTGACCAAAAGTTCAAGTGTTCAAGTGGAAGACTCATCGGTGCCCAGGGAATGCGTGCAATGGCATTCGTCTCTCTGTTTTGGCGTGCGAACAGGGTTCGGGAGGGGGTGGGGGGTAGGAGCCAGAGGGGTAGGGCAGAGGGTGCTTGAGCTGCTGTGCGCGTTGATTGAAATGTTTCGCCAGCGCGTGGCATTTAAACTTTAATGCAATGGATCGCAATGTGTGCAATAAATTGAAGCGTTCACGCGGGGGGTAAGAGCATAGGGGTGCGGCCCGAGGGGTAGCAGTTACAGATGCCACGTTGGGGGTGGGGAGCGCGGGCCAGCAAACAGCCGCTTAGAGCAGCACTCGGACACGGGCCACAGCACGCACATTAAAAGTTCAAATGGCAAAAATAAATAAAAAAAAAAAATAAAACAAAATAAAAAGTACAAAAAAATAAAAATCCGCTTAAAAATTGTAAGAGAAGTGCAAATGAAACGTACAGATAAAAGAAAATTGTAAAAGCAAACGTAAAGGGCAAAGCATTCCAAAGGGTGGGCTTGGGCAGCGTAGGAGCGGCCATGGAAGGGGCGAGGGGCGAGGGAGGGTGGCGAGGGGCTGGCGGCAAGCACTCAGATCGATAAGTTCTCGTTTGCAGGCGATTTTAATGAGCTTTTCATGCAGCTTTTGTGCTTCAATCAAATATTGTAATCAATTCGATTGGCAATTCAAGTGGACAGTGTGACCAGCCCAGCGAAAGAATCATACTAAAACTTGGAAAAAACAGAGTTATGATTTAAATACTTAATTATAATATTTATGGCCCATTGTGTCTTGTTCATGGTTCATGGTTCATAGCGAAAAAAATATATTTTTTTTATTATACTTTGATTATTTATAGTTAGTATGCTAGGGTAAAATAACTTACGATCGTTTAAAAAGTCGTATATGTGTTTATTTGATTTCCTATAGCGCAGAATTTACAAAATATTTAAAAACAAAATGTTGAAAATTTGAATGAACAACAATAAGCCGAAAGTGATCCTCAACTATTAAGAAATAGTTTTTTTTTTTTTTGGATATATAGAAAGTTGTACACTAGAACATTGCTGTAAGAGATTTTTGTTTTAAAAACATGGCCAATTTCCTGTGGCGCGTTTTCAAGGGCGAGTTCTTAAATTTGTTAGTTTGTTGCTCAGCACCGAAACTTATTTACACATTGTTTTATGGTATCAAAAAGCAATTTTCAAGGCAGGTTTCTGCATCGCTTAGTTTTGAATGCGCATTGCAGCTTGATTAAATGTTGTCTAAAGTTGCAAGTCCAACGGCACTTTACGGCTTTCGTTGAAAACCGTTGTACGAGATGTAAATTAAACGTGAGTAAAACTTTCACCTTAGCTCATTGGAAAGCATAAGAGTGCGATTTAAAATAACCTTGGGCGGTAGCTAAACTGCGCTCAGCTGACCTCTGGCAATGTGCTACAGAAGGTTCTTTAATGCACACACACACGCACACGCACACACACATAGAGATGTGTATAAGTTGATACAGTGTCATGTCGCACTAATTACTTGATAAAAGGCCAAACAAAAGATGAAATAACAGAGCAAACAACAAGAAAGTAACAAAAGGCAACAATGAAAACGCTCGCATTTATCTCTGATCGCACACTAGTCGCACCCCTTAACAGAAAGGCCAGCATCGACCACCCCGGCGGGGTGGGGGCGGGGTGGGGGAGGGGTGGGGCGGACTGTGTTGTCAGTAGGCAGTGCAACACAAAGGTTGATAAAAACAAAGAAAGCATTTTGCCAGCACAAGGCAGGAAAACCAAGTAAATGGGCTAGAACAGAAAATGATCGACTAGCTGATACCCTGTAGCAGAGGAATTATGTTTATAAATGTATATGCATAATATGTACATTAGTAATTAATGTTTATATAAAGTGTTGCTCGCAAAATTGATCAACAAATGAAATCGAAAATTTCGTTAAAAGAAAATTGAAGAAAAAATTAAAATATTTCGGCGTCTTTCTACCCAAATAGTTTCTTTTATATAACGTCTGTGCTTGTCAACCGATTTTGAACATTAAAAAAATATAAAATTGGAAATAATTGAATTATTCATTCTGTATGTATATTCTGTGATTGTGTCTGTATCTGCGTATCTTTAGATCTGTATCTATAGAGATACTATATCTGTATCTGTATCTCAGATTCTGTAGACAATTTGACAACTTCTTGATACTCTTCTCTATGCGTGCTATGGTTACAGGGTAGACCGAAAACAATCGACCGCCAATCAATGCGAAAAATTCGTGGAAAAGCGAATTGTGCAGCACATGGGGGCAAAGTGGGTGTTGCCTCCGCTCCGCTGGTTGTCTGTGTATATTTTCCATTAATTAGTGCGAACAGCTATGCGGGTGATGCCAAAATATGCAACAACAACAGCACAATATAAAAATAAAGAAAAACAGGGCGAAGCACAATTTGCGCGAGATTCAAGGAAAGCGCATTATGCACCGCGAGATGGGAAAACAAAGTGCAACAGCTGCTAATGAGGAGCGATGTGGCACTTCTACATGATACCCTTCAATTAGTGTTGAGTTGCATTGAATTTCATTTCTAGAAAAAAACATTTTTTGTTTAATAATTAAAATAATAATAAATGAATGTGGATGTAGTTGAAAGCCAATTTAAAAACCAAACTTCACTGCCAGACAACACGGCAAGCTTGAGGTTCAAAAGGGTATTGCTTACGCGTACAGTCTGGAAAATCGCTTAACAATTTCCTGAACCTGAACTAACGGTTGCAATTCGCGGCCACATACCTTGTGCATTCGCATTGCTTCGCATTTGCGGCTCGAAAGTTCATTTGCCGTGCGAAAGGCGCTGTCGGCGTGTGTCTCGTAAAAAAGGCTAAAAAGTTAAGGGGATACGCGCTGCTGGCCAGGATCATAAACTGTGCCAAATCATTGAGACTTGGGCGTGGTCTCGGCGTCTTCACTCCCTGCCGGGCCGCTGTCTGCTCATGGGGCTTAGCAGCTTATTAAACAGTCAGTGAATAGCTGCTGAGTGGGGGCATGGGTGAAATGGGGGCTCGGTGGTTTCCGGGCAAGTGGCGTTAAGCGAGGGGGCTCAGTGGTTGCCTATGTCGCAGTCGGTATCCGGCAGAGACGACTCCCAATTCGGAGAGATGGAAGCGTAAAACCACCGATAGCAGCACCAGTCGATGGTTAGTCGGTCAATGTTATCGATAGTAATAAATAGTTGTATAGTAAAAATATTACAATCAAAGCTGTGAGATAACCGGATTCCAAGGGTATTTGCATACTCATTATATTAATAAAAGTAGTACAAGTAAATCAATGCAAACAAGCCAAAAGTACATAATCGATATATATGAATTGGGAGAGAAGTTTTTTATATTTCTTGAGACATATATTCCGTAAAAAACAAATGAACAATAGAAGTCTTCAGTTATTTAATTTTTGTAAATTAGTTTAAGCCTTACTAGGACAAATTATAACTCGTCCATGTTATCGATTAATATCGGTTTATCGATAAACTTAGATATGTTTAAGGAATACCCTTGCAGTGGCGGTTGAGTCTTCTTGTTATGCATTAATATTCTATGTGAACATTTTAGTCCGAATTTCAATTTGTTAGAGTTGATTTAAGGGCGTATTTTGGCATTTGAGTTAAAATTGTAATACGACAGATAACACAAATATCAACATATCGATACATTTAAAAGCGTTAATTTGGGGGCTAGTCATGTGGAGTCTGTCTTGTTGTAATTCATATCTCAAGGGTTCAAGCATTTTATACCAAGTTTTTATGCAATTATTTATGGGCCATGCATTCTTAATACCAATTTATCGATATATTTTTATTAGTGACGAGAATTTATTTTTGCCTTAAGGTTGTTTGTTAAGTCTTGATGCTCTAAATTGTATTATTACTTGAGCATTTTAGTTCGAGTTTTAATACGACCGATAACGATATATTGCTATCGATATGTTAGCTACGTTGGTTGGGCTTAGTACAGTTAACCATATGATCAATCACGAATATACGCAAACACAATCAAAATCAATTGCGACGCATGTGGAGTCGTGTCACGAATGGCAACACGACTCACGCGTTCAGCTCCGGCACCAAGGAGTAGCACATTCCATTGTCCTTGGCGAGCTGCGGCTCCAGCTTGTGCTGTTCCTTTGCCTCCGCTGTGCTGTGTGTCCTTTGTCCTTATCGAAATCCAGCGCTGTCACTTGTCCTCGAGGGGGGCGCAGTGGGGCGATGTGTGGCGAGGCGACACTTCATGGCTGCCAGTGATCTCCCTGGAGTGTGTTGAACATACGCCAGCTACATAGGTCCCTGTGTGTGCGTGTGTGTGTGTGTGTGGTGTGTGTATTGGAAACGAATCCTGCTGCTGTTGCTGCTGGTCCTGGTCCGAGCTTGGGTCGGCGCCGGGGCTTATACAACCACTCAGTGACACAAATAAAAGTAAACATGATAAAACCATTGAAACTTTTTCCATTTTCACTTTTGAGTGTGTTTGTGTTGTGCCTTCACACACACACACACACACACACACACACACACACACGCGACACTCGAGTGCATCTGTATGGAAGTTAATCTCAAGTGCAGCCGAGAGCTAAATATTTACCAATGGCTCTGCCTCTGCCCTGCCTCTGCCTGCGCCTCTGCCCACCTCTCGCCCACCCACCCCCTCCTTTGCCCCTCGTCTGCGTGCTGACTTCTTTGACCGCCGTCCAGCACTGGCTGCGGCTTCAGTCCATTGCTTATCATTGATGGTCCCCCGTTGCGCCCCATCGACAAACCACCCCCAACAAACATGCATTCAAATGACCCGCAGTGTTCTCTTCTTTTTCGTGTCCCTTTTTGATACCCTGTAATAATAAAATTACTTCAAGTTGGGCATTGTCGTGTGGTTTCTGTAGCTCCTTGAAGCATTTTGGTATTCAACAAACATAATTATTTTTTAAATTAGTTGTATTAAATATAATAAATATATAAATTTACTATATATATGTAAATATACTATATAAATGTTGTAATTCAATTTAATATTCATCTTTAGCTTAGCTGAGACTCGTTTTTTTCGTTTCTTCAATTTAATAGAACTCAACAGGTGAAAAATGGGCGACAAATATAAAATTTAATGTCCACAGAAACACTATCATAGCTTTCGATAGAAAATATTTCTGTCGATCTTGGTTGAGCTCAGTTTTGCTTACAGGGTATTTGTCAGTCTCCTTTGAACGTACTTACGTTTTCTAAAGTCAGGTAATTTCAGCAGGTTTTCTATACTTGTAGTCAAATGTTTTTTTATCTAAAATGGTCTACATCACTTTTTGTTTACAGGGTATGGTTCTGACGATCACTCCATTGCACTTTTTTTTACTGGTACTGGTACTCCAATCCTCTGTTCTTTATTTAATAATTTTTATAATTTTAACAATTCTATTGGACTCAGTCTTTTTTAAACTTTGTTTCACACGTTTTTCTAAAGTCGGAATTCGTATGTTAAAATAATGTCATTTGTTTCTCCTTACAGGGTATCTTTTAGTCGCACACACTTTTAAAACTTTCTTTTTGAAAGTTCTTTTTCTTTAGTTGGTTTTCTATATGAAGAAATTCTCATCTATGTTATTTCTGTTCACAGGGCATCCAGCAGTCCAGCACACTTTTTACTTGTTTTTCCTACCCCCAGCTCGCATTCTTTTTTTGCGGTTTCTTTTGTTTGTTTATATCCCCTGACTGGGCACCTACCTCCCTTCGCCCCGACGGCTTGTTTACACTAAACTAACAAGCAAAGCTAAAAGTTGGCAAACTGCAGCCAAGTCTCTCAACCCCTTCAACGCCTGCAACGCCCCCCCTCCCCCCCCCCCCACTGCCACCTTCCCTTGCTCGGGCCCCTTTTGGCCGCTTTCGTGCAGCCCGCAAGTTAGCATTGATAGAGGAGCTCGTTGTGCATAAATTGTTTATGTTGTCGCTGTGCTTGTTTTGTCTGTGGCTGCAACTAGCCAAACCGATGCCCGGACACCTAAAACACAACGCCGAAACCCCAAAGCCTTTCGACCCACCCCACGCCAACCCCCAAGCAGTAATAACAAAGAGGTGAACCTGGCAAATATTTGTGTCAGTCGTTGAACTTGTTCTTCCTGACCTTTGCAGGCGCGCCAGAAGTAAGAGCCGCCAGCAGCCAGTTGCAGCAGGTGTGGACAGCGCGACAGGTGCTGAAGGGTTGCTGCCGGAGGATGATGGGGAGAGGGGGGAGGGGGGATGTGGCATAGACACGTCTCAACATGCCAAGACTTTTGCATAGTGCAGTCAACTAAATAAAGAGAGAGACTCGCACATGCAGTATTCAGCAGCTAGTTAAAGTGTTTAGCAGCACTCTTTGGCACAGACAAGTGTTGTGCAACAGTTAAGAATATAGGAGAGAGAATAATAGGAGAATACCCTGGTTCCTGCTAACATAAGATAACATAATATAACAAAACAAATATCTATTTCGCTATCCTCTAATATCCATTTTGGTTATCAATGTTCGGTATTCGTATTATAAATTTATCGATTAGTGTTATCGATGATAGGCCATTGAATATGGTAAATTAATGTGTTTCTATTTATTGCGCTGTTTTCAATTTGCATTTTTTTAATAGCTTAAAAAGTTTCTAAAAAGTTCTATAATTCGATAATTATCGATTTTGGGCTAATTTATCGATAATTTGAAATCAAACTTACATTCCTAATTTCAAATCATTCAAATCTGTAGCCAATTTTAATTTAAAAATGCGAACTTTTATTATTACATTTTTATTTTTTTCTCTGCAGCTGAAATTGATGAATATATACTTATAAACGTTATAGATTCGGAAACACCTTCTTTTGTCTGTATACATTTTACTTGATCCAAATTTTAACCGGTCACAGGCTTTATGAAAAAGCCCCGTTTTTCAATTTACCCAATCGCAATTACCCATGAAAAAAAAGAAGTTTAAAACGCATTGCTTACAATTTATAAAAACCCCAATGTTTGTATTGTATATAGAATATAGATTTTGGTGTCACATCATTATTAAATTTAGTATATATTGGCTGCTCTCACAGAATTTGTAATAACCACGTTTGGAAACCAACTCGAAATTGTTGCCAGTCATATATAGAATTTAAAACAAATGGAAATTGTTAGATGAAAGCACAAAAGAAAACTGAATCGAGTAACTTAAAATTTGAGTTGCTTTGTTAGTTTTTTGTTGGCTTTTGATTGTTTTTAAGTTTTCCAGGGACTTGGGTTGTCATTTGTATAATTTGCTCAACTGGTCAACAATATATTCGGCACATGTATACTTAAAATACATATGCACGTGCAAAATTTAAGATCGAGGGTCTTGTGGGTGTTTTTCTTTTTTTTTTTGCTCTCGGTTTTGTTTTCTATTGTAGATGTTCGCCATATTTGAAAGCTTTGAACTTTGAATTTGAAAAGATTTGCGTTTTGCAAAAGTATTTTTTTTTTGTGTGGGGTTTGGATGAAGTTGGAAGTTATTGTCGTTGTTGTAGCTCTTACTGTTCTTGCAATTGCTGTTGTTGTTGTTACAATTTACGCTATGCGATTATCATTGCTCTGTCTGCTTTGGCTCAAATCAAGTCAACGGTCGAAGAGGGTTCGAGCTGAGGACCAAGGAGAAGTTGTTGCAAGCAAGAATTCCGTTCGTCTTCAATCGAACAGAGCGGGCTCCTGATCGTCCATCGGCAAACCAAAAATATTCGTCAGCGTGAGCTGCGTATAGGCAATGACCGCCGAGGGGCACAGTCCGAGGGCCTCCTCCAAGGTGACCCATTTGGAGATCTCATCGCCCGGGCAGACCACATGCATATAGACAACGTCATCAAGTACGGCATGGCTGATGATTGCCATCGGACTGCTGCTGCCGTTCGCATTGGTCAGCGTCGTCGGATTCAGATTGATTACCATCTACAAAGACACAGAGAGGGAGACAGAGACGAGATGAGCAAACAGAAACGGGATGGCGGGAGCCTGTAAACGGGTTTGCGCCAAAACGTGGTTTAAACCCACCTGGCTTTAAACCAAATTGCTTTTCAACTTATTATTTTAATCAGGCGCTGAACGCTTTGAAGCAAACGGGGCTTAAACCTAACTGGGCTTAAATCCAACTGGGCTTAATTTTTTAAACTATGAGCCGAACTTCGAACGAAGTAGTTGCTCAAAAAATCAGCGGACTGTTACGGAGACAGCATTATATTATTTACCTAAAAGTTAGTTCGCCTTCTTAATAGAAAAAAAGTTTGTTTTCGTAAATAATCAATTTAATATATCATTTAAAATTGGGAATAATCTGACGTTTCAAAATATATGTTTATATTTGTAGTTGTGCAAAGCAACGAACGAACCGAACCATCGGCAATTTTCGTGGTTCGCGGATGTGATGAAACCAGGTTCTCGAACCGCAACCAAAGTCGATGCAATGGTTTAAACTGTGAGCCGGTGTTTTTGGTCGTTTTTACATCCAATAGCAGAACTTCGGTGGAACGCACTTACATTTAGATAGAACCGAACGTCCCGAATCTGGCCTTAGCTCGCCTTTTGAGAGCTGGACATATAGGTCTCCAGTTCTCCAGTTTTGTATCTCGTATCTGCTATCTTCAGGGTTGAGTTTTTCTCTCTGTCTCTCGCTCGCTTTCTCTTTCTCTCACTCTCTCTGTTCTTTCTCTCTCTCTCTCTGTCTCACTCTTACTCTCTCTGTCTCACTCTTACTCTCTCTCTCTCTCTCTCTCTCTCTCTGTCTCACTCTCTCTCTGTCTCACTCTTACTCTCTCTCTCTCTCTGTCTCACTCTTACTCTCTCTCTTTCTCTGTCTCACTCTTACTCTCTCTCTTTCTCTGTCTCACTCTTACTCTCTCTCTCTCTCTCTCTGTCTCTCACTAACTCTGCCTCGCGACTTGCCACTCGCTGGTGTAGACGTGGAATGGTGGGGGTGTGGGTGGGGGGAGAAAGTGGTTGCTCTTGCTGCCTTCTCGGGTGGCACTTCGCTTACAATCTCGTTGATAATTTACGATTTTCTATTTTTGATGTAAAGATTATAATTTAAGTATATGTATGTTGAGTCAAATTCATTTACCCAGCCTGACACACAAACCGAAAAGGCTACTCAATGTTAACTAGAGATTGTAACTATTTTAATCTAATTAACTAACGGAGCACCTCAGATCGGAACAGTGCTTATGCATTTGGGCTGGGATACAAGTTTCCCAAGTCAATATTCAATCTGTAACCTCTTTTCAGCTGAGCGAACGCAGGTGTTGTTTAAACTATTTATTTTCTAGTTGGCTTACTTTTTTCTCAAAAAAATGATTTTATTCTTTAAATTAAATTTAAATTCCATTAGCACTGATTTATATGTATATATAAGAAATACTCATTTTAAGTTCAACAGCTGTGGCTAATATATTATATATACATATTGGTATATATCAGATAATAATTTATCCAAACTCAGCATTTTTTATTTTTGTCCACACAATTCTGTTTTTTTTTGTTTTTCGAAATACACAATTTATTTTCTAGTTGATTTTTTTGTATCTCAAATTAACCTCTCCGATTACTTGCTGAAAATCAAAGTTCCATTAGCAATTGAATTATATGTACATATATATCCTTAGCATAAATACTTATTTTTCATTTTAAATAACTCTGTTGAAGTTAAATAATAAATTAAAATAAAATAATTTAATATGAACTATGCTTTAGTGTATTATGTAGGTGTCAGATATATCTAAACCCAACTTAACAGATAAGAGTTATGTCTAATATATTATATGTATATGCAAATTGATATATAATAGTCGAAAAAATATATTTTTATTCGAAAAACTTTTTTCCTCAAGTTATCTCTATCTTAACCAAACTCAGCATTTTTTATTTTTGTCCAAACAATTCTGTTTTTTTTTTTATTTTTTGAAATATTTAAGCAAAGTCCTTTATGTAGTTTCCATAGGAATAATCGACTCAGAATTGCAATTTTCTCCACGTTTTTAGGACAAGAATATAATTTTTTCTTTTTTTTTTAAATGTTCCAAATCACAATGTAAACCCCTCCTTGGCAAAGTCTGAAAGTGGCTGTTGTTGTTTTCGAAGCGGCAGCAACTGAAGGTTGAGCGATTGAAACTTTACTCTCTTGCGCTTTATAGCTTAGTTGGTTTGCAAGGAGGACTTTGTGGCATCCAACAACTGCTGTGAGTTATGTATGGCCCCGCAGCTCTCTGTGTCTGCTGTTGCATAATCGCCTGACAGTCGCCGCAAATTGCATCCTTAAAATGTTGAACTTTATTTCGCTCGAACATTGAATCAAAATCGATGGCCCGGGAGCAATTGCAGTGTGTTTTTATTGTTGCTGTTGCCATCGGCAATTAGCCAAAGACAACAATGGTGGAGCAATAAACAGGAGGAGGAGCTGGAAAGCTGGCAGGCTTGAAGGATGAACCGGGCAGCTCTTTGGGTTCGGTCTGCTTCCATTGTTGTTGCTGGCAACAACTGCAACAAATGAACTTAACGAATGAAAGTCACAGGACCAAGTTGTCGACACGGCAATAGCTGCTGCCACTCCCATCCCCAACGCCCCACCCCCATGCCCCACAAACTCCCTGCCGTGGTAAGCAACTGAGTTGAGTTTAGCGCTTTATTTATGGCGGCAAATGCAGCGCGTAAATCACACACACACACATGCACACACACTTTGGCGCTTTAGCACAGGCCCCAAAGCAATTAAATTGCAGTGGGCGGCAGCGGCGGGCGTGGCTGATACAGCAACAGCAACAGCGACGCAAACAATCAAACGGAAATTAATTGCGGAATGTGTGAAAAGTGAAAGCCAAAAGCCGCGATAGCTACGGTAGGATTTGGGAATCAGAACCAAAACCAAGCCAACCCCAACCCCAACCTCATCCCTAGCCACCCCTATCGCCAGCTCCAAGCTGCATTCATCGCCATTATGAACGCATTTCGGTGTCTGTTTATACCGCATAAATTTTTTTTCTTTTTGGCGAGTAATAAACACAAAAGCTGAAATTCACAAGACAATTATTTGAGAATTTCCGAAATTCTTTTGGAAAGGGAATTTACTATGTGGCATGACTAGTCCAAAATTAATTAGTGGTGCTTGAAATGGTTTTGGTTGCGTTTTTGATTTTCAGTTTTTCCAGTTTCAGATTTTACTTTAAACCGAACCGTGAGCCGATTCCGTTGACATTAATTAACTCAACACAAAAGCTTATTTTTTAATTGTTTTTCAATTGCTTCGTTTTGTTTCGAAACTTTTTTGAAATATTTCAGTTTCGCTAGCAATATTTTTAGTACTCTTAAAATATGTGAATATATTTACAAATATGTTTGCAAAAACGATCAAAAGTTTGACTGAAAGAGTTTGGGGGCTTTTTTATATGATTACTGATTGATTGATTTTTTATAACTGTATCCTTTTCAACTGAGAAAAACAGTAATTATAATGTGTAACATATATATATTTATATATAATAAGAATAATATTTTTAAATTTAAAAATAATTCATTATATATATTATATCGAAGCCAATGGTGTTATCAGACCACTGACTTTTTCAACCGATTTTGCTATTGGAAGCTCGTTTGTTGTTGGTGTTATTTCAGATGCCAACGGTATAATTGAGTTGGGTTAAACTATAACTATATAACTGAACTATATACTTGAAAAAACGAATCAACGAACACGTAAAGAAGTTTTCTGAATATAAAATTCAAAAGGAAAATATGTACAATATTTATAAAGATATATATATATATATATGTATATGAAGGATATGTGAACGGTTATTTATTCAAACTGAACCCCCGCTCACATGACTTTACAGTTTTCTAGGCCTTTTTGTACATTCTACACAGAGGCGCACTTTTGGGGTGGCCCCATTAAAAGGGGCATGACAAACGAGGTCCACCCTAAAGACAAGCAGCTGTGGCATGTTTGACGCTCGTCGGCGTTACGCTGAGTCATTGGCGGCAACTGATTTTCGATATACGATGCGCCATATGCCACACAGCCAGCAGCCAGCAGCTGCCACATCATGAGGCATTTACGCCCTTGCGGCCCCTCCCCGCGCCAAAAGCCCCATTTTAAGTTGGCCTTTGACGAGTCTTAATTAAGACATCGTTACGCGCCATTTTCCTGTGCTCTGCTGCTAGGATGACAATTGAAGTTGTTGGCTCCAAACGCACACACACACACACACACACGCACACATTGCACACATGCTGTCCACTCATGGCTTGGTGAGGGGAGGGGGGAGGGAGTTTGTTAGCTGGAGCGTTTGACATGCATAATTAAAATAGCATGAAGAAAGTAGAGAGGAGGAAAGGGTAAGTCAAAGGGAGCAGAGAGAGAGAGAGAGGGAGGGAGAGGGGGCTCGCTGTGCTTATAATGAGCCGCCTCGTTGGAGCGTCAAATGCGTTAAATCTTCATGAAATATTTGACAGACGCTGCGCCAAGGCAAAGACAAAGCGCGAAACAGAGAAAAAGGGAGAGGAAATAAGGGAGTGCCGGAGAGGGGGGGGGGGCGGTGGGAATTGGCTGGTGCATTCATTGCCCTTGGTTACACACAGACTGGGTTCCACATCCGCCAGAACATCCGCATAGCTGCCACATCCGTCGCATCATCCGCTGCCGCTGCTGCTGCTGCTACATCCTGGCAGCTTGCCTGCTGCAGCTGCTGCTCCTGCCGCTGCCGCTGCCGCTGCCTCCCTGCCAGGTGCCTGGCCAAGCGTAAGATATTGGCAACCACAATGCAAACGTTCTCAGTTCCACGTTGGGAGCGGGCTGCACACAAACTTCATAATGCACGATAGCTGGCAATTTATTGCCAGCGACAACGACAGGTTCAAGCCAAGTTTAAGCACCGTTCAGGCCCAAAACCATCTGGTGGCAAAACATTTGCCGCCATTTCAACCTGCGAGGCCAATAAAAAATGATTTTACCTCATTTAAAGCGAGATCAATAAAAACGAATTGAAGTTGTGCTTTTAACTAAATGCATCTCACTTATTTTATAAATAAAAGGTTCAAGACCTAATTTAATTTAAATATAAATTAATTTTATGCTAAAAAAATCTAAAGTCTATATTAATATATTATATGTATGAATAGTTGAAGTGAGGAAGCGAGCTCTGCAAGTGCTTTTATGCAACTTTGAGGCACTTCAGTTTAGTTTCCAAAATTTCATCATCATTTCATGTTCTTTATTTACTAAACTAACTGGTAATATTTTTCATTTGCTATTGCGCTGGCAAATTTCAAGATGATTGGCTAACAGATGCCTGCTTCGTCGATGGCCACAAGGTTGGTTAAAATTCGTGACTTTACATTTGGCGCGTGTGAGAGGGAGGGGGGGGGGGGGGGGTAGGAGGCTGACATTGACATTCGGCTAAGCAGGCTTGGCGTTGCCACCACTTGACTTGGCTTGGGCTTACGTGCCGTTGTCGCATTTGTCAGCCCAAGCAGGTACGCACAGCACACCAACCCAACACACGCACACACACATTAACATAGTTAAATTGTTGACAACGCGGCGTATGCGTAATGCGGCCGTGTCCCATTTTATATTGTCCTGCCTTGCTGCTTCCTTTTATGCCCTCACACAAGGTATTCTAATTTTATAATTCTAATGGGGCTACTCTGCAAAATGGAAAATATTACAAATTTCTTTAATAAATAACCGCTCACATATAGGCATCTCTCATTTATACATATCTCTATTAATATATTGTACATGTTTTCTTATTTAATTTTGACAGATTGTATTTTTGGAAGATCTCATATACTATATTTTCGCAAGACATCTTTAACCAAACTCAGCATTTTTTATTTTTGACCAAACAATTGTGTTTTTTTTTGTTTTTCCAAATACACAATTTATTTTCTACTTGATTTATTTTCCTTCTCAAATTAAGCTCTCTGATTACTTTCTGAAAATCAAAGTTCCATTCGCAATTGAATTATATGTATATATCCTTAGCATAAATACTTATGTTTTATTTTAAATAACTCTGTTAAAGTTAAATAATAAATTTAATTAAAATAATTTAATATGAACTATACTATCTAAACTTAACAGAAAAAAGCTTTGTCTAATATATTTTATATACCTATGCATATTGGTATATATCAGTTGAAAAATATATTTTTTAACAAAAAACTTTCTCAAGATATCTGTAACTTAACCAAACTCAGCATTTTCTATTTTTGACCAAACAATATTTGAATTAGACTTCCAATTTATATGGAGACTTCATAAATAGGGCCACACTTTTGCGTAGTTGTTATATATGAGCAAGGGTATTTATGCTTCGGCACCGTGCACACAAACATTCCATTTTGTTTTTTTTTCTGCGCTTCAGCTCTCCATCCCCCCTGCCACACCCCCCCCCCCCCCCTTGCTTTTCAGCTTTGTTCTGTGCCACGCAACGCACCGAATTTGTCTTGGCTTAGGCATTTCAATTGCAAATTAGCCGTCGCCTCGTACGCCTACCTTTACCTGCTGCTCTTTTCTGCCTGCCGCTCTCAACTTTCTTTTGACACCCCTCTCGCTCGCACCTTGCTTGGTCCTCTTCAGTTTATACTTGGCCACATTCGCAGAGTACATTTTGCTTTTTTTGCGTGGCAATTTGAATGATTTATGTTGATTGCGTATAATTGCATGTTGTGCCGCCTCCTTCTGTCACTGCCCCCCACCAGCCCCAACTCCAGTTCCCCTAAGCTGCGCCTCTGGCATTTACGGCCCTAACCTCAGACATTTTGCGGCGCATTGTTGCTGCTGGCGTCGCTGCTTTTATGACGCGTCATCTGTCAGCAGCTTGTTGTGACAATGTCTGGCCAGGCCAGTGGGGCAAATGGGTGGGGCAGGCGGTGGGTGTACGCTTATTGCGGGGCTTGGCTAGACATTGCGCTGCTTATCTAATTATGCGCCCAAAAAGGCACGCAACACAAAAATGCCGCGGCACAGGCCCCACGTAAACCCCCTCCCCTCCCCACTCCACACAGCCCCGCCTTGAACGACCTAGCTGTCTTTTGCGGCACGACGTTTCATTTTTCTAACCGGGCTAAAGGTCGGGGCCAAGGGGCAGTGGGCGGGGTTGGGGGCCTAATGGCGGGGCGCGCGCGCATTTATTTCGCTTGTAAACGAGCGCAATTTGCAATTTGAACGCGTCCATTTGCGTTGCCCCCCTGCCACACCACCCCCCCCCACACCTCTGTTGCGACCACCTTCTGTCCGCCATTTGCAATTGAATATTTATATGCGCCTGCCGCGCTGGGGGCGTGGCAGTCAACTAAAAGTTATTACGCATAAGCAATAGCAAACCTTTCAGCTGAAAAGAAAAACAAAAGGAAAGAAAAGCTAGAAAGAAAAGCAGCCAAATTTGCACTTTGCTAATCAGGTCAAATCAGAAACAGTGTGACCAAATCACTGCATTTAGTGTTTTTCAAAATATCTGGAGCGATTTTACAGTTCAAAAATTTAAGAAAAAAAACAAATTTTAAAAATATATGAACATATCTCTAATGTACAAATATATCCCCGATGATTCCAAATACGAAAATCAATGTACAAAAATTAAAATAACCATTTCATTACATGGAAAAAAGTGACATACTTATTGAAATGTTTTTTTTTGTGGATAAATTTCTAAATTTTTATAATAAACAGGAATACTCTTACGTCCATCTGAAAATAAAAATATATTAATTTGCAGAATAGTTTTTCTTTATAGTACTTTGGGCCATATTAAAAGAGGCCCCAAACCGAGTACCTATTTGTGCTTTCCTTTGAAAAATACTTTATATTAATATATTATTATTATGTATAAGCACCTATTTTTATTTACTAGAATATAATATTTCTTTAAAATATGTACTTTTTTATATTTGTTATTTTTGTTATTTGTTAAATTTTGCTCATATATGCATTTTCACATTGATTTTTCTTCTTATATTTTATTCTTGGTATTCTATTTTATGAATACTTTTCTTTATTCATGTATGTGTTTATTTTAATTGCCTGTTTCCGAAATATATATTTATGGTTCTACATCATGAATATTGTTTAGATTTCTTTATGGTAAAAAAGATAGAAACATTTTACAATTATTTGCTTTCTTTATTATTGTATTTATTTCTTAAAATAATTTAGTTATGATAGGAAGTCTTAGCTCTGTTATTCCCTAATTTCGACTGTGTTTCTTCTATATTGGCCAGACGGCTGGTCACACTGTTTGCGAGTGCCTCGTACGCACAAGAGGAGCCGCAGATTAGAAATGGCAGCAGAATGCAAAAGCGAGGGGAGGGGGAAGGGCGGAGGGGGCGGGGGCGGGAGAATGGGAAACGTCAGCTAATAAAATGGACTTTATGCGCGAACGTGCGTGGACTTCAAACAGCAAAAAGCCGGCACGCGGTAAGTGGAGCTGCAGCGAGCACACGTAGAAAGAAAAACGGCAACGTTGGTGGGAGATAGTTATTGCTCGGTGTCCCTACTGCCCCCCCCCCTAACCCCACCTAACCCCACGCTGGCTGCCAGCCCTGCGTAATGTTGTTGTAACACGCTTCAGTTTCAGTTTCAGTTGCCTAATTATAATTTTGCAATTCTGCTGGCGCATGCAAAATTCATGAGGTTGATGGAGGGCGGCATGGTGGGCGGGGCTTGGGGTGCACACAACCCCTGCCGCTGCCGCTGCCGTCGTCAACATGCCGCTGCTTCCGCTGCTCGTTGCCATTTTCTGGCGCTGATGTAAACATAAAACATGACAACTTCCGGCTGTTACACAGAACGAAGTAGGAGCGCAGGATGGGGGCGGGGCGGGGGGGGGGGGGGTGGCATGTGAACGTTAAGCGTTTTATGGCCAAAATGTGCGTTTCATTTGCGCAGCTCCGCGCGACCTCCGCCGCCGTTCATTTTGGGCTGATTCGCAGCGCTTCCGTTTTTGTTGTTGCTGCTTTTCTGCAAATGTTGCAAATCTTCGCGAAAAACTTGTCGTAAAAATATTTTCATCAGCCAAGGCGGGGCGGGGGCAAATGAAGCAATGAAAACGGGGCGCAATAAACAAATGGCACAGCGCAGCGGAAGTGAAAGCAAAGCGCACAAAATGGCGGCCAGCGCACCGGAAGACAAAGACACCAGACGGCAGGCACAACTGTACCGCCCAACCAGCCCAGCGTTCGTGGCGAATTTATGAAGCATAAGCTGCATAAACATTAAGATTACATAAGCGTCAGGCTCGAGCATATCCTGGCAGGACACAAAAATCCAGCGACGCTTGCAACATTTTAAGTGTCGATAATTTTCGTGCGGGCGGCGGGGGCGGTATGGTTTGGGGCGTGGCTGGCAGTAGCACGGCCTCGCCCACGCCCACGCTCTATGCTCATGCATATGCATAAACTATGCAAAACGAAAGCAAGACGGAGATCGAGAGGAGAGCGAATGAAACGAGGCGACAAGCAAAGCATTTAAAATTGCATAGCGCCCGGGGAAATTTGCATTTTTCGATGACCGAGAAAATTAAAGCGAACGTAAATGTTTTGTGTCGGCAATAAACAATAGAGAAAACAAGGGGAATATCCCGAATAATTCGATGCATCTCGAGCAGAGATAAGTGCGCAGCATAATGGGATGAAACGGTCTGAAAGCCAAGATTTACTTTGGCCAAACAAAGGAGAATCTTGAGTTGAGCATCCTTCAATGTTGCCCCGAATACATTGCCACAATGTGGAACACGTTGTAAATTATAGTTTGCATAAATCTTTCAACATAAGTTTCAAGTTGATGGCATGTAAAACAAAAAGCAAAAAATAAACCAAAAAAAACTTGCAATCAACAATGTTTCTTTTGTTTTAACTTTTTCAAAATCTGTATAATTTTTCATTTGCAGCTTTACGAGTGAGTAAGATTTTCCAAAAACCGAACTTTTGTGGGTCGACTGTGAATAGTGCAGGTTTATAGGAGTAACGGTTTCGACTATGCGTTGTGCATTAATCAGTCAGTCAGTTATTCCAGCATTATGTGTTCAGTCGGTCAGTCTATCAGTCAGTCGGTCAGCTAATGAATAAGTCAATCAAACAGTCACATAATTAGTCGCATTATCTGACTATCAGTCAGACAGTTAGTCAATCAGTCAGTCAATCAATCAGTCAGTTAGTCAATCACTTTATTGGTCAGTCATGCAATGAAAACTGTCAGTCAGACAGTCAGTCAATCAGTCAGTCAATCAGTCAGTCAATCAATCAGTCAGTTAGTCAATCACTTTATTGGTCAGTCATGCAATCATACAATGAATTAGTCAGTCAGTTAATCAATCGATCCGTCACTCAGTCAGTCAATCACACAGTCATAACATCAGTCAGTCAGTCAATCAGCTCACTCAATGTTTAATTTTTGAGTTTTAAATTAAAAAGTGAAATTTTTTAATTATTTGTAAGCCTTAAAAATTAAATTATTTTTTGAGCAATATGAAAGAGGTTTAAATTACTTATTAAAGTGCACTTTTTTATGTTACGGTCTCTGGGATATATCCAATATTTGTCCAGTAGGTGGTTGGGTCCGCTGTCATATAAGTAAATATATATGCATGTGTAACTAGTTTAGGGTATAACGAGCATTGGCCATGCTAGCCACAGCGAGTGGGGCGGGCAGGGGAGGGGGAGGGGGAGGGGGCTAACACGACAAATTCAGTTATTTTGTGCATTCGTTGGGGGCACTGAGAGGAGAAATCAGCAAAAATGAAATAACAAAGGCAAAGCATCAGTGCTCAAATTGTGTGTGGGGGGGGGGGGAGGGCTTCTGTTGGCTGAGGTGGAAGTAGCAAGCAAGTGGGGCAGCGGCAGTTCCTACGTGATTTGTTTGCCAAATTGTGGCAAATGTGTGTGGCGCATTCTCCGACGTTCGCTTTCTCTCTGTGCATATCTATAGCTAGTTGAGTGTGTGTGTGGCAGCAACAACTCAATTAGCGGCACACACACAGAGACAGAGAGAGAGAGAGCGCGTGCACGCTCCCCCTCCCCTCTCACTTCCTCATTTGGTTTATTGAGTTTGCATGACCCTAATTTAAAGATGATTTAAAATTCCCGCAGCGAAATTAACCAAACGTCCGATCAGCTCAGCTGCTGCACTGAAGTCAATAGCTTAGCTCGGGCGGCCCCTTCTAGCAGTCAAAAGGGGTGTGGCAGGGTGGCAGGGGGGGGATTTATTGTTTGGCGAGGATGGCTCGCTAATGCGGCGCATTTATCATGCAGCTGGCAACGGAGGACCGGCGACTGGAGCGCTAATGGTCGCCACTTGGACCAACATAAATTATGTTTAATCAGCGGCGGCAACAACAGCAAACAACAGCAAATAGCAGCAACCGTTGTAAATCCTTTAATCGCCATTACAAGCTTAGCAAACAGCTTCGCGAGCGAGCGAGCGAGCGGCCGCAGATACAAATGCATCCATCAGATACATCAGCAGCAGCAACAGCAGCTGGCACCCAACGAAGATAAGCAATTAAGCGAATGTGGTCAATCAGCGGGCCAAATGTGTGTGTAAACATATAAATCTTAAAGCTGAGCATATTTTGCCAATGATCATAGGAAGTGTTCTCAGAATTGAATGCAAAAATATCTATAAATATTCATAGTTATTTTTTAGAATTATAATCAATTTTTTATAATTTAACCGATTTCCAAGCAAAATAAATTTTATTCCTGGCTTATTCATAGTTATTTTTTAGAATTATAATCAGTTTTTTATAATTTCACCGATTTCCAAGCAAAATAAATTTTATTCCTGGCTTATTCATAGTTATTTTTTAGAATTAAAATCAATTTTTTATAATTTCACCGATTTCCAAGCAAAATAAATTTTATTCCTGGCTTAAACTACAGATAGACCTATTGTTGTGCTTGCACAATAGAAATACAATTTTGCCGACACATGTTGAATGCATTAAAGACAATATTATCGGCCACGTTTGTTCGAAATCAGTTTTGTACCAACGAAGGCAAAGAACAAAAACAAAGACTTCTAAAGGCCAAAAGAACCCAAACAAAGGCGAACAACAAAATAATTACAAAGGTTTCATTCTAGCGATGTTCGTGTTGGCCCTGCTTAAAAATAAATTCGCGCCACGAATGGGCAACTGTTTAAAAGCATTTGCTATATTTAGCACATCCAGCAAGCTGAAAGCACTTAAGATCCCCTTCAGCCCGCTGCGAGTTCGGCGAAAAAGTAAATTACCAAAGTCCACACGCCCACATTTTGCCGCCTCCTTGGGCGCACTTTGGTTGGGGCAAATGTCAGTTGCGACGGCTGCCGGGTTGCCAGACCATGTATCCATGTGAAGGAGGCTTAAGCTGGGACAGGCGGCGTGATTTGTCCAGCGGCTTATCGATCGGCAAAACTCCCACAGAAGAACAAGACGAGGAGCCAGCTGTAGGAGCCGGAAGTCGCAGGGAGTCGTCGAGCAAATAGACGCCTGTCATCGCATCACGTCAATCAGGAGCAGAGCAAAACACTTTAGACCAAATGGAGATGGCGTCTACGGGTTGCGGATTAGGGCCGCGGCGGGGCGAGTGGGGGAGGGCGGGCTGGGGCTGGGGCTGGGGCTGGGGCAGCTGGGCTGATAGGTGGGCCGGTACATTAAACTAAGCTGGCAGCGAAATGGCGAACTAAGTGGCGGACCCCAAAGTCCGTAACCCACTGGCCGCAGCGACGACCCTCCAACAGCGGACTTCAGCTGAACTACGTGCTGTGGCCCGAAGTGTGTGTGTGTGTGTGGTGTCTTTTATATGTATAATGTATAAGAACGGCACTTAACTGTTTGGCCAAAGTGTTTACTGTTTTCTGCATTTCGAAAGCTGCCGCAAAGTATGCAACGCTTTTGCAACACTGCCAATCAGTGCCAACAGGCTGCAAACGCCCTGCCTTGATGAGGAGGCGTGGCCGAGAGGCAATTCCGCCAAATCTCAAACAGCTCGTCACCTGCAATTGAGTAACAAGCATAAATATTGTCCATGAATAATTTTGTCTCAATTCGCAAAAACAAATTTCTCACTTAATGGACCTAAACTCAAAACTTGGTCACAAATATATTGAGCAAATGGAACAAGGGTAGATTAGTTCCCGACCTAGAAAAGTCTCTAAAATGTTCAATTTATTTTTTGTATATTGTAATTCATTAAATATATTACAGAAAAACTATTATGATTTGGAAAAAAGAGAGTAATATTAGAACTTTATAATCTTTTAAACATGCACAAAAACTGAATGTCTGAGACTGGGATACTGCGGTAACAATCAGGCTTATAATTCGCAAGCTGTTAACGCGGACTTGAGTCTATAAAAAAGCAGTTAATTTAATGGCAAGCAAGTTAAAGATTTTGAAGAATTCATTTTGAACTAAGTTTTATCAGGTTTATGTTGCGAACTTAAGCAGCTTACTTTAAGCTCACTTTAGACTGAAACTGAAGAGAACTATGTCAGGCTTTTAGAAGCTTGTTCAAATGCTTTTTTTTTGATTATATTATAAAAGCTTAGTAACCAAACTTTAAGCTGGTTTTTTTTCGATTTCACGCGCTTTTAGCTTAAGATCATTAAGCAGGCCTAATGCTGGCAAAAGCCGCTACAATTTAAAGTTTATTAAATTATCAGACAGATATTGAACTCTTCGAGCATCTCTTCACCTCTCTCTCCCTCTTGCGAGCCAACTCTGCAACCTTCTCTCTCACACTGTAAACACACGGCTATCTGTTGGAGCACAATCGGCTTCCAGTTGTCCCTCTGGGCCGCTTTTGTGGCGCAATTTATGGAACGCATTTGGCCTTTTGGCGTTTTGCCGGGTTTCTTCACTTTTTTTTTTTGGAATTTTTTCTATTATTTTTATTTTGTGTTTTCGTTTTGTTTTTGGGTTTTGCCAGCGTTATCTTTTGCGTAGATTCTGCTGCCAGGCCAAACAGAAATATGAATTTATGCCATTTTTTAGTTGTTGTTGTTGCTCTTTATTGTTGCTGGTGCTGCTGGCTTTTTTTAGTCGCAAATTCCTGGAACACAACGTAATTTATAGCTGCGAGTTTTGTGCCAAGGCTTCAGCCACACAAAGCGGCAGGCACAGCACAAAGCGGAGAGACACGGGAGACAGAGAGAGAGAGAGAGAGAGAGAGAGAGAGAGAGCGAGATAAGGGAAGAGTGTAAGCAAGTGGAGGGGAAACGCAAATTCTGGATGACAGTTAAGGCACTGGGTAGATGGTTAGATCCTGTGCGATGGAGCGTAGCTAACTTTAGCAGGGCGCTTTTAATTACGGCTGATTTATTTATTGCGTATACGCTCCGCATGCAGGTGCAGCAGCAGCAGCAGCAGCAACTGGTGCGCCGGCAGCACCTAAAGGCGTTGGCTAATTTACAACGGACAAAGTCACACAACACCTGCTGCTGGTGGCGCCGGGCGATAAATTGTCATTAAATTTGGAAGCAGGCAGAAGCGAAAGAAGCATACAATAAGCCACCAGCTCGCTGGCCTGGCAACTTGTTAGCAAGTCGCCGTCGCTCAAGGTGTAATTAAAATTTAATTGCTGGGCATATGCAGCGCCCAGTGCCAGACACAGCCACAGCAACCGCAGCCACAGTCAGCGCCGGAGCCCTGACTAAGCGCCCGATAATGATGCAGAGTACAAAAAATAACCAAAAACAAAAAATAAATACAATAAACAGCTGCGTCTGAATCAGCGCTTGACGCTGGCCCTGCACGAATCCAGCATATGCGCTGGAGCCAGTTCCGCGTCCAACATCGTCGCAGCATGAGCGCCAGCACCGGTGGCAGTGGCAGTGGCAGCGGCAGTGCGAGACCGACCAGCAGCGATATAGCCGAGCAGTGCGGTCACTATGTGTTGGACGAGCTGCTCACCACCGAGCAACAGTATGTTGAGGACTTGATCGATGGCATCGAGCGGTACAGCCGCGTCTTCAGGCGCAATGCGTCGCTGCCCGTTGAATTGCTGGGTCAGCAGCACGTGATGTTGGCAAATGTCGCACAGATTGCTGCACTGCATCGGCATCGGCTGCTGCCGCTGATGCTGCAGCATCGCCAGCAGCTGGAGCTGCTCTTTGAGCGCTGGCATACGCTTCTCGAGCGCGATTTCTTCTATTGCTACGTGCTCTTCGCCGCCAGTCAGCGCGCGAGCTTACAGCTCTACCACAAGCATGAGGCCTATTTTAAGGTAAGCACAATTCCACAGTTACACAATCACAAAAAAAAAAAAACTGCCGGTCATTCGCATTTATTTTTGTGCTTTTGCTAATCAACATTCAACTCAAGTGAAAAGCGAATAAAAAGTTCGCTTCAAATGCGTTGCTTAAGTACAAGCGAGAGAGCAACAAACTGATCATGGCCAATAAACTTGTGCCAACAAAACAGTTGGTCGGCAGAGGGATCCATCTCTAATAGAAAACCATCTCTAAATGAAAATATTGCTTACTCGCTTGCACAAAAGAACAGCATGCAGCTGAACTTTCGCCGCACACAGCATTGTCGCAACAAGAGCGAATTGAGCAGCAGGCGAATCTTTGGCACACGGCGAACACAAAGTCTGCTGCTCAAGTACAAGCGAGAGAGCAACAGAAAATATCACAACGAAGGCGAATTGAGAGGCGAAGAGAGAGAGAGGAGAGCCTGTAAGACATGATGTATTTGAAGATAATATGTATAGCTTGCCCGCTCACACCTGTTTGCGTAGACTTAAGCGAACGACAGTTGACTCAGAACTTTTTCAGCAGCTAAGTCGACAAACAGCCATCTCGCTTGCACGCATGCAATTGCGGAGGCAAATCGAATCAGAAAAAAACCGAACGTGAATGTCAGCAATGACGTCATCATAATCTTGTGTAATAATGGCAGACGATTGTGAAAAGTTGAAACACTCATTTAAATTTAACACTTAAAAATACCGAAACGAGTAATTAAATTAATTATTATGAAGCAAGTTTGCTTGCACTGTAATCAAATTGATGCAATTTGTTTTTCATTAGCAGCGCTTGCAAATCACGCTGGGCGATCCGCTGGGCATTCGCAGTTTCCTATTGAAGCCCGTGCAGCGTGTAACGAAATATCCGCTGCTGCTGAGCAAGTTCATCCAGGCGTTCTACGAACATCGCCAGCTGATATCGAAGCGCGTCTTCGAGGTGGCCTGCCGGCTGGAGAAGCGTTTGCGCGAACTGCTGGAGCGTGCCAATCAATCGGATCAGATCAACGATATAAAGCACTTCAATGCCGTAAGTTGAGGCGCTAGCTGGTAAACGGGAATGCCGCGAATGTCATTCAATTCGTTCACCCTTCACAGTTCGGCATACTCAGCGAGGCGAGCTTCATCGCGGTGGGCGAGTTCCAGCTGAACGATGGACGGCTGCGGCGCGGCTATAGCTGCAAATTGTTTGCATTCAACACCTGCCTCATCTACACGGAGACAAAGGGACGCAAGCAGCTGATGCGCGGCGAATTCGTGCTGCCCGATGTGTGCTTTGTGGCCAAGACCAAGTCCTTTGTGCTCTGCAACAAGCAGTGCGAATGTGAGTTCTTTTGCCAGTCCGCTCTGCTCCAGAAATGGGAGCTGATAATGCGCCAGCTGCTCGCCCAATCCGCCGGAACTGGCGGCGGCAGCGGCGACGAAGTCGCCGAACAGCAGGGAGCGCAATGTGGTGCCATCAGTCGCACCACGTGGTACGCCATGCACTGACCAATATTCTCGCATTCTCTCTCAAATTGTGATATGTGCTTTAGTTTTAATAAAATCGAACCTGAAACTGCAACTGGTGGAATGCTGTTCACGCGGGGGCAATAAATGCAAATTCACTTATGCAAAAAAACGCGCAATTAAAGTTTTAGTTTTAATAAAACGTTATGCAATTTCATGGCATAAATCAAAGGGATATGTAAATAGCCGTGTGCACCCCGCGGAGCTTCACACAAAGGCGATAAAAATATTTTGAAGCGACAACACGACACAAAAATACGCAATAAAAACCGCTACTCAAATGGGCTTTGACATGACGAGCTTTGTATACCCTGCAAAGCGCTTTAATAAATATTATGTATTATAGAAGGTCCAGTTGGTCCTAAGAGCTTTGTTTAATTGGTTTGCTTATCATATTATTAGCCTGCAAATATATATAAAAATTAGTGAATGCAGTGTGGAAACTTTCGAAGTTTTATTGACTGATACAAAATTCTTGCTTTACAAATTATATTTAATTTTTGTTGATTATAAAATTCAACGCTAACTCGTACCTAATTTAAGAATATTTAGAAATGAGGAAACTCAGCTTTTCAAGCAGAACGTAACGAATTTTATACCGCTAGGACTCGCATTTAAAACGGCGTTTTTCGTTGACTGTTTCAAGTCCACTTCAGACCTTTGACATCGAATTGCCAGCGGAAATCCGTCTATTATTGATCAATGTTAACAACAACATTTCCAAATGCCCACAGACAGTTGTAGATAGAGTGCCTGCATTTAACTTTAACTGCCAGTTAAAAATATGAGTTGAGTTTTTGAAGAGTCATTTGCTGACCTGAAACCGCATATGGTAAAAACTTTTATTAAGTTTCTGCTTGTGGCCTTTGTGGTTGCTGTTGCTTTTGTTGTGCGAAAATCTCAATAATTGCTCCTGGAGCTGTGACAAGCCCAAACCCCAGCTAAATAGCTACATGAATAACTACTTGGCGGGTGTACGTGTTTGTTGTGTGTGTGTGTGTGTGTGTGTGTGTGTGTGCGTGTGTTTGTCAGTTAGTCGATGAATTGATTTATGTGCTTGTTTGTCAGTTGACCTGCAACTTGTGCATAAATTTCAAATTGTTGCTCATACGCAACGTGGTGCGCACCACTAATACACATGTCTAAAGTTTCGAACAGCAACTACTCCGTGATGAAGGGTATGCAACGATGTCGAACAGAGAGAGAGAAAGAGAGAGAGAGAGGGAGAGGGAGAGAGTAGGTAGGGAGTTTAGCATAAGGTGCTGCCTGACATTGCCCTGCAGATTGTTTCGACAAGTTTTCATGTCGCCTGCCACCAAAAACTTTGCCCGGCATCTTCATAAATATTTTGAGTTGTTGTCTAACGATACGATGCGAGGCACGGCGGGGCGAGTGCTGCTACAACAGCCACTAGCTAGAAGAAGAGCAAGCTGAAAAAGCAGCCGAACAGTAACAACAACCAGCTAAGAACAAACAACAAGTATGTTCAACTATTTTAAGCGCGCTTAAAAGCCTTGAAACAAAATATATATTGCGCTTAGTATTTAGTTCGTCACAGGAAAAGCACCAGAATCGCAGCGGCTGTGTTCGAGGGATACCCTGTACTCACAGTTCGACAGGCGTCACACACATTCACACTAACATATATATGTATATGTGTATATACCTTCACCACAAATGAAACAAAACTTGTTCTTAAATAACTGCTGAGTTTTATTGTTCATTCTCAACACAATTATGGCATTTATATATATATTTATGTATAGCAAAGATCAAGATTTAAAAACCTATATACATATATTTCGATACATATGATATAAATATATTCGCCTGTTACATATCCATGCAGAAACTTGATTATACCCTTCTTAACCCCATTTTTTGGCTGCTGCTGGGTATAAAAATAACTTACAACTTTTGCTTTTTGGGGATTTCCTGTTAGAAAATAGTTTCGTTAACTTTGGCTTAAGTCACTTCCGGCTGATCAGAGCTGACTAATGAACTGTGCCGGCATATGCTGGACATATATATTTTTGCATAAAACTGGGCCAGGAGTTATGCCACAAGACTTAAGTTGGAATCGTTAAAAGTAGAGGCCAAATAAAATGTTATATGTTGTAGGTACGATAACGGCAGAAATCTTTATTCAAATTCAAATTCAAGCTAGCAGTATTATGGATAACATAACTGTTCACATCGGAGCTAAGAATGCAATGGAACTGATTCAAATACGACTAAGGCAAGCGCACATTTCAAACAAAGCCAAGCACCAGAGACAAAAACGCGATTAATTTGACCGTGGAGGACGACGCCTGTGTTGTTATCCGGCGGACTGGCTGGCCGCCCGCCTAGCTGACACCGCTGCAGACAGTCCCGCTGTGCGAATCTGGCGGCGTGTCGCTAAAACAATAACAACAATGGCCTGAAAGGAGGAGGCCGAACTGCCAACTGAAAATCGCAGAACATATTTCCATTTCCATTTCGCTGCTGTCCCGCTGGGTTTCCGTTGTTGTTTTGTTGCTGCGACAAACAGCAGGCGGTCGAAGCACGCCCCCCCCCCCCCTACCCCCAACCCCCTTTGGGCACTTGCACGCAACAACAGATAAACTTGGCGCCTCACTCAAAATGATTTTCGACTTCTGGTCGAGGCGTGTTTCTGAGTGTCTCTTGGTGTGCAAAAAATGAAAAGATCAACTGAAATAAGAGTTATCGATATCATCGACATCATTTTAAAGTGCATTATGAAGATCGATTTATTTGACAACACGCGAAGCAATAAAAGAACAAAATAGAAATTGAACTATTGAAAGCCAAAAATAGACATTAGTTAGCGATACAAATGCGGATGTGAATAGCGAATAAATCGATAATAAATCGAGAATAAGAGATTTGTGTGCAACAGATGTGCATATAGTAATATAATTGGAATAGTGCCACAGTCTCGTCTAAGTTGATCCGTGAAATATATTGTTCATGGCATATGTGTGCATAAGTTACGCAGAGCGGTTTAGCGCTTAAAATCGATAAATTTATCGCTGCCCACTGGCTCAGCTGCCGGCCCGGCTCGTGCTGCACACTTCAGCTCGATCTATTTAAGGCGCTGGCTTTTCCAACTCGTTAATCAACCATAATAACCCACAGTCGATGGTCGGCAGCACCGTTAGCCCATCTACCCCATAACCACGCCCAGCCCAGTCCGCCCCCGTTGGCTAACCAAGTGTAATGCACAGCACACAACATGCAAAAAGTTACACGCGAGGCAGCGCAAAAAAATGAGAAAAATAAAATGAAATAGAAAAAGAGCGAGAGAGAGGGGGAGATAAGAAGAAAAGTTGCACACACAGCATCAGTTGCAGAGACACACACATGCACGCACACAGTTGGCTGCTGTCCATAAGCCAAGCTGCAACATGCCCCCACCCGGGCCGCCCCTCTGGCACTGCGCCACGCCTTGTTCAGCTGTTGCAAGTGAACACGGTAGATTTGCCACTTTCAAAACCAGCAACAAAACGCATAAATGTAGCACACACAAAAGCAGCTCATGTGTGTGTGTGTGTGTCTCTCTCTCTCTCTCTCTCTCTCGCTCGCTCGCTCGCTCGCTCGCTCAGACTCTGAGTACTTTTGGCCTTGTTTGCACCCGTGGGGCCAACTCCAATTCAAAGCGAACAAACTAATTTCCTATGCAAATTGAATGGCAGTCAAGTGTGCGAAGTTCGAGATACATTTGCAGACTGCAGCGCCAAATGCTTTTAAAAACAAACCCATCCCCTGCCACGCCCCCGCGCCCCGCCACAATTCCCAGCACGCTTCACACACAACCCTATTATACACACACGCGTGTGTGTGTGTGGCCCAAAAACTGTGTCAGTTTAAGTCTAAGCCAGGCAGCTTCTGACTTGCCGCCTGTGGCCAGCAACCAGGCAGCCCCCCCACCCCCACCCACCTTCCTGCTCCTCTTGTTGTTGCCTGGGCTATATAATTTACTTTTCATTTTAATTACTAAGTGGTTTGTGCAAATTAATTGCCACCCGAACTCGAATCCGTATCAACATCCGCACTCGCATCCGCTGCTTCAATCCTCAGCCAGGCACAATGCGATTGTTATGGCCAGTGGCGGGGGGATCGGGGATCGGGAAGCGGGAATCGGGTATCGGGTGTTGGGTGTTGGGGGCTGGGGCGTTGTGCAGCAAATATTTGACTGCAAATTACAGAAGCACGTGCGCCGAGCCGTAGAATACCTTCTTTGTTTTTGTTGTTGTTGCCTTTCGTATTTGCATAGCCCAAAATCAAACAACGCATCTCGACAACGATATCAATGGAAATATGGAATACGGCCAAAAGTTAGGGGGGGGGCTATGGGTAACAGGCTATGGATACGCCTATGTATGGACAGAGAATTGATATGCATATGGAAATGCAACTGTAATCTGCATGTAAATATGTGAACACCAACAAACTACAACATACAACAACGGACTGCGCGACCGGCAAATACCCTTTAGTAAGACTGGGTTTTTATAGGCATGAGGAACAGAAGTTTTATTTTTATTTTTATACTCGATGCAATGTCCGAAAAATCTATTTATTTGCCTCGTTTTTCATTCGAAATACAGACAGTTAAAAAGTGACTAAAATTTGGTTTTTGGGCACGATTTTTTCTATAAACTGATTTTACATTAAATGTATATGAATTATTGAAAATAAAGTTTTTTTTCTAATTAAAAAATTAAAATAAAAAACAATTTTTAAACGTATTCTGAGGTGTCAAATCTGTTGTAAAGCTTTCGGATCCATCCACGGATTTTCATGCTTAAAAGTTTTTGGGTCATAAAATGTCTTATTTATTGATTTTGCATTTCAAATGTATGCTTTACTGAATTAAAATATGTTTGCATTTTTTTTTGGTTAAAAAAGGTTGTTGTCCAAAATAAAAATTGGTTGGCAAAATTGTGAATTGCAAATTTATAGGTTTCATGGGTAATGTTTATAACAGTTAATATTAAAAACAACATTAAAACAGATACAGAGTTTAAGTATTATTTGTGCAGTATGTTCGTTATTACTTGATATTCAATTAAAGACATTAATTTTAAGAAGTTTATCAAATTTTTGAGTTAGACTATTCTATACCTGATTTTAATGCTGACTAAAGCAAGCTGGCTCAAGTTTCAAGAAAAAGAACAAATAAACGGAGATTGACGAATGCTCAAAGAACATGTGATATATGACAGACAGTTACGCTTCACAGCAAACGGATTGGATGCGAATTTAAGGATAAAAACACCAACTTCGAATGCAGTTTTTTGCGCATTTTTTGCCGCCTCGACTATTGAGTGGGAACACATTAAAGCGAACCGAGCAGAGGCGTATACATATATATATATATCATGGAGCTGGCAGGGAGTCTGACAGCAGGCGTGGCAGGAGGCGGGCGGCACTTAAAAATACCCAACAGATAAGACCGGGCTGACAAGTAGCTTGATGCGTGTGGCCGGCGTAAAAATGAAACTCATTCGTCATACTCCGGGAGGCAGGCTGCAAGAAAAAGGAGCAGAAGATGAAGTAGACCAGGCCCAGAACCCAAAAAAAAAATGAAAAAAAAAATAAAAAATATAAAAATAAATAAAAAAACCAAAATGAAAACGAAGCCAGAAGCTAGGTGCTGACGCACACACAAGACGCAATGTAGCTGGCAGCCACGCACGTGCGTGGAGCGTGACAAGGAGCATACGAGGAGTGGACAAGGAGCCGGGACGCAGCAGCAGTTATCCTTGGTGCTGCAACTATGGCGGCATTTATGATGCTTTGATATATTGAAGTGGCTGACAGGCAGAAAGACATCCGGGCAAATACCAAGCGACAACTCGACTTGCACATTTGTATACCCTGCCAACGAGAGTGGCTTGCAAAATGGGCATTTTTTTAATGTATCTGATCTTGCTTATAAAGATATTTGTGTATTTGCTACTCCGTTTTATTTAATTTATTTAAGGAGAGCACAAAAAGTACTGTGAACTTGGTTTTTAACATTCATTTTTTTTTTAAATCTTTATTATATTAACAGATAATATGAGTTTTAAACATGTACATGCTTCAAAATTTACATTTAACAATGTTTGTTTCTTAGTTTATTTTCTCCTGCTCTACTTAAGGTTAAGGCTGTCGTTTCAACATTCATGAAGTCAAGTTTGTTTGGAACCTTGGTTCGTTATATTTCCAACTTTAAATGAAAAGAAAAAAATGTCTCCTCTTTATGTTCAGTTTATCAAACTGGTTGCTCCCATTAAGTCTTGATTAGTCGCATATACATATATATATATATATATATATATATATATATATATATATATATATAAAACAGTTCCTTTCTTGTTATTTATGGTAAGTAAAAATAAATTGACTTCTAGCAAATTCGCATTAATGCTCTCTCTCTATCTCTCTCTCTCTCTCTCTCTCTCTATCTCTCTCTCTCTTTGGGGTAATATTAATTTAATTATTTTAATAATTTCTAAAGTTATTTGGGCTTGGGTTCGGGTATCTAAGTTCCACACTTTAACCGGTTCGGTCCAAAATCGGGTTGCACCCGCGATTGTATTTTATTAGAGATCTCTTATATTTAAAATATTAAGCTTTTGGGATTAGATTGTGTTGAAAAAAGTTACATTCCATGCCTGAACCGGTTCGGTTAAAAACCATTTGGCAGACCAGAGTTAATCTGTGATCATAGTAAAATTGTTAAACTATTAAAAAAAAGTCAGCTGCAATGCAAATGGTTTGCATAAACGTATACACAGGTTTACCTTGCTATTTACAGGGTATTTGGCGGCAAGGCACATGCACCTTGGCCAGTTCCACTAGCCATTGTTGTCGTTGTTGCCATGACAAACAAGCGCCATCAGTTGACAGTCATAAAATCAAACAACACACACATGGGGAGCAGAATTTGTGGGGGCAGGCGAAGGTGGAGGCGGATATGGAGCCGATTCTGGGAGCGTTGCGCAGTGGATCAGGGGTACACCCCCCCCCCTCCGGCCCTGGCTGCGTTGTCGCTTATGTCGCTTATGCAGCTCAAATATTTTTGCAACAATTTCGCTCGTTTGTTGGGCAAATTTACTTTTAGTTATGCGGCCATTTGCAACAAGACGAAACTTTCGAATAAACTGCCGTCAGGCGAATTGCCAGTTGTCCTGCACCGGACGGCAGGACTAAAACAGGAGCTGTAGCCTTGGCTGGATGTGAAGTGGCCGTGCCTGGCCTGTGGGAGCGGGGGGGGTGGGGCTTGTGCGGCAAGCGCATCTAATTGATTGACAGGATGAGGGTAGCTGCCACTCTGGGCATAATTAAAAGCACATTTATTTCAATTTTCCACGCTAAAGTGGCCATCGACCCACTCAACCACTCAGTCAGCCAGGCAGCCGGGCAGGCAGCGAGATGCAGGACAGCGTCGCCAGGACAACAAATGAAATTCGCCTGACATTCTCAGCCTGCCCGGCCAGGCATAAAGTAATTGATGAACAACAAAGGGCAGGCCCTCTATATGTTTGCCGAACTCCAAACACACTCTCCGTTATCTATATGTGGCTTGCTGATCTTCATAAAGGTCATTTAAAGAGCCCATTTACAATCTATCTATTTAATCTCTAACAAAAACGATTTATTTCATTTATTAAAATTCATTTTTAAAATTAAGGAAAAACTAACTAAATGTCCTTTGTTTTTAACTAAAACTAATAAAAAAATAAACTTATGCTCAGCTTTATGAAATTCTTTATTTCAAGAACGAAATATTTAATTAAAATTATTTTTAAATTTATTGTGATTTATGCCTAATTTAACAATTTTAGAATTTGTGCTGAGTTGCCACAGCTAGATGATATAGTATATATATATATATGCAGATATGCTTGGCCATGGCACATAGTGCATATACCCTCTGCAAGGGCATTAAAATCAACATCACGAAACCTGGCAAGAAATTCATTTTGAGCCCCGCTCTAATGATATAACCTCCCCACAGTTAAGGGGGGGTCGAAGATGTCAGTCTAAAAAGTGTTGCCTACATTTCGGCGCGCATATTCGTTAAAATTCGAAATCCAAATCCGAATCGAAATGTGCGCATATTTTGATTTCAATTTCGTTAGGCTAGAGAAGTCGTTTAAATCTGAGCCTAAGCCCCCTGCCAGACTGCCAATTCAGGTCGTCCCTCCCATACTGTAATTGGAGAATTTATTTAAATAGCCTGCAAACAATTGCGCATTAATCATTTGGCTTACGACGAACAGGAGCCTGCCAAAAGCAGCATCGAGAACCACTTCACGTTGTCACAGGCCACTCCAATAAGCCCCAGACGAGGGCTTGGGGGCCGCCTAGGTGGCAGGAGCAGCTAATTAAATCATCAAGAAATCAAAAAAACGTCCATCAAAAGCAAAACTATGGATATTTACAGTAACATGATAGGGGATTAGTCGGAGAAAAAATATATAAATTATATAATATTATTCTTATACGTATATTGAATGGAGTTGGGCAGATTGGCTTTTATGACGTAAGTCAAAGGTGAACAAGCAAAAGCAGTTATCTTCGTTGTGCCGAAGATTGAATACCCTTACAGAAGACGCTTTATTTGTATATTTACTTCACACAAAAACTCATTTTTGAACTGGTTGTTTCTATGGTACCTATATTGTCTAAGAAAAAATATTGCCAAATTTGCTTAGGTTATCCTGAAAAACAAAATGTTTCTCTTTCAGTTCGATAAACATTTCCTTCTTTTCATTGTCTGTCTTATTTATTTTTTAGATATTCACCTTCATGCAGGAAAAGCCAACTACTAAAACATATAAAGTTTATACGTAGGAAAGTTGCAATTAAAAGTGAAAAGTCCTCGATTAAAACGTAAGTGAAAAACACTTGAACCGTGGGAAGCCGGTTAACACCTGCCACAACACGTGCCCATATCTAAACATATATCTATTGTATTAAGTAATGCACCGGAGTAGTTGCTCTCGGTGTAAAATCAATTTAGCGGAAACTGTTGCTAAGCAACAGCCAATTTAAAGAGCACTCTGCAATCCTGCCCGCTCCATCCCCCCGCTCCACCCACGCACCCCTTCTCCTTTCTTTTAGTCGTGCATTCGCCACGCTTTAGAATTTGCTCATAAATAGGTTCAATTATGGCTAGCAAATTGTTAAACAACATTTTCATAATTATCAGCCAAGCAGCCATTGAGTGCAGGCCACAAGTCGAGGCTCAAACTCTAAAGCGGAGCTGCCGCCCCTCCCCCTGTTTCCCCATTTCTGGTTTGCAGCGTTGGCAACCCTAATTGAAAGATGTAAAATGTTAGCTCGTTGTTTCGGGGTGGGGAGGCGAAGGGGGAGGGGGAAGGGGCTAAAGGGGATATGCAAGGCGGGGTTGGGCTGATAATGAGCACAAACTGTGGAACTGTCTTGAAAGTCGTGTCCTGTGTGAAGTTGTCGTCGCTGTATTTTATTAAAATCAACTAAGCGTGCGAAATGCCAAGCGTACGCGACTGCCAGCTACCCTGTCGAGTCTGGCACTCTTTGAATATAGCTTATAAATCATAGTTTAAGTTTGTTAATGACAACAAAAAATAAACTTTTTAAGATGCGTTAACAAACTTCAAGTGGAACTTCATTATATATAATATTTCTTTCAAATTGGATTGTTATTAAAATAAAAAAACTAGTATCATATTTCTGATCAAAAAAATCAAATCGAATTTGGTTAGGATGGAAATGCCATTTGACCAGGTATCCTGTTTGGCAATAAGAAAAGATATTGACAACAACAAATGCCAGCAAATCCTATAGAACAGATCTCATCGCTCTCATACCCACTGACCCTTCGGTGCAGGGTATACAAATTGGTTGGCATCAACTGCAGCGCTGCGTAGGGGCGCCGGTTGGGAGGGACTGTGGGGCAGGGGATGGTGCTGTTGGCAAGGGCTTTGTGTCGCCCATTGTGTGAGCGATATGCTGGTCACCAGGCAAGCACCACCATAACTGAGCAGCTTTCTCTTAGTTGAACTTTCTCTTTTCTATTTTATTTTTTCTTTCTATTATTATATTAGTTTGCAGTTGTTGGTGTTATTGTTGCTGCACCCCAGTTAATAGAAAAATCTGCAGGCAACAAAGTCTTTGAAAGTTTTTTTGCCTGCTGTTCACCCCACAGCAGCGAAGTTTTTGCTCTGCTTGTTGCAGTTGCTCATTTATGTTGTTTTTTTCTTTTTTTGTTGCATGCAGCGTATTTCATAATTTAGCTTGTCGCTGCACAGTTTTGCTGCCACGCCTACCCCTGCCAGCCTGCCACATGCCGCCTCGTGACCAACCCCAAGCCCAGCTTGGCACACAATTTTGAGTTAAGTTGATTTTCTACTTGTCTTTTTTCTACTTCTTTTCATTTTCTTATGCTTTTTAGGTTTTCTTCGTTTCGTTTCTTTTCTTTTCTTGTTTGCTGCGTTGTTTGCGTCTGGCGCAGCGTGAAATTGAATTAGGTCAATGCGTCAAGTAAAAGTGCCAAATATAAAATGACAACTACAATGCACAACAACAACAACAACAACAACAACAACAACGACGACGACGACAACGACAAAAACACGACAGAGAAGTGCAATAAATGAAATATGCTTTGTATTCCACGCCAACTCGCCCTTCGTCCTTCCGGCCCGCTCTGCCGCTCAAAGTCTCTTATTGCTTTCTATTTTTCATTTTAGTTGTCCTTACTAAAAGGCTCCATTGATTGTTCTGCTCGAATGTGTTTTTAAGCAAGAATAGTAGAAGAAGAAGACTGCACAGAGAGAGAGAGAGAGGGAGAGAGAGAGAGAGAGAGAGGAGTGAGAGGAATGCAATGTGTAAGAATCAGAAAACGTTGGCCCAGGAATGCTGCAGTCCTTAATAAATGACAGTCAATAAATCCACTGCAGAAGCTGGTTGCCGGCTCGAACCTCAAGCGAAGCAGCTCAGCGGCGTCAAACGAAGCTTATAATTATACTCGTTCACAAAGTAAAAAGAGTATATTGGCTTTGTGCAATGTCCGTCTGTCCGTATGAATGCAGTTTTTTTCGCCTCTGTTAAAGCTAGAGACTTGAAACTTGGAATATATACTCGTGTATACCCGCGTCAGACATTGTGTTGAGATTTTTGTACCACACCCACTGGGAGGCTGGCAAATCGATAAGAGGTAAACATTTCCCACAATATTAAAGCTGGGGTCACCAAATGTGGTTTGTAAATTGCTGATGAACGAACGCGTCCCCCCAGCGGCCCGTCTTAAAAAATCGGAATTGGTTATACCTCACACAGTTTTTGCGCTTTTATGGGATCCATGTACTACTGAAAAGCTCCCCCAAACATTACAGAAAAAATAGACCGGCCATGTACATGATAGAGGACAAGCCATGAACAAAATGCCATCATACATAAAAATCGGTTCAGTTTTAAGAAAGTTATGGCCGTTTGAAATGTGGGATCTATGGATACCAGAGCTTTACATGCTTTTTTTCCCAAAAATTCGAAAAAACATTATTTTCAATAATGCATATATTTTAAATGCAGAATCAATCTAGAAGATAAACCATGAAAAAAATGCCATCATACATGAAAATCGGTTCAGTTTTGACAAAGTTATGGGCGTTTGAAATATAGCAACTATGGATCCGAGAGCTTTACATGTCAAAATTATTGTCAATTTTTGCATGATTTTTGACGACAAATTTGACCTCCTCAGAATCGGTTTTAATGTTGTTTTTTATACTAATTGTGACAACTACAATCGATTAAAAATATAAATTTCGGATTCTAAATTTTGAAAAAAAAATTTTTCCAAAATGAGTAAGGGGGGAGTACATGCTTTTTTCCCAAAAAATTCGAAAAAAATTATTTTCAATAATGCATATATTTTAAATGCAGAATCAATCTAGAAGATAAAGCATGAACAAAATGCCATCAGACGTGAAAATCGGTCCAGTTTTGAGAAAGTTATGGCCGTTTGAAATGTGGGAGCTAAGGATCCCAGAGCTTTACATGTCAAAATTTTTGTAAATTTTTGCATGATTTTTGACAAAAAATTTTACCTCTTCAGTTTATACTTACGATTACAAAACCTTATATTGGATTAGTTGTGCCAACAAATAGAGAAGTAGACCTTAGCAGCCCTCGGTAGATGGGAACAAAGAGAATTTGGTTCGACTCCTGGGCTCGTGTACAGACAGTCAGCGTTTTTTAAGAAGTAGGGTTTGATAGCTGCTACAGATTTAACTCTGTATCCAAGCTAACTATTAAAACTTAAACTTAAATTTCCAATTATTGATTAACCAAACCATTTGTTGTTTATTTTTTGCACATTTAAATACTTATATCTTATATTATATTTAAATATAAAATTTCCAAAAAATTTTGTTACCAGAAAGTTTGGGGAATGTAGGTCAACAGCTTTTCCAGCGGCAATAGACTGACCTGTAATTACGAAAAGTAGTCCCAAAACAACTACAAAAGTTACATCAAGTCGGCAGCAGGCAGCAGCTGCAATTATATTTGCGCTACACGCACAAATGGGCAACTAAATCATAATTATGACAGCAACTGTTGCAGGCAGCGGCAGCAGCAGCAGCAGCAGCGACCCATTAACAATCTGAATAATTTGCCATAATTTATTAGCTGTCGTGCATTGAAAGCTCTCGAAAAGTTTGCAAGCAAAATAAATATTAAAAAATATATATATATAAATAAATAAAATAAACGGCAACATACACAAATTTTGCAAATGGCAAAAAAATAAGTGCACAAAAAATAAATCCCATTGCGGTCATTAATTGAATTTTACGCCCTAATAAGTCCGCATTGGAGGCTAAAATGCCTGGGCGTGGTCAGTGAACAGTGAAATAACTAAACTGAGATATATCTATAAATGTGTCCAAAGGTTAAAGCAAATATGTGGCAAATGCACTTCACAATTTTATTATATATATAATAAAGTAAGGATACGCACGACAATCACATAGCCTAGCTCAAAATTTACGTCTATTTAACTTTATCGTAAAAGATATACATATATAGCCCCATGAAATATACAAGCTAATTCTTTTCAGCCTATTATTGAAAAAAGTTTAATGAATATACTTTTGTATTCATTTGTATATTTTAGAATGTAAATTCTGTGTAAATAATTTTGCGATTGTGCTGCAAATTTCGGGATATTTGTAGGATGTGCTTAGATATAATTAAAATATAAATATTAATTTTTAGATTTAACATTTCGCCTATAATTGGGAACACAATTTTTATTGAAATAAAAATTTCAGGCCTTTTGTGGTTGCTTCTCTTAGCTTTTCTTAACTGAAAATGATTTTTTTTGCATTTATAATCATTTATTAACCAGCGATTGTCCTAAAAAAATGCCAAGAATATTGTATACCAAATATAGCTCAAAAGTTTTGTCAGTAATTAACAGAAGTAAAATAAGTTTGTCGCAATCCTCGGTAGATGAGTTCTCTATGAGTTCGTGAATCCCTGGATTTGCCTTATATTATCGAGCATCCATAGTTATGTTGATCGTTAATAACTATATTCTATATATGAATCTTTGCCGAGTTCCTCGAGAACAGTAGCCGACTATTTACACAACTTCCTGCTGCTAAGGGCTGGAATTGTAATTAAATGTCAGAATTTTGGCAGCTGTTAAACACACGCTTCCACTGCCATTTTACCAAGGTATTTGAATAACTCACAGTTGAAGTTTTCAAACAACTTGAGCCAATTTTGCGGGCGAGTTGAAGTGCGCTCCGGAAATTCAGTTTTTCTTTAGGCGCATTAGGAATAAGAATTTAGCGCAAAACGCGCTGTGTAAATGTCGATTAAATAATTAACTGTTCAAATGCGCAGCGATGATGATGATGATTAAATATTTAGTTAATTAACAATTTAATTAGTTTAATGAAAAAACTTTTTTAGAGCGAATTTTGCGGTTGCAGCTCTTAAATCGATATGGTGGAAGGGACGGCTGGGCGGGAACAGGATCAGGTTACAGCTAAAGCCAAGTTGCCGTCGGTGGTGGCACGGGGGTGGTCTACGCTAACTGACAGACTGTCAGCCACTTAATTAAAATTAAGCCTTTGGTTCGAGCCCCCGCTTGTGTCGCCAACTCTTTTAGTCAAAAGCAGAAAATTGTTTTCATTACGTTGGCGGAAGGCAAAGGCGCTGCTGCTAAAGTGGCTGAAGCGACACTAGCTCGTGCCACGCCCACCAGTCAGGCAAGCGCCTAAATCTGACTGACACACACACACACACACACACACACACACACACACACACAGAGACAGACACGGGTTTGCTGAGCGCAGCGCGGAGCTTGGCAAATTTGCATTACCGTGGCGAAGGAGCACAAAGCGAATGCTAAAGCGGATGCGGATGCGGATCTGAGTGCGGATGTGACCAGACAGCTAGCTAGCGAGAGTGGGCGGCAGTGGGCGTGGTCCGCAAGGTATCGCAACGCGGCCATAAACAAAAACTCATTAACCCAATTTCAATATTAAACGCAATGAAAGTGCAGCCAAGCCAAAGGCAAACTCACAGATACACACGGTTACAGATACAATTCGAGAGCGTAACTGAAGCAACTGAAGTGGAACAGGTGCGGGTTAAGTGGGGTACGGGGGCCGCTTCGCGTAGGCCACTTCGCTGCCAGCCGATGGAGCTCTCCGACAATAATCACTCAAAGTGCAAGTCATTAATTTTCATTATATTTCCTGCGCATTATTTGTCAAAATTCTCATTTTTCTGGTCTCTCACGCGCTGCCAGCTGAAGAACTGTCTCTGAGCCGTGGCATTAGTGCGAAGAAGCAGCATCAGCAGCTGTATTTGATGCTAATTTAACAGGAAAACTTAACTAATGGCATCTGAAAATGGGCACACATGGTAATTAATGAGCCTATGCAAAGTATTCAGATTAAAGAGTTCGCTATGTACAGGAAAAGTTTACAATATAGAAAGTTGTTTATCATTGTCATAAATCGGTAACAGCTTACCACAAATATTAATTGAAAACCGTTAAAATTTAAATTCCGTATGCAAGAAAAAATTTAACGTTGAGAGACATTATTTAAATTTGAATGAATAAATACAAAAAGCAAATTCAATTGAAATTCGTATTTATGTTTAAGCATTCGTGAGCTTTAGAATTACATCCAATTTAATTTATCCTATTAAAATAAATATCGAGAACTGTTAACCTCTGGCGAAATTTAACCACACCCATCGCCTCCTCCCTGTAACTTGAGCTGTTATCGTTGGTTTTTCTCTTGCCAGTGGAGCTTATTTGTTGCTATTCAAAACTATTTCATTGCTGTATTTCGGGGAAATATTTTTAAATAAATTCATGCTGCTGCTTTGGTTTATATTATGATTTAAAATTGTATAAAATATTTTATTGTATTAAAAAAGATTTGCTTGTCCATAATTAATGGGATTTCAACATGTTCTGCTTTCGTTATTCTGGGAAAATGTTATTGATTTCGACATGGCAGCCTTTTGGCATCTTCTTTAGTTTCATTAATTAATTTTTGCTAACGAATTTTTTTTGTTACGTTCTGAAAACGGATATCTATTCATTGCCTTTTTCATTTCAAAACTATTATTATTTAAAGTACATTTTAAACCAAAAAATGTAATCTTTAATTGTTAGCAGTCGAGGTGCGTATTTTTAAATTTTTCTGATAGCTATTATCATTTTAGTTATAATGTGAAGTTTAAGTTTTTCTGGGTATTTAATATTCTCCATTTAATATTTAATTTGCACAAGGCTTGGCCTCTAGTTAAACTTAACAAATGAATTTAATACTCTTATTAAGCACTTATTGCTTATCCCTTAAGAATAAATGGCCTGGCTCGCATATTTGTACTCATTATTTTTAATTGCCTTGTGACATTTGATTGTTTTCATTCCTCTTTCAGCCGTTACTTATCAGTCGCTTGTTGTCCAGCCAGATATTTATTTACTTCTTTGCTGAGAATTTCTCTACTCTTTAATAATTTATTCAGACATTACGAGTTTCCCTTTTCTTGCGTCTTTTTGGTTTTTATGCGCTGTCTTCATCACTTTTTCATTCTTTAATTTCCTTCAATTTCCCTTGGCCTGACCCAAAACTCATTTAACCCCTTTATTCATATATATTTTTTGCTTTTTTTTTTTGGCATATTTATTTTAATTTTCCCTCAACGTTGGCCGCCCGGGGGTCCCGGTCGAAAGTATTAAACTTGTCGCCATTACCATGGCCGGGGACATCTGTTCCGGTCATGAGGACGACCACGACCCTGGCCACGCCCACCTCACGCGCCTCCCGGACGCTGTGCAATAAGCCGAGCCGAGAAGAAGCAGCCCAAGCAACTGCGAGAACAAAAAAGAAAAACATTCCATTTTTGCTGCCTGTTTTTAATTGTGATTAATTGCGAAATTTTCTCTGTGTCGCCTGAGCTGACGCACATGACCCGGGCGCCAACAACTGACACCTAGTCAACTAGCCCCCGCCCCCATCCCCACCTCTCCCCCTGGGTGGCCTGCTTGTCACCTTTTTATAGATTTAATTATGAAAATGTTAATTTGCTTAGCACTTTACGCGTTAGACGGCCAGCTCTAAGGCACTGACCCCCCCTCCCCCTACACCCGCTCATGGGCGCCACCTGGCGGCCATTTGCTGGCCCAACGTCAGCGAATTTTCATGTTTAGTTTTTGCCATCGCGCCATTAATTTTCAATTAACACAACGCCAGCTGCAGACATTGGCAGTGTGGGTCTAGGGGGAATGGGGGAAGGGGAGGGTGGGGGGTTAGAGGGGCAGGGGCTTTGGTGGGCGTGGCTTTGGCTTGACAGCCGCCTCATTAGCGTGTTAATGTAATGCATAAGCAAAAGGCTCACCATTATCCTTGACAGCCCCCGGCTAGAGTCACCCCGCAGGCCCCCCTCGTCCTCCCCCACCCCCTGGCTGCCTAGTCTGGCTTAACCCCTCCCATTCCCAGCCAGTTTGTTTATGCTACGCAAATGCTTTCATTTGCAGCCAATTCTCCGCATTTTCTTTTGCTGACAACCCCCTCCCCCGACCCCATCCCACCCACTTCCGCACTTTAACGCCCCCCCCCTCCCCTCTTAGCTAGTTGCAGTTCATTTCATTATTTGCCAACTCCTGGTGCTACCTGCACCTGCTTCAATCCTTTTCGCCCGGCTTTTCTGTGCTTTGCCTTGCCCATTTACATTTTTTCCGCTCTCTCTCTCTCTCTCTGCTTTGACTTTGAGTCGTATTGCACGCCTATAGCTTTTGAACCCCCCACCCCTGGCACTAAACCCCCTGCTAGCCCGCGAGCAAGTGTTTTAACTGGAGGTCAGTTCAGCTTGAAGCTCTTTGGAGCAGCTGCCTCACTGTACTTAACTTAAGCGCCTCTAATTGTATTAGAGGCATGTCCTGTTAACCCAACCAACGTTGTTGACGTCCCGCTTGGCCAAAGTGATTTCCATTAGCTGTTATCTGCGCCGGCTGCCAATTGCGAATGCGAATGCTTTTTGGCCAGCAGCTTGGCTTATGGCTTAATTAAGGGCCCCGCACCGAGAACGGGTTGAACACCATGGCCTTGAACTGCAAAAGCGCTCGTTGGCGCCTGCAGCCGGCCGCTGAGATTGCTGGCCGATTGTAGTCCCGGCCAGCTTCAGAAACTGCTCCCAACTCCCAGCTTATGTTCAAACTTTTGTGCCTGCAAATGGCATTTAATACCCTGTCATGTTCGTACAATTTTCTGTACAATTTGTAAGGCTTGAGCAGACTTCTGTGACAACAAGAGGTAAAAGATTTATTGTTGACCACGCGAGTGATCAGTTGCAATGCTATCATATCTATATCAATGCTGTGAAAAAAATTAGTTTCTTTGTATTGTAATTTTAAGATATCCTAAACATACTTGGCAATTGTCTTACTTACATACGGGAAATATTACCAACAATATACAAACCAACAATAATCAAATATTATAAAGAATTTTATAAATTTTATAAAAAAACGTTTTTAGAAAAAAATTAGTTAATAAGTTTATTCTATTGTAATTTAAAGATATTCTAAACATACTTGGCAATTGTCAGTGCCATTTTGCTACTTACATACAAGTAAGATATTGCCAACAATAATCAAATATTATAAAAAATGTTATAAATTTTATAAAAAACACTTTAACTTTAAATTTATATTGACCAAATAGAAGTGCTGCGTTGCTTACAGACAAGAAAAATGAAACTCATAAGCAAAATATTACCAATATTGGATCGCTATCAACAATTCTTTGACATATAGCGTACACGTAGGGTATTTGCTATTCGGCTAGCGAAGAGGCGCTTGCTTTTTCATGTTGCTTTTGGCCTTGATGGCCGCCGTTACATATTTTGTGGCTGTCGCTTCTCTTCACTTGGCCTTAATGTGCTCTGACGTGGCCCGTTCTGCCTGTTTCCCGCATTTCAGCCATAAACGCACATCATTCGCAATTCCTCGGCGTCTATCTGCGGCCTGTGGCACGCAGGTGGCCCGGCAACACTCTTCCCCCAGTTCCCCACTCCTCGGGCTGTCCCGCCCACTTTGGCCCGGTCGTCTCGCTAACTTTGTGAATGTTAATTAAGCATCATTTACGCATTGAGGCCGCCATAATTTGCAGCGACAACGACAACAACAGTGACAGACAACAACAACAACAGGACTGGCACAATGTCGCGACAAGTTTGACAAGACCCTTGACAACCTCGAGGCAGCTTCTCTTCCCCCTCTCAAGCGTCCACCCTTCTCTCCCCCCTTGCAGCCTTATGCCTAAGCAAATATCGTTTTTCGCCTTAAGAAATGTTTAACCCCCGACAAAAATTACCAATTTGCATGCCGCGTAACCAAAAATTAACCACGAGAATTTCGTTATTATACATAAGTATTTGGCTCGAATATGTTTGTCTAACTGTGCCAAATAAAATCTTGGCAAGATTGCATTCCCCACCTGCCCCCTACACCCAGGGTATTTTACTTATGCTTAATTGTACTATCTAATAATTTTTTTATTTTTCTATTTACCCATCCCTCGATTTATTGCTTTTATTTGTTTAACATTATATTTTCTTTAAATTTCCGCCGTTCGTCTTTATATCTATTAAGCTCTCTCCTTCTTATTTTTCCAAATATCTCACTTTATTTAAATTCTTCCTTTTTATTATATATGTATATTGTAACTCCCTCTCTCGCTCTTTCCTTCTCCTTTTTTAGCCTTTTGTTTACCTGCTTTTCTTTATCTTTTCCCTCTCTTTGGATCCTTCTTGAGGCCTTAGAGTGATTTATGTGCATAAAGAGGCAGAGACCGTTATTGTCTATATCCAGATACAAGTCCATTAAGCTCTTTGAAACAGTCTTAAACACTAAATTCGATTCAAGCGCTTGAGCTGCCATAATCTCAGTTTGAAGCTGATATTTCTGTTGGCCAGTGCCCGGAGCAGGCAGCTTTTGTCCGGCTGCCGGCCATGGTGCATGCAACGCTGCCGGAGAGCATCTCAAATTGCGTATTAGCTTTCAAACAGTTATTTAGGGGTATTTGGGACCGTCCACCGTTGGCTGTGCTAAAGCGGCCAAAATGTGGCCACAAATCGGCCTGCGAATGTGCCCAGCAGCTGCCCAGCAAATCCAACAGCAGGCAACAGCAACGTGGCCAACAACACCAACTGGCAGCAGGGAATGGCCAATGGGCAATGGGCCACAATGGCAACAAATCGGCCAAACGGTAGACAACAACAAGCCAAATGGCAAATGAAATTGCAGAACAAAGACGAAAAGTCGGCAAAGAAATAAAACACAATGGGCCAGGACTATAAAATCGAGGCACGGCAGCTGGCAAATACCCCGTAGCATCCCACAAAATACCCTGTGCTTTCAAGATTGGCTTGCAAATGCAAGACTTTGCGAATAGAAGACTAAATAAATAGCTGCTAAAAAATAAAGCTAAATACAACTGGAACTGATTTCCTAAGAAAGATGTTCAAACAAAAAGCTTGCAGAAATAAACAATGGAATTATAGATAGTACAAGCAGATTCTCTGGCTAGTTAACGACAGATCAGAAGATAAATTAAGTTAAAGCCAGTGAAGAGAATCAATAAAAAAATGTTTAACTAAGAGCTGTTTAAAAATATGAAGAGAAATTCGTGGAAATTAAAAAAGTCAACTCTAGAACTGAGCTAAAAAAACTTTTTTTATTTAATTAGCATTCATGGTGCAAAGTAATTGACACCATTAATACATGTTGGTAATAATTTAACAAAATAAAAAAACTTATATTCAAATATCTAAATATGTATGTTTGGAGCGGATCTTATCTGAAGCTGCTGGATTCAATCAAATAGAAATCAGTTTTTTTCTGGTTAAAATCTCTAGTATAATATAAGATATATTTACTTCTTATATTACACTAACGAGTTGATTTCCTATCATTATCATTTATTCATATATTCATTCGATTTGATTAAATCTACTTACAACTGAAAGGTAGAGTATTTTCAAGCAGAAGAAATCGCGACGTTGCGAGCGAACGTGAAATGCAAATAAAAAAGGGGGGACTTTGAATTAAAATGGAAGCTGAAGTTGAAATAGGAATTGGCCAAACGGCGGCCAAATGGCAGCTTGAAATTTGGTTGTATTTGCCACTTCGGTGCGCCAGAACCGCCCCGCCCCCCAACCCGCTCCCGCCCTCCCTAGGGGCGCCTTCTGACAGCTTGCCCTGGTGCCCGACTGGCAGAGTCGTAATTCTTTCGCACAAACACACACACACACATACACTCGCACACACACACACTCGCACGCATTCCGACTGCGCTGCTTGTCGACATTTTGGTAATAAATTGAGTTTTATGGCAGTCATATTATTCTTTATTAGTGGCTAAGAATTGTTGCCTTTTGTTGGCTTTGTGCAAACGACGTCTCAACCGAGCCCGAGCTGGAGCCCGAGCTGGAGCCCGAGCCCAAGTCCAAGCCATAACCCCCCCCCCCCCCCCCCCCCCGAGCCGCCAGTAGACGCCACCTGCTCGGCGAATTCACATTCACATTGCCATTCACATTCTCATTCACAATTACATTCACATTCCCCTTTCACACATTCCGGACATTGTCGCTGGCTGTGTGTGTGTGTGTGTGTGTGTGTGTGTGTGTGGTTGCAAGTGGTGCCAAGTGGCTCCAGCGGCTGCTTAATTAATTTGCCCCAACACAATGAACTTTGTCAATGCTCAACAGCCCGCAAAGAACTGAGCAAAGCCAAGCCTAATATCAGCCCCACAATTACCCCCCATTGGCCCCATCCCCAGCCCAGCCCAGATGCGAATCAATCAAAGTGACACTAAGACAAGCTAAAAAGACAAAGGGAGCCTCATTTGCAGGGTCCGCCATCTGCCCCCACTAAATCAAAAATGCGAATACACAAGTCCTAATTGAACATTAAATTAGCTACAAAGCGAAATGATGAGCTATCCGGAGATGATATATGGCCAGCTCCGAGGAGCTGTAATAAATCCCCCAGTTGTAACTAGACGGGATGGCATGGATCATCCTTTCTCAAAGTTCCCTACAAAGGATTTCAGGATATAATAAGTTAACAACATCAGTGCAAATAATTTCCTTTCAATTTTCCAATAGCAAAATTTACTTTTATGGGGGCATTTAATTATTTTGCTGATTTACTATATAATATAATATAATATAATATAATATAATATAATATAATATAATATAATATAATATAATATAATATAATATAATATAATATAATATAATATAATATAATATAATATAATATAATATAATATAATATAATATAATATAATATAATATAATATAATATAATATAATATAATATAATATAAAATAATAAAAAATTTGAATTCTCGATATCAATAATGTCTCAAGAGGCATTTCTACTCAAGGAACTCTTCTTAATAGTTTATAAAGTACCCGAGTTGCGTTCAGTATTGAGTATAGAGTATATTCTAGGAATCCTATGGATATATCTGCTTAAAATTACGTTTCTCACATTTCCTTTAGGAGTTCTTAATTATTTTGCTGATTTACTATATAATATAATATAATATAAAAAACTTGAATTCTCGATATCAATAATGTCTCAAGAGGCATTTCTACTCAAGGAACTCCTTCTTAATAGTTTATAAAGTACCCGAGTTGCGTTCAGTATTGAGTATAGAGTATATTCTAGGAATCCTATGGATATATCTGCTTAAAATTACATTTCTCACTTCATTGAAACGTTACATTTAAAAAGAACTTCGACAGGAAATTAACTTTTTCAATCAAATGGAATATCAAGGCAAATGTCGTGCTTAAGTTTACTTAGGGTAAATCATAAACGGCTCTCAGGAGTTCAGCATGGGGTGCACAAATGCCATTCGAGCCAGTTGAGATACAAGGCAACATTTTGGCTCAAAGTTGCCCCAAGCAAAGGACTCTCTGGCAGTCGCAAACAGATGATCCTTGAAAGCGGTGCTGTCAAAACCGCCAAACAGTAAGTGGAAAACTTGCATTTCATACACGCACACACTCACACACACACACACACACACATTCACATACACGCGGAAGAAAGGGGACTAAAATTACATAATGTTCCGCTTCTGTAATTTATCATCTTCATGTTCAGAGCGCGAATATTTTGGCCAGCCAGGGGCGGGGAGAACTGAATTTTAAGGGAGGGGCGGGGGGGGGCTGTCAGCAAGGGGTGGCGTCTGGTAAACCTTTTAGGCAAAAGCAAAAGCCGGCAGGTGGCGCGTTTAATGATTAATTGCCAAATTGGGGCAGGATATTCACAAAATGTTCATCGTGCCCCGATTATCAAGCGCGTACCTCATTTCCGTGGCAGCACTTCAAGAATCGCAACTGAATTTCGCTGACGACAACCTGAAGCAACTCACTTGGGGCACACGACACGAAGGCGTTGACAGTCGCCTCAGTCGCAGCCGCAGTCGCAGTCGCAGTCGCTGTCGCTGCCAACGGCAGCGCCTCGAGCCTGCCAAAGTTGCCATCTAATTGTCAGGCCCGGCTTCAACTAGGCGGCTAATTGTGGCCCCCGCCGAAGCAGAGCTCTCGGAATATTTAATATTGACATTTTCAGAGATGCCCCATTGCCGTTAAATGCCTTATCGATAATTTAGGTTGGTAATTGCGAAATTGATAAAACTAAAACTGAAACTGAACCAGCGCAAGGCAATCAATAAAAATGTGTAAATGTAAATGGGGCAATATTCACTCGCCCTATTGCTAGACGATCCAGTCGGGACTGCCCGACTAGGAGAGACATTCAATGCAGCCGAGAGCTTTCGTATGCATTTCAACCTTCTGTATTTAAAAAATGTGTACTATTAAAAGTACATTTCTTCTTTGTTTTTTTTTTAATCATGCATCTCTCACTTACTTATTTTTTATTTCAAATAAAAATTCTCATAAAATTCATTGAAGTTTTGATAAAGTTATATTTATCTGTTTGTTTGATATAATCATTAAGCCAGACACTTATATATAGATATATAATAATAATGATAGAAATAATATATTATTATTATAGTAATATAGTAATAGTAATATATAGTAGTAAAGTAATAGTAATAATATAATATTATTATAATAATAGAATAATAATAGCAATAATATATTATTAGTATTATTAATATAAAAACTATAAAAGATAAAGTAAAGGCGTCGATTCGAGGCTCGAACCAAAACCTGAGTTCATAAACGTGAAAGCCCAGGTTCATTTATTTGACAGATCGAGTCTCAAACTAAGTAAAATGTATAAAAACAAAGAAATACAATGAAAATAAATGTAAAAATGAACCGAACCCAGAGGTGACACATGGGTTCGAACCGTGAACCGAACCAAGGACATTTTATTTTTGGGCTTGCAGCCCTGATAATAATAATATATATTAATAATGTCATATAAAATAATTGTCTCAGTAATCGATTGGGGTTGCCAATCGTCAGTAATCGATTGGGGTTGCCAATCGACAATTGTTTGCTTTTTGACACACACATATATAAATGTATATACATATATATATTTTAAGAACAACTTTTTAGTACCAAATTTCGTAGGCGAAGACAAAGGGAAACGAGGCAGCATGGAAACGATTGTGGAGACGGCGACCGCCTTGGCCCAGGCGACCGAGTCGAAGGCGGCGCCAGCGCCGGACGAGAGCCTGCCGTGGCCGGAGGATGTGCACCTGTACGAGCCGCTGGAGGAGCTGCAGATGCTGCTGCCGGAGCGCGCCAGCTGCCTGGCGGTGAAGACCTACCTGCGCATGTGCCGCCTGCCCTACGTGGAGCGCCAGTGCGACAATGCCGAGTTCATGTCGCCGGGCGGACGGCTGACCAAGCTGCCGCTGCTGCGGCTCGGTGAGCGGCTGTTCACCGAATTCGAGCCGATCGTCGGCCACGTGGAGGCCACGCAGCTGACGCAGGCGCTGGGCGGCTGGCTGGGCGGCGACGAGCGCGACGATATGCGCAGCGTGGTCTCCTACGCGGAGACGACCTTCACCCTCGCCGAGCTGCACCAGTGCTATTTGGAGCCGGCGATCTATGCCAGCCACACGCAGCCGCGCACCGGCGCCGCCCATCCCTGGCCGCTGAGCAGCATCCGGTGCCACGAGAAGCGCCAGGAGGCGCTGCGTCTGCTGCGCGCCTACCAGTGGCACCACCTGGACGAGCACGGCGCCCAGCTGGAGCTGGAGCACTGCTGCCAGCTGCTCAGCGACCGCCTGTCTGCTGAGTCCTCGCTGAGCCCGAGCTATCTGTGGGGCACGCAGCTCTGCCAACTGGACGCGCTCGTCTTTGGCCACGTGGCGGCCATCCTGAGCGGCCGGCTGGCCGGGCCGATGCTGGCGCAGACCATCCGTGCCCATCCGCAGCTGGTGGCCCACAGTCGGCGCATCGATGCCCAGTTCCATCGGGGCAAGCTGCTCGCCGCCGAGGAGCAGGCGCCACATTGAGAGGCAAACAAAATATAAATGTGCAACGGAAAATGTTTCTTCTCATTTTTTATTGTTTTTCTTTCGTTTTATTTTTGGCCCAATCAAAAATATGCAAAACATTTACAATAAAAGGAGGAAAAATAAAATAAAAACAATTGCGAGGTGCGCTAAGCTAGGCGGTGTGTGTGTGTGTGTGTGAATGGGGGGGGGGGGGGGGGGGTTGGGGGTGGGGCCTGGTTTATGGCTCAAGAGTCAGCGAGATAAGACAAAGTGCGCCAAAGGAGAGATGCCTATCAGAGCTGCGAGTATGCCAAGGATTTGGGCTTTCAATTTAACTTTGCAACAGCCCCCTAGTGCCCCCGAGTGCCCCCGAGTGCCCCCGGCCGCCCTTCGACCCCTCACATAAAATGTCTGTTCAATTTTATGACTTACCCCAAAGGCAGCCAAGTCGAGTCGGGCCATGTGACACGACCGTCCTTCCCCGCAGCCCCTATGCACCCACCCGACGCCCCCTCGACCCTCGGTCCGTGTGGAGCGACCTTTGGGGGCGCTTCTGGGCTGCCTTTTGCTTTGCAATCAGAAACTCATCATGGCCTATTGATGTTTGTCTGCCTTTTTTGTCATGTTGTTCTTGTTTCTTTTCTGCTCCGGCCCGGCCCCTCAGTCCCGCTTGGCCCCCGGGCCGAGCCTGGACTGCCTTGGCCCTGTCGTGTCGTGTCCTGTCCTGGTAATTTATTGGAATTTGCCAAAGGATTAAGTACGCCAATAAGCGTTGCTCAACGTCAATAAGCGCCTCCCCCACCCCCACCCCCTACGTGCCTGTATGCGCGCTGCTATCATCCGCTTTATCGGCATTGGCAGCCCTTTGCTCTATTTCCGTTTCCGTTTCCGCTCCGCCCGCCGCCGCCGCCGCCGCCGCTGCCGCTGCTGATAAATGTTGCGCGTGTCGAATGATTTTCGCTGCTGCTGCTCGTTGTTGCAAGTTGCCTGATTTGTATGGCTTAATATTTCAATTTTGGCTGCTCTACTTTATACGGGCACACACACACACACACACACACATACGCATTAGGGGCACTCGGTGCGGGCTGTCGGCAACAAAAAAAACGGTGCTTTTATCTAGATTTATCGTACTTACTTAGCTTATAATTAGTTTAAGTTGAAAAGTTTTAAGTGCTTTTAGCTTGCAATAAATAGAACAGAAAAGAGCGATAGGCAATCAGTTGCCAGCTAAGTAAGCTTGAAAGTGAGCTTTTAAAAAAGCATGGAGAGCGCTTTAAGTGAGCAGCAAGAAAGCTTTAATTCACATTAAGTGAGCTGTCAATCAGCCTGAACTGAAAGCGATCTTAAATGATCAATAGGTGTGCTTAAAGCGCAAATTAAGTAAGCTTTGTGAAAGCTGAACGAGCTTTGAGCTTGAAAAGTTTGTTTTATGTAAGCTTTAATTGAGCATTGAATTCTCAAAAGTGAAGAATCGTAAATGTTAAAGTAGTTTTTAATTAGTAGTTCTTAATCGGCTTTGGGTTCATATTCCTTTGCGAACCGGTTCGCTTAAAAATGGTTCGTTTTGGACCAAGGTGCAGCTGTGCCTGGGGCAACCGATTCAGTTGCTATATAATGGCATATAATGGAGTATAATGAACTAATTGTCCTGCATCCCATGGCCATCTGGCATTTTTTCGTTTGTCTGCTGTATTTATGTTCTATCAAACTTGGCATACCCCTAATGTGATCGGTAGGGGGCTGCATAATGAACAATTTGTTTTCATTTTGTGCTCTTGCTGGATACTTTGTTGTTTTTTGTTTGGTTGCCGCTGCTTTGGCGACTTTGGCCCAACTGCCGCTGGCCTCAAGTTTTCAACGCTTTATCTTGCTGGCTATTTCGAGGTAGTCGCCTGGCCCCGCCCCCTGCTGCCCGCTATTGCTGCTGCTGTCCTGTCAACTTAACCGCTGCCACTTGCCATTGTTGGTGTTTATATTTTTCGGGGCGGGACGGGGGGCACACGAAAAAGTTTTGGCACATGCCACGCCCAGTGCGTGGTGGGCGCCGCTGGCAACTAAACAAGAGATAGACTAAAATCTCTCAAAGCCCCCCCCAAACGGCCCCACACGCAGCACACTATGAACGTACAGAAAACTTTGTATAGCCTACAAATTTTCTTTTGGCCCAAATTGACCAAATGGACGGGGCAAAACTTTTACTTGCGGCTACTTTCACCGCCAGTTGCCATTGCTGTTGTTGTTGTTGTTGCTGTTGTTGTTGTCCTGTGATCCGGACACGTACATGTCCTTCGTACAAAATTCCCACGCCCGCAGCTCCAGCTCCCCGAGCAGTGATTAGGCAATATTTCTGGGCAGGCGGGGGCCCTGGCGCCCCAAAGTCACGACCACACGAATTTGGCGTGTCATTGAACAACTCAATTCTTTGGACCGCTCTTCACTAATATGTGCAGCACACAATCCACTTTGCCACAAGAAACCCCCCCCCCCCCCCAACAATCCCGCTGCCAACACAATGAAATACTTTTTGATTGTTAAGCAAATCATGTAAATTTCTCCGAGCGAATTACATTCAAATTATCGACAAAAGCCCGGCGTCTGTGTGCGCCTTCCATTGTGCTCTTTAAGGTGGGCGCGCCCACCTTGTTCAAATGGGAAAGGTGTGGCATTAGGCTAGAGAGTTTTAAATAAATATTAACGCGTCTTTTGAAGCACACTCCAAGGGGATCTTAAGCCGCCCTTAAGCCCCAGCTACTTAACCGCCCACCTAACGCTGCCACGCCCACCTGCCTAGCTGGCTGGCTGGCTGGCTTTTGCGAGCTTAAACCAAATTGCATTGTTGTAATTTATATGAAAAGTTTCCGACTTGTGCGCGTGTGAATCGGGTATCAAGGCAAGTGCTTAGCGCAGATCTTCCCAGACAATTCACACATATAGAATGCGGCTGAGAGTGTGAAATCAGTCAGCTGGCTGCAGAACTTTGGCCTTAAGCCACATGCTTAAAATTTGGCAATGAGTCAATGCATAACTGTGCCGTACCCGAGATTGAGCTTTTGTTGTTGAGTCGAATACCCAAGTTGGACCAGCTGAATATGATAATTGTCCTAATCGCCACATTAGTTGTCAGCTAGAGTTCAAAGGTGCTCAATAGTTAGGCAGCTTCAAGCATTAATAGTTCCTTAATCTTTGTTGTCCTCTTATAGCTTTACAGTCAGCGAAAGTTGAAAGCTGCTTTAAGCTTAAAGTCAGTTTTTATATATACGCTTGAATAATATTTAATATTTTATAGTAATATTTTCTGGCGTAAAGTCAGTTTTTATATATACACTTAAATAATATTTAATATTTTATAGTAATATTTTCTGGCCTAAAGTCAGTTTTTATATATACACTTTAATAATATTTAATATTATATAGTAATATTTCATCTGTAAGCAAACATTTTGCTGTGGCACAGTCTCTAGCAAATATTTTAAAGTTTTTAAAATTAAAGAAGCTTTAAATAGCAGCAGTAAAATACAAAAGCAAAAGTGGCAATACAAAAGTAAAGTTATTATGTGATTTAAAAGCTTTTATCTAAGTTTAATCCAAATCGGGCCAACTTTAAATATTTCTAGAAAATGCTTTCATGTGCTTTTCAAATTTTCTGTTTAGCTATAGTCCAATTAGTTGAAACCAGTTCACTGTTAAACAGCTAAAGCTGCTCTAAGCATACAATCTAACAGTTGGAAAGCTTTCAGGCGCTTTTTAGAGCTTTTGATCTTGACAACTTAGTAAGACTGGACCAACAAGCGTTCAAAGGTAGGTATGAGCTATAAACTTTTATTAAGCTGGAATTGTTAAATTCAGCTTTTCAATGTTTTGAAAGCTTTTCATTGAGCTATAGCCCATTAAGAAAGTCGTGATAAATAGCCAGATCAGCTAATTTCGTTTTTTATCTTTTCAATATGGTTTGTTTAAGAAGCTTAAAGCTTTCAGCTCACTTTTATTTTTCCTCTGTCTTAAACTTGGATAGTTGAATGGGTTTACTTAACCGAAGCTTATAGTTCAGCTGAAAAATGTGCATATACATAATTCACTTACCGGTATCGAGTGTGCCCCAATTTGTGACAAATTTAGTGGCGCCTCGCCGCAGGGCTCAATAAAAAATGATCGCAATTGCAATTGGAATGCAGCTGAGAGACTTAGCTCATAAATTTCACAACGAGCGCCATAGTTCTATGTTTTTGAATGGAATGCGGCGGGACTTGGAATTGAGAAAGGGTTTTTTTTCAGCGAACAGCGCTTAAACAAAGTTCAATTTGTTCAGAGAGACAGCTCGGACAACGGGGCAGGCGGCAGTAAATCAAAACAATGCCAGACTGCATGCGGCCCCCCTGCGCCGTGCCACATGCCACCTGGTTGAGTGGCAGCTGCAACTCAGTGCCCGAAGCCTGAACCAAATCGCAGCGACAGCATTCAACATTTCACGTTCAACGTGGCCTAATCCAAAGTGTCGTTGTTGTTGCTGCCACAGGCATGTAACCTGAAACTGGTCGGGGCAGCAGCCTAGTTCATTTCCAAAGGTTGCCATGGCTAACAGAGGGGGGGCAGGGGGTTGGAGGGGGCTGATGAGCCTGACAGCGTTGACAATGCTACCGCCTGACCCAGTTTATGGGCCAAAGTTATGGCATTAGCCGCTGTCCGCCGGAAGTTGCAACACATTTCCTCTTCAGAGAGACGCTGTCATTCAACAAAGTTCGCCAAACTAGTGTGGCAGGCTTTGCTGTGGCTCAGTATTAATACAAAGCTCGGGCGACAGCGAAAAAAACAAAAAACAGAAAAATAAAAACAAAAGAAGAAAAGGGAGAAACTGTTCAAATCGTCAAAGTTCAAGTTGCGTAGGGGTATTCCCCTCGCATGTGCTGATCGATGTTTATTTGCTGCTACTAAATTTCGATAACAATAAAATATGATTTTCTTCAGCTACATTCAGAGCAGGGCAAACAAGCAAACAACAACAAAAATGTACACAAAAAGAAATTAAGGAACCGGCCCGGAACAACAACACCAGCGGCTCCCCGTCCACCAGTTTGGCGCGGAGCCCAGCTGCAGTCGAACCCGAGCCCGAACCCGAGCCTCTGAACCTGAACCCCGATGGCAAAAACAAACAACGGCGCAAAAATCCAACAAAGCGCTGAGTAAATATTACAAAAATGTATTTTCTACACACATACAAACATTTCATATACACGTGTACATATATTTCAAGATGTGTATATGTATGTGTATATGTATATAAATAAATGGCAGACGTGACAAAAATGCTTAAGTGAAAAGTTACGAGCAAATGAGAGAGGTGCAGGGAGTAAGCGAGAGAGAGAGAGGGAGATAGCCGCTACGGAAATCGCTTTTTCACCCACACAAAAAATAAAACAAAAACAAATCAAATAAAAACAAGAGAACCCCGTTAACATTAGCTGGCAGAAGATTAAATACACTTGCATTAAAAATTACCCAAATTACTTCATTTCACATATTTGGTGCTCAAAACTCTATTTTTCAACTACAAATTATCCTCTGCCTTTATTTATAAACCAAGGTGTAATATGTAGCCTAATATTCCTTGCCCATACTGAGGTAAAGTGAGGGAAACGAAGCTTAAATAGTTAATTTTATAATCGAAAACCTTTTTCAAGCCATCAACTTCACTTTTAGCCGATTTATCCGATCACATATATGCACATATTTGCATGTACGTTATATTCCTTTTTTTTTAAGTTTAACTGGCTTATATATTATATATATATTTTTTAAAATTTTATTTTACGTATTTTATTTTTGAGATTGAACATATATAATTAATAATAAATAAATAAAATATAATATGATTGGATTAGAGCAATACTATAACAATAAAGTATTTAGAAAAACAAAAATATTGGATATAACAGAGTAAGTAGATATTTTCTATTATATATTAAGTTTATTTGCAATCAATACAACAGTTACGAATATAAGGGAATATATCAATAATTGGGAACTAGGAAATATTCAAACGTCTGCCTAACAGATGCCATGGCAAGGTCCATATGCCCCCCGGGAAGAGCATAGAAATCAGAGGGAAAAAGTTTTCTTCGCGTGGCGTTTTTATGTTCTATTCTCCGTCAGCTTCTGCCTGCTCCATGGCCATCTTTTCTGCTCTGTTTTGCTTTTTGTTTGGTTTTGTTTTGTTCACTTGCAGCGCTGCTTAATATTTTCTTGTTTGCGCTTTGTACGGCACAGCCCTTGTTTATCATCTTCAGACTCCGACTCAGACACAGCCTTGGATTTTTGGGTCTGTCTCATCCATTGCCACAGCTCCGTTACTTTTTCCCTTGCCCCTGCCGCTGCCTCCGACCCCGTTGCCGGCCTTTCCTCGCTGCGCCGCCTGTGTCCTTGTCTGGCGCCGTCTTCTGTGAAAGTTTTCACGCACGCCTGCAGTCGGCAAGCGATTTCCCGGCACGGGTTGAGCCGCGCACCAAATCGATTTCCGCTTCATTACCTAACTACCCCAACATAACCTATATCTGTGCTAACGCTGCCACGCCGCCCGCCCACGTAACATCCGGCCACCCCTTTCGAGCACCCCTGCCCCGGCCTCCGCCGATGGAGGCAGCCGTATCAATCATCTACCAGGCAGCACTTTACACGCTGTGCAAGAGCAAAAATAAGATGTATGCTTCCATCTTCCATCTTTCAACGCCACTCTGACCCCCAATCCACCGCCTGGACTCCTCCTGTGCCACTTCAAACTCCACTCATATGTCAGGCACACCGGGGAGGGGGATGCTACGCAAATTGTTTGTTTCTCTGTTTTGTTTCGTTTCGTTTCGTTTCATTTTGTTTACTTGGGAGCCCCCGTCGACCCAGAACCACTCGACAACGTCAACCCCACCCTCGCCCCGCCCACACATCTTTGTTATTTTGGCGCCCGCTTTTCATGTCATTTCTCAAGTTTACACAACATATTTCAAGTGTTTGATGTCTTTCGCACCCAACGCGCATCAATTTCTTGACTCTCTGCCATAATTTTTTATCTGCCTTTCTGCATCGCGCTTTGCCCATTTATATTCTTGCTCTTCGCGCTTTGTTTCTTGCGCTTTTGTATCGAGCCCGGCAACTCAATTAAAATGTGAGCCAAGCCGCAAAGCTTAAGCGTCAAATATCTATAAATATTGCGCATACGCCACGTAAATCCTTAATTGCATTTGTTTGACAACGCTCGCGCCCCTCGAGGGGCAGGCCACCACCAGGGGCCACCGAAAACCGCGCACCCACACGAAAACATTTCGATAGACGTTGAATGTCTCGTATATCTCTCGCTATATGCTTTCTTCAATCTCTTTCGCCTCAAATTCGCTTTCGCTTTGTGACCAATTGCAACAGCAGCTATTTGTTAATTGAGCTTATGAAATAGGGCTTCAATAGTTTATTGAAATGTATGTGGAGTTACCTACAACAATTTAAAATATATAAATATATAAAAGATTTCTTGAGTATTGTTTCCTTTAATGAATTAAAATTCTTCTAGATTATGTTGCATACTTTTAAGCGCTGTTTTTTTATTAAGGCGCATTTTCAGATTTTTATAAATGATTTATTATAAAAGAATAGCATTCTTAAATTGCGACAATCCCAAAGAGAAAATTATTGGTAGCTTAATCTTTTTTTTTAATCCAAAATAATCATGATGTTAGACAACTGGAAAATACCGAAAAATACTGCTGGAACAACCTTTTTGCTGTTGTTCGTTTCAGCCTGAAAACGTGGCTTTTACTGTAATTGCAATATAAATTCCAGCGATTGGGCGTATTGGCGTATTGCTGGCGAATGCGTTATTGGGTCCAAAGCCCCCAGTTGTTTATTTTTTGGTAGAGATTTCATATGCACACGCCAATTTTTGTTGCTTGTGGATTTCGTTGCATTTCCACTTCAATTTGAACGTGCAATGTATTTTTAAGCACACGGCACTGCGCGCGCTCATGGGCGTTAATAGGGGCGTGGCCGGGCGGGCGTGGCGCCCTGCACGTCGCCGCCGGCAACAATTGCCAGCTGCAGCTGCAACAACGATGATCATCATCAGCGGCAGCAGCAGCACCAGATGATGATGATGATGATTGCCACTTGAGCGCGTTTGCCTCCAGTTGTGTGTGCGTGTGTACGGTGTGTGTGCGGTGTGTGTGCGGTGTGTGTACTTTGTGTGGCACACTTTTGATGTGGTTTCTGCCTGTGTGTGTGTGTGTGTGTGTGTGGTCAATTATTTGTTGCTACTCTATAAACTGCGCCTTGTTGTTGCTGTTAGCCGTTAGCCAGCGAAAGTTTCAACTGCAGCGGCAACAACATCAGCTCATAAATTGACCAGAAAACTGAGTGGCTCCAGCTTTACACAGTTGTACTGTTACATTGTGGGCGTGCCAACGCCTCCGAGCCCAACTCCGGCTCTGGCCCTGGTCTTAGCCGCAGCTGTACTGCCACTTGTGCTGCCGCCCATTGCTGTTATTTTTAAATGTTAATACCCTATAGCAATAATAATGAACAGAATGTTTGTGCAGCAGCAGCAACTTTAAGAGCCGGGCTTAGAACTTTAGTTCCGGAACAACATTTGGTATTCATTACGAAAATTGCGAGTATGAAACTTATAACTTATAATCTGCGCTGCGGTTTTGAGCCAATTTAAATATAAATAGAAATTAAATATAAATTGATATTTTGTATACGGTTCAGGTTTAGGTTCATCTAACTAACAGTCGAACCTATGGGTAAACCGATCTAATTATGTTTCTGTAAGACAGACGATTTTTGTCTTAACGAAATTTAATAATTGAACTTAAGTTAATGAAATAGGTTTAATGCTTTATTTAAAATTGAGGAAAGCAAGCGTCGTACCAAAACCTGGGCAAGGCATTGGCTCGAACCGTGAAGCGAACAACCGACCGGAATAAAAATTATTAAATAATGAAGCAGGTAATTCTTAAAGTTCATTTTGCGTATTTAGTGCATCTTGCACAGCCATAAATGACCAAGATACTTATTCAATATTTATTTCTGCTTTAAGAGGCATTCAGGCCACAGTAAGGGGTATCTACCAGTCAGGCGCCCGCCACTTCGACATTCTCATTTGTTACTTTAATATTTATTATTGCCTTTTCTTTTTTTGCGCTCCCAAAGTTTCTAAATCGCAGCATTTGGCTGCGGGGCAATGCAGCGATAAAGTGAAGGGGATTTAAAGTTCGATTAAAGCTAAGCTAGTTTCAAGGATGTTATTATGTGTACATAGTTCTACATGGCAACAGCATCCGGCGAAGCAGCTGTAAGACAAGCATTTGTTAGACACGTTCCCAACTGGAACTCTAAGCCTTATTGAGCTGAAAACTATCGTCAAATATGTCAAATGCAGTCCTAAAATAACTCTGCTTGACTCCTTGTAACGAAGATATATCGACAGCAATAATTAAACGTTAGTTTTCGCACTTTAGATATTTATGCTAGATGCGCAAAACTTGACAGAAAGATTCTGCCTTTTGGTATATTCGCTGAACTAGAGAAAAGTCTTTCTAAATATGTGTTTATGTTTCTCAAATGATTTCCATTGAGGAGTTTACAATTGAAGGGCATTTGGCGGCCTGAATTATGTGAGCCAGCACAGCTGAAGCTGCTTCGACAAGGCGGGGCACAAATCATATGACTTAAGACCCTGTCAGGGGCCGAAGGCGCGAAGGTGGGCCGAGGTCTTAACACCTTTGGGTAGCATAAATCGTGGAAACGGGCCATGCACGCAGTTGGCAGTTAAGTGGCTAAAACTAAGCCGGCAATACGTCAAACCGCTGGAGTTTATTAAACCGAATGTGGCAAATGAGAGGCTTTCGGCCATTTTCTATTAAGTGCCAAGAGTTTAATTTACAGCCCCCAAGTGCGTGGCGAGCGAGGCGCGGCGCGGCGCGGCGTGTGGCAACAACAATAAATTACGCAGCCGACGAGGCCGGAAATGAATGCCTGCCCCGCCGCCCCCGCCTCTGCCCCTCCGGCTCAATGGCTGTCTGTCTGCCTGGTTGCTTGGTTGAGTCGGATGTGGCATGTGGCATGTGGCAAGCGGGCCAAGTGCAGACCAACAGCTCAACTTCAATCTTCAGCCTTTGCCGCCCCGGCCCGAGCGACCAGCAATGCGAATTCTAATTAAAATTTAATTGTTTACACTTTGCGACAACAAACGGAAATGGCAAAAGGAAGTGCGCTTAGGTCAGGCTCCTGGCCTCCCGACTCGACTCGCAGGCTCCACAGCTGCAGCTGTACCTCGGCGACCGGTTCCAGTTCGCCGTTACCAGTTCCATTAGCCTAAACATTGTTGTCGTGACCGACGCGTTTAATTGTCCCCTCGCCTGATTTACATGGCCGACACCAAAGTTTACAACATAAACAACAACAGGCTCCGACTGGAAGGGACTGCCAGCCTGGCTGCCTGCCTGCCTGCCTGCCTGGCTGCCTGGCTGGGCTCGAACGTGACTCGCATGCCAATTGAATGCTTATCAAAGTGTATAAAATTTATAGAAATTATGACGCGCGGCCGCCAAAAGACGCTCGACACAAAAGGCTGTGTGGGCGTCTGGGCGTGGCGCAACAGCAGCATTGTGTGCTTAAGCATTTTATTGTCTTTGAGCTTCATTAAGTCAAATGGTGCAAACGTTTAAGTCACTCGCAAAAGACAAAACAAAATAGCAGCAGCAACAAAGCCAACGCGGCGTATGAGCAACGCGACGCATTAAGTATACGCATTAAGCATACGCAACATTGTCTGTCCTGCGACAAAGGCAAGCAAAACACACAAAAGACAACGCTGCCAGCACATCCACCCCACTGCTCAACCGATCCACAAGCCAGAAAAGCTCGAGCTACCTTAGATACAACATTTTAAATAATGATGCGAATATTAAGTTTCTCACATCTTTTTTATACAGCACAAGCGCTGTGCATATAATCCTTCAGATAATAATTCGAATATCATATTTCGAACCCCTTAGCTAGCAGGCAAACCCAGCGAAATATATATATTTATTTCAAGTCTTCCCGTAGGCATATATATATTTAAACATATTGTATATTAAATCGAAATCAAAATACAATAAATCTACAACTTCCTTCTTTGTCTCTGCCTCACTCCCCTAGCTTTCGTTTTGCCAGCATAAAATGATAATAAATAGGCATCAAGTTGTGTCAATTTGATGAACTCAATTTAAATACATGTTGTTGCACAACAACCCATATACATATGTAAGTAACTTCTCGAAGAAACCGAGCCCGACGCACCCGAAGGGTCCTGAGAGCCCGAAGTGAACCACATCAGTTGTCACATGTGAGCCACCTGGCAATTAAAAAGTTGTCGCAGCCGCTAAACGTGAATTCATGAGAACGAAATCGAGTTAAAATGCTAAAGCAAATTAAATTAAACACAAAACTTTGCAAAGAGCCACAAACGAAGGGAATACAAGGGCGGGAGGAGCAGATAACGGAAGTGCCAAGGAGGGAGAAGGGGGCCGCAAATGGGAGCGCGACAATTCCGGGCGCTCATTTCGTTTATTAAGTTTTGGACGCCCATCCAACGCTCCAGGACAAAAGTCAAACCACGCGCAATTTTAGTAAATTAGAAAAAGGGCGTGGCTGCGCGCCGGGGCAAGTGGTGGGCGTGTGAAAATGGGGTTGGGGTGAGGGGAGGGGGCTGAACGGGTGGGGAGTGAGGGCGAATTGTCGCGTAATTAAAATTGAATCTGTGTTGCCAGTGAAATTGGGTAAAAACAAAGTGATAAAGCAGCGCGCACTGAAACTGGGGAACTATTTCCGGAACTGGTGCAGGAACTTGAACCGTTCATTGTGGTGAAACTGAAACTAGTCATGGTGATGTTAATGTAAGCAGGAGGGAAGCTGGTAATGGAACTGGTAATGGTACTGGTACTGGTACTGGTACTGGTACTGGTACTGGTACTGGTACTGGTACTAGTACTGGTACTGGTACTGGTACTGGAACTGGAACTGGAACTGGAACTGGAACTGGAACTGGAACTGGTACTGGTACTGGAACTGGTTCTGGAAATTGTATTGGAACTGGTACTGGAACTGGTTCTGAAAATTGTATTGGAACTGGTACTGGAACTGGTTCTGAAAATTGTATTGGAACTGGTACTGGAACTTGTACAAGAACTTGTATTGCAACTGTTGTGCCAAGACGTACTGGAACTGGAACTGGAACTGGTGCTTAAACTGGTCCTGGTATTAAAAATGAAAGTGGTACTGTAACAGAACCTGGAACCGGTTGTGAAACTGGTACTGAAACTTGTTCTGAGAGTGGAACTGGTACGGGAGATGGTATTGAAACTGGTACTGGAACTTGTACAAGAGTTTGTAGAGGAACTGGTCTTGGAGAACTGGTATTAAAACTGGTGTATGAACTGGTACTGGAACCGGATGTTTAAACTGCTCCTGGAACTGATACTTGAGCTGGTCTAGGTCTTAAAAATTAAACTGGTACTGCAACTGAACCTGAAACGGGTTCTGCAACTAGTTTTGACACACTGAAATTTAAACTGAAATGGGAACTGGCAAAACAAATCAGCTGCCATTGGAACTGGATCTGGAACCATAGTTATTCATTCATTTAATCGGCTCAATGTCATTTTCAAGCTGGAACTGGGTCCATCAAAAGAACTACTTGGCAGTTCAACTTCAGCAGTCGCTTGAACTAGTAACAAAAGACAGTTGAAAAGAGAAACTAATTGTTTATTAAAACTAGGCTACTTGTAAATGTAGGTTCAATAATCTAAAATTTTCCTGAAGGGTTCCTCGAGTGCCTTCTTCACATTCGTTATCAGGAATTGGCAAACAGCGATCAGTGTGAAGCTCAGAATAGTCTGCCAGCTGAATTGATCATAGCCAAATAACACCTCCATGCTCCAGATGGAAAAGTCCAATACCAGAATGGAGTTACCGATCAGAATCCAGGGAGCCATGTATATGGGCTCCTTCTGCAACAATGATATGGTAGGTCAAATATGGTATATGGGTGTAGGCAGCACCTACCATACAGAGCCCATAGAAGAGCAGGGACCAGCAGATGATCATGCCGAGACCACCATAGAAGCGCATTTTCCGGATGAACGAGTCGCGTAGCACGAAAAAGACGCGAGCTCGCCACATCGGCAACGGGCGGCTCTTGTTTAGATTGAAGCGGATGAATTGCGATATTTGATAGACCTGCAGCCAGAAGGGGGGATGGATGGATGGATTAGATGGATAGCAGATTCCGTGTGAGCGATACTTACCAGACCCACAAAACTGTAGATGATCAAGAACCAATAGAACCAGTGGAACCAGTCCATGATAAAACATTCGACCATATACTGGCGATACCTTTCCGCATCTTTTGTATCCCAAATGGAGAATATCTCGAAGTTCATATGGTAATTGAATCGACCAGTCAAAAAATCGCATAAATTACGTAAATCCTCCATTTTCAAAGTGCGTTCACAATTAAAAGAGTTAAAATAAATTCTGAAAGAAGTTTAAAGAAAATGCTGACAATTTAGTTAGTCTGTTGGAGTTGAAGTGTCTCTAAAATCTTTATGTAGCACATTTTTGTAGCCTTTAGGACAGAGCCTACTGAGTGAGAGAGATCCAAAACCTGTCGGCCTGCTTCCTAATTCTAGTGGAAACGATGCAGTCGGGTGTAGCCGGCCAAACCATGCACTCTACCATTATTTATGCAGTTTAAAATGCGGAAACAGTCTAAAATATCATCAAACATGAAAATCGGTTCAGTTTTCATAAAGATATGTATGGAAATTTAAAATATGAAGGCTTTACATAGACAATTTTCGTCTATTTAAATGTATCAATTAAAATCTTAAGACGAGTTTACATACCAAGTTTCAAGCGGCGTAAAAGTTTATATCAGGTAATTTGGCTTAAATTCGGTTGCTGATATGGCTTTAAAAACAAACAAAAAAACAGTTATAATCACCCTTCCTTTCTACTGACAATATACTTAAAATAAGTTGACGCCATCTATAGTTTGGAATATTGCGAAACATGGGTGACTGAAGTGAACTGAGATAAGGATAGTTGAGACTTGTCTTAATATATCTCCAACAGCTGTCAGCTGATGAAATCGAAACAACAAACGATTACAAATACCAGCCCCAAGTGCACCTCTTCCCCCAGCCCTCCCCCCCCCCATTTAGAAATGGTAAAACCACATGAATTAAGTCTGGCAAATGGATTGAAGCTGGGCTGGAGTCGGGTTGAGCTGAGTTGAGTTGAGTCCTTTGATGGGTCGCTTTACTTATTTGTTTCGATTGGGAGCCGGGCAACAAAGTAAATAATGAAAATGGCCACAACAATGCTGCTAGTTGCAAGGATAACAGCCAGCCATTGACCAGAGCGAGCGATGATGATGATGAGGATGATGAAGATGAGCCAGCAGCTGATAAGGCTGTGTCCTGGTCTTGGCTGCCGCTGCTGCCGCTGCTGCTGCGGCTTGGTCCTTGCTGCTGTCATTTGCGGTTGCTGCTGCTGGTCTGCTTCATTGGTTTTTGATTGTGTTTGGCTGCTTTATTTATTTATAGCTACGAAATCGGAGCTGGGACTAGGACCAGGACCAGGACCAAGACCGAGACCCAGACCCGGACCGGGACGTAGCTTTCATAAAATATTATATCTTGTTTTATGCCCGGGCTGATCCCGAACTGGGCCCAAAAGGGGGGCCACTGGCATATAAGCGCGACAAGTTCAAGCGAACGCTGGCGCGTGGAGCCTGCGCTCCAAGCAAAGTTAAATTGCCAGCAAGAAGCAGAGCTGTAACAGGAGCAAGTCGCAAGGATTCTTGTGGCGCAGTTTGCGGGCTTTTTGTATAACTTTTGATTAATAGAGCGAGCGGGCGAGCGGAGTGGGGGATAGAGAGCTGTGACAGGCCAGGCGGCGGTAACAGGACTCGAGCCCTGCCATAATTGCGCCACATGCCCAAAACAAAGCAGCAACGACAACAACAACAAACACTTGCAAGAAAACCCAAAAAGCCAAGCGCAGGTCCCAAGTCCAAGTTGAGGTCCTCAACTCCTCGAATCCTTCGGCTGCTGCACATGACAAGCAAAAACAAAAAGAAAAGGAAAGCAAACTTTACTTACACTAAATTGATTCCCTTGAAAACAAGCGGGAAGTACGGCGTATAGGCGTCCGGATAACAGACAAATGCACTTATGCAGCAGCCCTACATTATTTCAATTCACTTGCATCAAATTAAAGCAAACATTTTATTTTATTTTTATTTTTGTTTTTCCCTTCTTTTTTTGTCGACTCTCAAAAGCTGCTTGTTCTACACTTTGGCTGGCCATATGGCAAACGTCGCAAGAACCGCATGAAATTTGAGTGAGTTTTGCATGGGGAATATGCCTCAGCCCCCCATCCAACAACAAAGGCCCCAATGGCAAGCAAACTTGGGCTGGCAGCCAAAACACTTTGGCATAAATTCAGTTATTTTGGCGTGCGAAATTCGCGGCAAAATAACGTGTCGAACAAGAGTGGAATAAATGAATATGTTAGTGAAATACGTAAGCGATATGTTGTCGATAGACGAGAGCTGCAGCACTAAATTTATGCATAGCTCGCCCATAAATAGGTCCCATCCTGCTGATTTTGTGTTAAAGTTGATTTAAAAAAAAACAAATAAATAAAATAAAAAAAAAACTTAAAAATATGTCGATAGGCAAAATTATTGCTAAATTATTGCATGTAACTTCAGCTGTATCGATATGTTATCGATAAAACAAAGCTGTGTCTTTTTCGATTGAAATATTTGGATATTTTTGGAGGCAAAAAAAATGTAATTTACCCAATTATAGTAATTTATCGATCGAATACATCAATTTTTATTCAAGCTAAATTCCACACAAATTAACATTTTTTTGCAGGTTTTATATATTCTTTTATGTTATCGATACCGATAATTAACGACTTATTATCGATAGTTCTAGAATCGATTTCAAACAAAAATTATGTGACCATTGAGGTGTTAGTTAAAAGTGTTATTAAATACCTTGCTGTTGAATCTCAATTGCCTGTTGGCGAAACTGTGTTGAAATTGCAGTTGAGAACACGCCCCAGCTCGCGCTGGCTGAACAGATTGACTGACTGCAATTTGTAGCAGAAATAGCATTGACAGCGCCTGGAAACAGAAGTCGAGTTTGCAGCTGGAGCGAGATGCGACTGTGTCCAGGGACTGGGAGTGCGGAGACTCGGCGACTTGTAGATTTACGGACTGATTTGTTTCAGTTGTGCCGTGCGGCAATTTAATTGAGTTCGGTCCGTTGGCCACCAATCCAATCCGGCTGCAAGCGGATGCTGCGTCTGCCTCAAGGCGAGATCAAATTTAAAGCGGGGCGCTAATAAATTATACCTAAGTGCAAGACCAGATGGATGAGCCGCCTGTGCATATATGTATATGTACATATATGAGGGCATATCTGAAGTTGATGCCGTAATGCATGCACACTTAAAGCCTCAAGAGTGCCAGGCAAATGGCATGACAGAGATGGATACACCTAGGTACAAGCGTATGTATTGGCATGCATGGTTAGACACCAGTCTGCTGCCCGGACACGCCCCGCTGCCAGGTGGGCGGCAAGTGCAGGGCACGAGCGAAAGCTTAGTAAAAATACTTTCATAATAATCTTTATGCCACGATGTTTCGCCAAAAAAAAACAAACCCCACCCCACCCAAAAAAGAAAAAAAACAGCTAAACGGGCATAAACTCAAGGGTTCTAGCAGAGCTTCTGGGCAGGGCAGGCCGGGAGGCGAAGGGAGGGGTGTGGCAAGGGTTAGCGCACAGGTTGCCGTAGCTGAGTACACTGTGATTTGTTGTTGTTCGTGTTATGTTATTTGCCTGTGCCCTTCTTCTTTTTTTCTCTTTTCCATTTTTCTTCTTTTATTAAGTCTCTGCTTGTGGCCTTTGCGAACGAAGAAACCCCAAAACGGATTTTCAGTGTCTTTGTTTGGCAGATTATAGATTGAAGATATTTTAGTTCAATACCAACTAAAGAAACGGATATAAGCGTATTTTGTTTAAGGCTTTGCCTTCCGGTCACGTTCAATACAAATGTTTTAGAAGATTTTTGTGAATCGATAATTCTAAGAAATCCTATTTAACACAATGAATTTAAATGTGGGTTGTCCATATTTAAAACAATTAAATATTATATAGTATATAAAAAATAAATAATAAAATATATATAATATATACATATAATATTGTAAAAAATTAAGAGCAGAAATAATAAATAATAATAAGAATTTATAGTACATTTTTGCATTAGAAATTTCTTTAAATTATTTTGAACTCTTCGAAAATATGTATTTCAAATTAATTGTCACTTTTATTCGCCCGCTTTAGGAATTAATATCAATGAAAAATATATTTAAAAAATATCTAGTCTATACACGAGTTTCTTTTTTAAAAAATACATAACATTAAAAAAAGAAACTGAAATTTCTACTCAGAAACTTAGCGCATTAAAATTATTACATAATTTTCAAACTTGCAAACTTATTTTAAATATTTAATAGACAAAGGATTCCCCAACGTCATGCTTAAAGCCATTTATTATTAAGGATTTAGAAGCACGTACCTTCAGTAACGTCCATATCAATGTCGTATCTTGAGATTCGTATCTTCGATATGCTTTGGTCAGTGTATTCTTGGCTTGTTGTTGTTGTTGTTGTTGTTGGCCCTGGTCAGAAACTCTTTTTGGCTGCTCGCAGTCGTTTGGCTCGCTGTCGTTTTATGTGTGTGTTTTTCGGTGTTCAGTTTTGTTGTTTTTGCATGGAAAATGCTAAAAGCAAAGTTGGATTATTGGTATATGCCCCCATGTCTTCCGTGTGTGTGTGTGTGGGTGTGTGTATTTAGGTGAGTGTGTGTGGGTGTGTGTAAAAAGATAATACAAACCTCTAGCTGCGTATGTGTGTGTGCGAGCGTGTGTGTGGGCGTGGCAACGGCGCCCCAAAGTTTATTGCTCCACTTCCCTACCATCATCATCTGCCCCCCCCCCTCTCTCCCACTCTCCACTCTGCTTGCTCACTAGCCAGGTGAGTTTTATATGCAATAATTTTTCTTTTATACCCTGTACTCATGGCATGGCTCAAGAAAGGTTTAAGTTGGGCTTAAGTTAATGTCGGCGGCGCCAGCGGGCAACTGCAGTGCCAAAAAGCCCCCTTCCCCAGTTTGCCCCCTCGCAGAGCTCTCCAATGTGGAATATAGTGCAGGCTATTATGAAATTTATAACGGGATAGTATGAAAAGTAGACATGTGAGAAGATCTGGGAAGAGTGCGATTAATTGCCAAAACGATATTTGATGTATTTGTTGAGCAAGCATCAAAGCTAAGACTGTCATTTAGCTACAGCTATTTACAGGGTATCTCGGCGCTGAGCGCACACTGTGTGTGTGGTTCAGGCGACGCCGTGAGTTGGATTTAATAAATTCTAATGTTTGCTTACCGTGGCCAAAAGGCTTTCAACCTCTAACCGCACACATGCACAAGCTCTGGGCGGGACAGGAGGCCTGTGGGTGTGGGTGTGTGTGTGGGTGTGAGGGGGAGGTGTGGCAGGAGGGGGCGGGAGATGCAGGGTCCGGTCTCACAGTTTGGCGCAGTAGCTGCTGCAGCTGCAGCAGATTTACTTTTATTGCAAATTGCAGCGCCGCAGGAAGGATGCGTCCAGGTCCTTGTGCTGCACACACATACACAAACAAACACACACAAGCAAACAAACACAAACAAACACACACACACACATGCAGCTGCTGTCAGTTGAGATGATGTAGACATTCAAATGAATGAGCATAGGGACAACTGGCAACAGTCCAGAGTCCAAATGGCCGCAGGAGCCCAAGCGAAGCTGCCAAGGAACAGGAATCCGAGCAGGAGCACCGGCCCGAACTTGGCTCGCCGAGTGCTGCGCAAACATGCAGCCGGATGAGCGGCGAGTGCTGGAATAACAAGCCAAAAGTAGCGGGAGCCGGAGCAGGTCGAGTCGTGGCTGCCGCCAGTTTAATTAGCAAAATGATTTAGCCGGAGGCACAGGCGAATGGGCAGCCGGCTCCAGCTGGGAGCGCAGCTGCCAACAATTTTGACGTGGCTTCGTGTGGGTGGCTGTGTTTCGGCTGGTCTGCTCGGCTAGCGCAGCCAGGTCCAGGGCCTATACCAGCTGCGTCGGCGCTCCGCCTTTGCGGTGGCCACCACGGCCGGCGGCGGGATCGATTGCGGCGGCACCACCGGCAGCGGCTGCATCGCGTACTGTTCGCTCTCATCGGCCATCCGATCGATGTGATCCTGGGTGGCCAGGCCGACGCACTGGCGGTACTCCTCCATCGCGCTGAAGCACTTGAACGACTGCTGTCGATGCTGGCGCAGGCAGCGCTGCAGCTGCTCGGCGGCGCCCGTGCAGGGCATGTGGACCTCCTTCTTGTAATGGCGCTGCGTCTGCTCCACCAGGCGATCGAACTCCTGGCAAATGTCATCCGGCGACCTGTCGGCATTCGATATTCGGTATTCAATTACTCGTGCCCACGTTCACACACTACTCACATGCGCTGGATGTCCTCGATGGCGCTCAGTACGCTCCCCTTTTTGGCCTTGGACTGCAGCACAGTCTTTGACGGCGATTGGGGCTTGTTGGCCGCCACCTCCTTGGGCAGCATGTCGCCCATCAATGTCTGTCTTCGTATTCGGCAGTTCGAAATTCCCTCTTCGGCCAGAAAACGGGTCTCCTAAATTTTCCGTGTTTTGATTTATAATCCGTGTGTGTTCTATAAATGTTGTTGTGACTTAAAACCGATGCTTGTGCCGCTCTCCGACTTCTCGACTTTTCATATTACATTCGAATTGACGCAACACTGAACTGACTCACAGGCAACCAAGACCAGTAACAATCGGACGAGAGAAACTCACAGACTCTGTTAATTACTTTTAAATTGTTACGTCTAGAAGTTACCAACATTTGAGTGACAAACATTTCCTACTCCCACTTTCTCGCGCTCAAAAGTATATAAAATATCTACTGATAATTCCATAAGAAATTAACTTTTAACCAGTGCTATTCTTACCTCAAACTTGAATTTTTGTACACCCTATATTACCTTATATAAGAGTAAAATAAAAACAAGAAATTTAACCATTATTAAATATTAAAATCCCTCTTTGATCCCGGTGACTATAAGAGCTAGAGTTGCCAACATTTGATAGGCTCTTAGATCCGACGTGTATTTCTCAGATTTCCAACGCAAAGATATACAAATAACACAACTTCACAGATGTAGCCCTCTAATCTTTATTAAGCACACTTACCAAATAAAAAAAAAATAATAATACTAATAAAAAAAAACTAATCATAGTTTGAATAAAATATATCGAATTTACAGTCAGCTAAGACTCCATTATTTTTCTTTGCTTAAAGAGCTAGTTTATCTGCATGTTGGACAATCTTTAAAAGTACAAGATCATGTAGGGGTTCTTAGTAGTAGCCATAAATAACATGTTAGTTATATAACAAAGGGCGTATATAAATTTAATGCTCTTAGGATTTTTTTAAATTTTTATATTTTATTTCAGGTTTTTTGCATCAAGTTTCTATAGAGTTAGCTCAACTATATAAGACCAAGCGATCCTAGGAAAAATAGCCAAATCGGATATGTAAAAAGTCAAAGCTAACAGCAGTTTGGCGCATTTTATGACCTTGACTTTTAAACATTATCGTATGCTATTCATACAAATTTCTTGGGGCAAAAACTTTTTTCATTTCATGCAATGATGAAACAACGCTAAATATGAGCCCTTAAAATGCTAAAGAAAAAGAATAATTCCATTTAAATTGAGTGAAATTTGTAGAGAGAGAGCCTGTTCCCGAATGCAGACATCAAATTATGAAAATTACCAGTGTTGTAAAGTTGTGAAATTTGAATTTGGTTTAATTGCGCGCTTAGGCGCAAAGTTTTGTGTAAACGCCACAAAAGTTCTTCTGCCTCTTCTTAGGCCCCTCCCTTATCCACCCTCCCCCCTTGCTCCACCTGTGGCCTGTCAATTGCAGACTGCATTTCATCATGCCGCTGGCCAGTGCACGGTCAGACTGGGGTGTGTGTGTGTGTGTGTGCGTACCTGGCTGGGGGCAGAAAACTTCTGGCATAAAAGAAAAGCCTCAAGAAGTTGTTATATTGTTGCTTGTGCTTTGTTGTTGTGTGGAATTTTGTTATTGGAAATTTCATTGGCCACAAAAAAAAAGACTTTTTCGATTAAACTTTAACGGCGCGTGAAATTCCCGGAAAATGCGCACCAGCTAACAACAATGTGCCCAACCCCATACTGAGAAGTTGCCCTCAGGCGCAACAACCAAAGCAAAATCCGAAACACGATCCAAATGCCAAATCAGAAAATGATTAATTACAAAATTGGCAATCCCCGAACCTAACACGCCTATCCGCCGGAACCTGGCCTCCTCCACGCAGCCATCACAAATGCCAAATGCCAATTAGCGGAATTATTTCACAACGGAGCTAATGGATATAAATTCGTAACGCTCACGGCTTTCGATTCAGCCGCAATAACAACGGGAATGCGGAATATCAAAGGGCGCGCCCAAAGGTTCGCATTTCTCCACTAAACTGTCCTCACATGCCAATTCCGATTGCAAATGGAAAATTCGGTAACAGAAACTCGTTAACAGGCAGCGACAATGGCCACATTGTCCTTAGCCCCATGCCTGGGTACATGCGCCCAATCCGCCCCCTCCCCTCCCCCCACTTTACATGTTCCCCCTAGCTCAGGGACAACCAGTTGACTCGCTAAACGTTTCGACGTTGCCAAAACTGCAAATGGCAGCTGAATTCAGCGCCCAAGGCAACTGCCAGCATCTAAAAGCCAACAACAGCAACATGATTTGAGCCGAAAAACCAGACAGTACTGAATACAATTCGACCAGAGTTTCCACCCTCCCCACCAATATTGTGAACGTAACCTATAAATGACTCTGGTTCAGAGCACAAACTCTAAATTTTGAGGAGAGCGGTTAAGTTAGCTCACAAACTACAGACGCAAAGTTAAATAAAATAATTGGTATGCTTACAAGTAATTTAAAATATCAAATATATGTTACTATTATTATGTATAAATTATTATTAGTAATTAATTTTGTTTGTCTCGGGCGTTAGTAGTTAAAATATATTCTAAATTGTAAATCTAATCTTACTAACGCCTTTCCATTTAGCGGTAGGTTCTAACAAAGTCACTGACAACAATTAGCTGTGATTACGGCGTAATCCCGTACAGGTAAATAAAATATCCCCATCCTGTCGGTGTAGTTTTTAGAAATGTTTACAATTTTTTTTTAAGCTTTTAGCTTTTAATAGTTATATTTATATATACTATATATATTTGCTATGTACTTTTTACATTCATGGACCCTCGTTTTGTCCACTGCATATATAAATATATAAAATATATAAATATACACACATATATATAGTATTATTACGTTATATATATATAAATATTTTCAATGCCAAGGTCAAACCATGAACAAAATGCCATCAAACACGAAAATCGGCGCAGTTTTGACAAAGTTATAGGCGTTTGAAATATGGCAACTAAGGATCCGAGAGCTTTACATGTCCAAATTTTTGTAAATTTTTGCATGATTTTTGACAAAAAATTTGACCCCTTCAGAATTGGTTTTAATGTTGTTTTTTATACTAATTGTGACAACCACAATCGATTAAAAATATAAATTCCGGATTCTAAATTTTGAAAAAAAAATTTTTTCCAAAATGAGTAAGGGGGGGTACATGCTTTTTTCCCAAAAAATTCGAAGACAAATTATTTTCAATAATGCATATATTTTAAATGCAGAATCAATTTAGAAGATAAACCATGAACAAAATGCCATCAAACATGATATTCGGTTCAGTTTTGAGAAAGTTATGGCCGTTTGAAATATGGGAGCTATGACTCCAAGAGCTTTACATGTCAAAATTTAGGTAAATTTTTGCATGATTTTTCGCAAAAAATATGACCTCAGAATCGGTTCTAATGTTGTTTTTTATACTTATTGTGACAACCACAATCGATTAAAAATAGAAATTTCGGTTTCAAAATTTTGAAGAAAAAATGTTTCCAAAATGTGTACCTACTGTGTACTGTGAACGAGTATTACGCAGTCGGTTACGTCCGACTGCAACGTTGCGACTTGTGTAAATATAAGTTAGTTTTCTCATATAAAATAAATACACAAATTCACCAGAAAAATAAATAAACATATTAATAAATAATAAGCAAATAGATGATTAAATAATAAAAAAATTGCAGATGATTGATGAAATCGAAATGTTTAATACGTTTTAGTATATTTCAAAAAAGAATTGCAAAGTTAATCAATCAAGCAAAGGAAAAAACGAGTTAGTCCAAAAAGGTGAAAGGAAAATTATAAATTATATGAAAATATCCCATGCTAAACAGTTTTGATTTTTAAATTTAGTGCAGTTAGTCCAGAATATAGATGTTAGATAGAATCCGAAGACGTTATCATTGGTTGGGGTTATTTGTATGATGTTAAAGTATGGGATTAGATTGTTAAGAAAATCGATTGGTTTTGATTGGGACCGTCTACTTGCGTCCATTGGGGGTGGAGATGCGGCCGCACTTCTCATGGCGACAGCTGTGCACATACGGATTCAGCTGATGGCGATGATACCAATGGAGATTGGGTGCGTCGCGCAGCGCCAGCTGATACTCGTGGAACTGGCCGAGCGTTATGAAGTTGCGCTTGGGACAATGGGCGTCGTGATGATAATCGCACATCGGATCATAGATCCAGATGCGGCGATTGCAATAGCGTATATTATTGTTGTGCGACGGTGCACGCTTCAGGAACATCTCGATCTCCGGACGGAACAGCAGCCGGCCGAGGCCATTGATCGATGTATGCTGGCGCAGCTGGAGCAGCGCCTCGAGCGGAATGCTATCGAACCGCACACAGCCCAGCATCTGCTCGGTGTGGGCACAGCGTGCCGCATAGTCATGGTATAGCCAAATTATGACCGCTATGAGTACCTCCACCTCGGAGTTGACGCAGATGCTGGGCGAGTCCAGCAGCGAGACGAGCGCATTCGGCCACAGATCGAGGAACTCCCTGGTGCCGATCAGGGTAAGGAAATACTTGTGCACGCGCAGCGTCTTCCGGAAGGGCACATAGACATTCAGCTTGTGCAGGCCGAAGAACATATGGAAGCCAATTTCTTCGCGCGCCGTATGCGGATCACGAAACTCGACCATAAACTGATCGATCAGCACCTGAATCTTCAGATAGACGGCCGCCTTGAATACGGCCATCAGCATCGAGGGCGGCACCACCTCGGTGGGCTTGGCCATCCACTTGTAGATGATCATGAATGCCTCTAAGCTGACATCGCAGGCGGGCAGGCCGTAGGCCATACCGTGCTGGCCGCGCACAAAGAAATCGGTATTCTGCTGGAGCAGCTCCAGGTCGCATTGGACCTCGGTGGGGCCAATGATCACGGTGACCACATATTTGGGCTTGGGGTTCACCTGGCGCACAATTGCCGCCGCCTTTTGAGCCTCAGCCAGGCGGGCACGACGCTCCGCCATTGTGGCCGGCTGTACGTCTATATAGAGACGACGGAACTGCGTTCCCATCTTCATGATTATAATCCTCGAGCGCGGTATATGGATATAGGTGGGTATGGCGCCATCACTCACCTGGCGCTTCTCTTTCTGCATATACTCATTGCCATTAGCCATGATCCTTAGTTTACTGTAAAAACTTATAAAAGATGATATTCTCGTATTACGATTGCGAAATTATATTTGCTCCTGTCGCTGATTGCTGCCAAATGCTGGCCAAACTTACAATTAAAGTATGAAAATTTCCTTTTTTAAATTTAACTCTCACGGATTACGTCTGAATTGCACAATGACACAGCGTGAAAAAGGGTTTGGCATTCGCCAGGGCTGAAGTAAACTTCGTTACAGTGCTGCCCATTTGTTGTTATTTTTTTTTTTAATTTGAAACATACAGCGATGCCTATTGGACTTTAGTGTTCAATAATATTGAGAATGATTTGATTTCAAGTACAAATAGCACTTCCAAATACTGAAATTCTGAATATACAATAATATTCTGAAATTAGAATAATGCTAAATAACCTGTTCATTTATTATATTTGATGTTTTTCATGTATGTTAATTTAAATTGTGAAAAATATTTCCTTTTAGTACGAATACATGTTAACTAATATGATGTGACTTCTAATAAAGGTAAAAAACAACAATTGAACAAACAGTTTATATGAGTATTATAATATAACTCAATTATTCAATGGAAATAAGTTCAAAATATGAGTTTATTTATTTATTATAGTATTTTAGTATTTATTATATATTGGCTTGTTGACAGTTTGATTAATTTTTAATGGGTCAACTAGCCTAACTAAACTTTCAATTAAATATTAATTTATATATTCGTATGAGAGTTATAGAATACTTATCGATTTTTTGCACTGTACCTATCGGTACGTGCAATTCGATATTTTATATATGAGTAATTTTAATACTTGAAAGGAAGCTATTTTTAATTTATCTAATATAGACGGAAAAAATCAAGACTTGGGCAAGCCATATAAATTGATCGAAATGAATTAGCTTAAGCAATAATCCCCTAATATTAAAGCCCTATTACAGCACAATTTGCAAACGCTTAATTGCAACGATTTTTGCAACTTTGTCCCCTATTTTGTGACATGATCGTGTTAGAGAATAAAGATTGTAATCAACATGAAAATCAAGCGGTAAAAACTTTTCGCCGCCACGTAATCCGTGGCAGTTTTTCATCTACAGCCAACTGGAGCCACGCCCAGCACCGCCAGGCGAAGGGCCCTTCCCGCTGTCCCCCCTGTGCCCCTCCGGCTCCACCGCTGGCTGCAGCTGTGTCGCCGCCGGTGGCTGCAGCTGGCAAAGTCACAGCAGGCGCCAGACACGTTCAACATTCTCGTGGCACGCGAAACCGCACAAAATGTCGTTACTCCGGCTCCCAACTTGCAACTCCCAGTTCCAATACCGATGCCACCCTAACCCTAACCCTAACCCTATGCCCACTCAGCGCTGCGAATTTTTCGCACATTCTCATTTTTTTTCCGCTTTTCGTTTTTGCTGTAGCATCGTTGGCTATATTTTTCAGCATATAAATTTTCGTTCAAGTTGAAAAGTTTCACATACTCCTGTCACGTAATGCACGATGTGGGGGCGGTAACGCTATGGAGTGTGTGCGTGTGTGTGTGTGTGTGTGTGTGTGTGGCACATTGTGAAGTGTGGGTGGAGCGGAATGCGGGGCAACTTCTAGTCTATATGGCGTGCGAGTCGCTAATTTATGTCTGACATTAGAATGCAATCATATTCACTTAAAAAACTGCATAACTTTTCGCTTTTGCTTGTAATAGTTTTTAAACTTTAGCATTTTTTCTTGTTGTTGTATTTCGTATTTCGCTTTGCCCTTGAGCGAATCGGGCTTAATTGCTTGTTGCAATGCTATTTGCCATTCGCCGGCGTATGTGATCTAGAGATGAGCGATATTTGGTGAACTCGTTCCATCCAACATGTATTTCAAAGTTACTCGTTACCGTTGTTACCCTTTTGAAAAGTAACAGTGACAATAGGAAAAAACTCATTACTTAGATTTGACATTGGTCATCGTGTAATAAGAATTCCTATTACTTATTATTACTCTATGGCTATTGGTCTAGGGTTTAGCTGGGCAAATGAGTACTAAAAATTGCCGATAAACGAATAATCAAGTAAACCAATGTCCAGATTTTTATAATTTTCTTATATAAATTATTATTATTTTTTGGAAAGCATACGACTGATTTTTGAATTAAAATGTATTATGAGAATATATTTTATTGTTTTTTTCGATAGTAAAATCGGTTTAGGCTTAAACGACATAACATAGTTGGTTGAGTTCCAGTAAAGTCAAGCAATGAATTTTACTAAGTTAATTCTTGCTTTTTAAATTTAAATACCTTTATGTATATAGTTCACCGCGTTTCTATACTTTTCAGTATTATTAAGTAAGTAATTAGGATGGAGCCATTTAATATTCCAGTCGGACATTGTCCTTAGACCCTGCCAAGACAAAGGTCAAGCTTCTTCAGATGGCGGCACGCGTGCGCCTTGTGATTTTGCCAGAGGATCGACAGCTCGCGGGCCGGCCAGCCTGGTGTGGCATGCAACTAGGACGAATTAGACGCAAGTATTGTGGCCAACAGATATGTAAATGGGCCGAAATGTAAGCCCTGGGCGGCAAGTGACCCGTGACATGTGTCGCCCAGCATGAACATAAGCCGCAAAAGGATTTTCGACAGCGCCTGCAAAATGTGAAAACCAAAAGAATTATTGCCCTGTCTGTCCCTGACCCGCATGGCCAACAGACTGTGCGCCAATTCCCATTGCTCTCTCTCTCTCTCTCTCTTTCGTGCTCATCGTCGCATAATCCCAGGCAACGTGACCCAGCTGACAGTTTACAATTTGCACAGCAAACGTTGCGTGTGCACCCCCCCGACTCCACCCCTCAAAACGGCACCCTCTTGAGCCGCTGCTGGTAGGTGTTTGGTTAAGCACATAATTAATACGAAATTTGATTGCCTTTGCCGCGATGGGACAACACTGGCCTGGCCCCGGATGTAACCTATAAAAGAGATTGCGTGTGAGAGTGGGTGTGTGTGTGTGTGCGTGTGCGTGTGTGTGTGCGTGTGTGTCTGTGCATAAAAGTGAAAGTCGAATTAAAGCAAACTTGGATGTTGATGTGGCTGCTGGCTTTACCGCTGCTGCGGTTTGCCGCTTAAACGCTTGCGGTTTAATTAATCGACTCATAGCCGATGCCGAGGCAAATGTTGAGGGATCCCCCTCCAGCCCCCACAAATTTCCTGCGCTTCCACTTTTCGAGTGACTTTCTGGCGCTGTGGTTTTTTGCGGCTGCTGGCTGCTTTTTAATATCGTTTTGGCCAGAAGAGCTGCGGCGCCAGTGTCAAGCTCGAAGCGTCGGCGCCAGCGGCCGCTCCCGCTTCTGACTGCCCGAGTGCCTGTCAGTAGATAACAAAAACAAAAAAAAAACAAAGAGGAAAAACTTTAACTTTTGTTGTGGCTTGGCGCGCTGTGGCTGGCAGCCAGTTCTTATGGCCGAAAATAAATCAAGCACCAAACTACTTTTGCCTCAAATGATTAATTAACTGCATTTTGTGCTCGACCACGTTTCTGCACTGGAGGCGATCACATCACTGCGCCCGCCAGTCATGGGCGTGTGGGCGTGGCCGCCACTTCAACGTCTCCGTTAAGATATTATTAATGTGCTTGTTAGCGTGGCTCCTTCGACTTGCCCGCCCTGTCAGTCCAAGCAGCTACTTCAAGTTCACCGCAGATACGCATGCAGACTGAGAAAGAGAGAGACAGAGAGAGAGAGTCGTGAATTATGTGCGCGTTTTTTGTTGCCCCTTTACTCGGCCCGACTCCTCCCTCCTCATCGCAATTAACATTAAGCGTCGAGGCGGTCCGCCGGACTGCTGCCGCTGCACGGCAATTGAAAAAGGATATGGCCCCGTATGCCTGAAACTATCCTCAGCTGCCGTATTCCGTTTAAATGCTTACTCAACTGCCAATTATGGTCATACTTTTGCGTAATGCTGCCAGACCGCTTTCCACTACCATTTTGCCATTCACACAGAATGAAAGCTCCTTGTTTTTTATATGGTTATTATGATCATTTTTTATGATAATTATTATTTTCATTTTTATTTCTGTTACGGGCAAAATTAGTATACACAATTAGCTACAACTTAATTTTCATATAGCCCCGGCTACACATCCCTGCGGGCTTGTCTAATTAAAGGGTTTTCTTTTTTCACTTGTGCCGCACAAATATGCACAGTTTCGCAAAATATTCAACATTTTTACTGGGCTATATACACATGTGCTTAACGGTTGGCAAATAGCTCCTAAACAAACTTGGGCTCGGCTCTCCAGGCGTCGACGGTGTGAAGTAGGTGTTGGCCAGGGTTTTATTACAGACTGTTTGTTGCAAATATTTTAAAAAATTTTTAATGGGATTTTTATTAATAAATCTGCTTAAAGGCAATTGGTGCCACTAATATGAAGGTGCACCAATTAAAGGGGAAAAGAGGAAAATGGTAAACCTAACTAAATAATACTTTTTTTATATGTAATAAATTTTGAATAGGTAAATAAATTAAGAAAAGGTAAAAATGTATGTATTTCATCACATCCATAAGCCGGTAGCCGCAATTTTAACTTATGCAAACGTTGCTATATCGACTAAATACTATAAAAAATGCAGCTAATCAAATAAATGAAAATTAAGTCATATAAATCTTAACGACAGAAACATAATAAATCAAACAGAATTTACAGATTGTTCTCTAACTTATCGTATATACGCAAATAATTTTTTGATAAGAAAAAAAAACATTAGGAATTTGCGATTCTTTATTTTATTAAATTTGTCATTATGAGAAAAAAGGTTCCAGTCCAGGGGAAATCAAACTGCAATTTTATGTGTAAAATACGACTAAAAACAAAAAGGAACTAAAATAAATGCAATGTGCTTTAGTAAAGACTCGCATTGAATCGACAAACGATTTGAGTTATAAACGTTGATAGAAATGTTGAGCTATCAAATTAATGCAGTCTGGCAGCTCGATCTATTTGTTCGCCTTGTTTTGATTGGGCTATTCGTTGGAATACGAGCGGAATATTGAAAGAAAACGTTGGCTTAAGCAGCCGCAGGCGAGGTCTTGAAGTTAAAGGTGCTTTAGTTTTGGCTGCCATTTTAATTTGCGGCTGCCTTCAGCTGCTTCAAAATCCAATTAACGCCAAATGCTCACACACGCACAGCACACACACACACTACACGTCGCACAATGTGTGGTACGTGGAGCGCAGCCGAGCTCCCAAAGGATAATAAGCAGCTTAGACTCGAGTCCAGGCGAACGCGTCGATGCGCACCAAGTATAAAGAACTGTGAGAAAACTTGTTAGCGCCAAATCGAAGCGTATGGCAAAAGATTGGCAACAACTGAGGCAGCCGGAGCACACGGTCACATGGTCATACGGATGAGCAGATTTCCCCCAGGTATAAGACGCACGCAGCGTGAGGGGGATGAAGGCTAAAATGGCGTCACTCGATATGATAATGATACAATTTCGATAAAGCTTAACAGGGATTAGGCAACGGCAGCAGCAACAGCAGCAGCAGGAGCAGGAGCACGACTGATGCCAGGATGAACGATGATATCAGCTAATTGGCAATGTTGCTGCTCCTCCTGCTCCTCCGCCTTGTTCTGACTGGCGAACGACGGCCAAGAATAATGCCCAATAAGCAGACAGGCAGTGGCTGCCACTAAAGTGCAGGCGCAGTTGCCTGCTGCCCCAAACTGCTGCCGCACTGGGCGCCTGGTCAGCTGTGGCGGCAACGCTGCCAGTTGCAAGTGACAATTTATTAATAAACAGCAGCAGGGAATGGACTTTCGACTCGACTCTGGACTGCCAATTACCGCCCGGCAATAAATTGCATGTCACTGGCGTCGCGTGGCCTCAGACCCAGACCCAGACCCATAACCAGACCCAGATCCGCCTTGGCCCGATCCCGAAAGTCACAAGCCACGAGCGTATCCCAATCAGAGCGAGAGCGCCAACCAATGTTGCGTTTAATGGACTCAATAAATTCTGGTCGCCTGTCTAACGATGCCGCTTGACAGGCCCCAGCGTTTATTAGCCAACGACCGAGTACATTAGCAAAGATGAATTACGTTCAGCTCCCCGAGCAAACCGCCGTGTGTGTGCCCCTTTTTTTAATGCCAAATTTGCGCATTTCAAAATACTGGAAAAAAACTTTTGTGACTACAAAACTATAGCATATAAGATAAGGTATTTAAATTAAATATATAGATTGTATATTTGTAGATTATTTAGGTATTTGATGATTATTTTAGTGTACGTTTGGGGGCTTAAAATGTATGAAATGACGGGGTCAAGGGTTAATCCCCTAAACGGGCGTTCCCGACTAAAGCCCCTCACTTGTCTTCTATTACGCAATCCCTGAACCGAATCACTTTAAGAAAAACAAAAAAATTGGTTCTGATTTGGACATAGAAAAATATTGTTGAATCATTTTGAAGTTTCGAATATAATCGGCAACGAAATGTAAACTTACACATATATAAATATAGCAAACTTATGCGTTTAATTTATTGATACAAAAATTGGAAGTATCCATATTCGAAGCAAAATATGAAGATAATTATGAATATATAAATATGCACAAATAAGAAAAATATAATGCAATATAAAATATATAAGCAACAACAAATTGTTTTTTTTTATGAGTTAAAACCCAAAAGAAAACAAAAAAGTCAAGCAGTATAAGCTATAAAGAGACATGTTTTTTTTTTGTTACCTTCCCTTTCGCCTTCACCGACTAGTGTGAATGTAAAATCATATCATGTCTCATATCAATCAAATTTATCAGCTTTTAGCTGGCGCTTGAAATGGGTTGAGAATGACGCACGTTAACTAAGTATATATATGCGTATTTGATGATTTTTTCCCGTACAGCAAATACTCTGCTCCGGCAATCAAGTTGGCATTTGCTTTGCATGTGCGTTGTCATTTTATTGGTTTCTCTGCTTATTTCCTTCTTTTTTCATTGCATTAAAAACGTCAGCTGATTGGCAGCCTATTGGCATTCAGAGCCAAATGCAGTGTGGCCAGACCAGACGTTTTCATATGAAAATTGTCCGTTGCCGATCGCAACGAGCACACACACGCACACACGCACACACAATCAAAGCCAAGCAGCAACGAAATGAAATTCACCAAAGTGCGCAAACAGAATGAAAAATGGGGCAGGGGCACGTTGCAAAAGGGAAGAGTGGGGCCACGGGGGAGCGACAGAGATGGACAGAGAGACAGGGCTGACTCGCGAGTGCAGTTGAATGCAGTTGAGAGGCCGCAACCGCAGCCGACAGATGGCGCGCCAGTGCAGCGCGGCAACGCTCGTTGCGTTCTCAACTGTAAAGTAGGGTAGATTAAAGTAGGGTAGATTACATAGCTTTGAATGATGCCACGAAGATTCCGGAAAATACCAGCACAAAAAAAATAAAAAAAAAATAAAAAAAAAATCAAAGAAAAAAGTAAAGGAAACGGGAAGGCAAAGTAAAGCAATGCCGGCGACAATGTGTGAGGCGGGCCTGGCGCCAGTGAACCCAAGGAAAAGTCAACAGAAAGGAAACAGTCGAATAGGAAGCCGCCGTCTCATAGACAAAACTAAAAAGGACAACGGACAACGGCGAGCGGTGAACTGAAAAGAACGGCACAAGAAATAACAAGAGGGCTCCAGTCTTGAGGGATCGCGTCGGAGATACCCTGTACCGAGCTTGTCAAGCTGCCTTCTATATAAAGATACACCCACCTGCCCTGAGGCATTTTTACACTTCCATTTTCATCTATATACCCTACAGATAGAAGTCATACGTTTTTCTTTTTAATTTAGATGGGTATCAAAAAAGCAAAATATTCTTGATACATATAGTATATAGAAACCTGTATACCAAATTTCTGTGCTTGGCTCCTACAATCTTCGAGATACATAAACGCAGGGTATAAAATCGACATTTTTACATATATTTAATTTTATTTTAATTTACATATATTTAAAATATATTTGGCATCTTTCGCAACCATCATAGCTTTTTCTTAGCCATATTCGATGCGTACAGGGTATGAAAAGGAAAGGCTAAAAGGCCCGGATACGTTTCAATGACAGACCGACCGAAGCGAGTTCCAACAAGCGACTGGGCCAGTAACTCGAGTAATTGGTAGATGGCTCCGCTCCCCCTCCCCCTCCCCCTCCCGCTGCCCCTTTTGAAGCAGCAAATGTGTCTTTGTCACTGCGTCGTCACTGGAGCGTGCCACGTTTCCACAGCATCAGCCTGAGCCTGAGCCTGAGCATCAGGAGCGGCTGGGCCAGCGGAGTACCCCAGAAGTAATGCCCAGAGTATCCAGTATCCAGCAGTTGGCAGTTGGCAGTGCCAAGATGATGTCAACGCAAACGCCAGGCAAGCGGGCAAATGCCTTTTGCATATCAAAAGTGAAACTTTGACATATAATTTTTCGCATGGATTTTCACTTTGACGGCATAAACGATGACAATGCCGCCTTTTGAGTTTGCAGCTAGCACAGTAGCAAAGTCACTCTCTGTCGGTTTTTGTTCAAATGAAAAAGGACAAGCCACACACACACACACACACACACACGCACACATATCCATATGCATGTCTGTTGATATCCAAGAAATACGCGTGAAAAGCAAAGACCTGCTTTGCAGCTTTTATCGCTCCTGGCAACTTGGCAACTGGCAACCGGCAACTGGCAACATCAATTCAGATGCCACATGACCAACACCCAACACCCGGTTTACAGCCATTTGAAATGATGACATCACCCGCTTCGGATAGAGCCACGTAATTGGCGCCTGCTACCTGTAGCTGTGCTCCCGTTTCTCTCTTCACGGCAAGGTGAACTGCACTTCTCAGGTAGCTGTGGTTGGGAATAGTTTTCAGTTCGCTTCTGGGAACTCTTCTGGCGAAATTGGCACTTAATGCTCTACAGTTAATACCGATTTATTTTGTAATTGATTAACAATGCAACACAGAAAAAAACAGATTACAATTAATTTGCTTAGTAAACATAATTGAAAGCTAAATAAATGTGCCACATTTTTTGTCTAATTTAATTCATTAACAATGCAACACAGCAAAAAACAAACTACTTTTTTTTTGCTTTGTAGGCAACATTTAAAACTAAAATAAACAACTAATATTGCATGTTGTTTTATTAAAACAAAAAAAAAAACGTGTTTATTTACAATATATTTAACACTGTAAAATAACAAGTTGGAATATATTAAAAACGCGTATGTTGGTCCAATTTCCCTTATTAAAAATTATAAAAATAAAATGCATTCAGCTCATAAAACTTACTTTTAATTTAAACATATAAGTACTTGTAGTATAATACTACAGCCATATATATTGCTGAATGATATGCATATGAACAATCAACTTATTTGTTTTTTAAGATATTCAAATTTTTTAACATATTCAGCATCATCGAATATTTCTTTATTTATTAATAAGATTACAAAACGTTGCATTACTATAACTATTCCTTAAGGTAGAGGATATATTTATAAACAATTAACTGGCCTCCTCCTTGTTCAGCTGCCTAAATACCGCGGAATGCGTTCTATGCAAACTATTTTTACTAAGGCTGCAAACCGAACCGGTTCGAACCCGGAACATCCATTATTTTAAAACTTTGAACCGAACCAGTTTGAAAAAAGACAGCCGAACCATTTTAAGAATGGTTTGGTTCAAGCCATTTTTTTATTTATAACGTATTCTTCATTTGGCCACTGGTGCCATCAATTTGCAAAGCTGGTTTCGTCTCTTAGCATTACGCGCTTATAAAAAAGTACCTGGCAAAAGTGCTTTAATGAAATTTTTAGTTTGCTTTGTGAGTGAATTATAAAATATAAAGTAAGGGTGCCGAACCCAGGTTCGAACAAAACCTGGGTTCATAAACGTGAAAACCCAGGTTCATGAACCGAACCCAACGACATTTTTCTTTCCGGTTTACAGCCCTGATTTCGACCCATAGTTTTTGCCAAGTTTAAAGCACACGCAAATATCGCACTTTATGACGCTCATCCTCTTCTTACTGGCCCTCACGTTGATTTGTGTTTATTTTTATTTTTCATTTGCCATTCACACAAGAGTGCGATCAGCGCCGACAGCTGTTTAATGTCTGATGTCAATGCAGTCGCCGTCGCCGTCGCCAGGCAAGCTGAGGCAAAAGTAACTAATGGCAAGTCAGTCGTGTAGCAACCAGCCTCCACCGGTTCCTCCGGGCCCCGCCCTGCTCCCTCGCAAATCAGGCGCCGGCTGAAGAGCATTTGAAAGGAATGGAAAGCAATCCGCGCACCGCAGCCCGCTGCCCACAACCCACAACCCACAACCCACAGCCCACGCTCAGTCGTATACCAGTTTCGCAACTACTTCTGGCTGTAATCTGCGCTTATAAACTTCGCCCGAGTCCCTCCGCCGCCTCCAGGCGGCGCCGCTGTCTACGGCCGACTCTTTGTGCTGCCTGCTGCATAACGGTACGTAAGGGTGTTGCATGTCGCTTTTAGTGCGCGCCTGGCAAGTCCTGGCATGTTGCCAACTTGCCAACTTGGCTGGCACTGATATATGCACACACACACACACACACATACATAGCTAGTAAATGACTAACGGTTATGGCGCCCGTCGGCTTTTAAGCTACTCGATTTGCGTATCAATCGCCGACAAGCAGACAAGTGGAGCTGCCAACTCGCTTTATTATACTATATGTGTTTGTACATTCGTTTGTTTGCTGTTAACGCGACGGCTCCGTCTCGGAGGAGGTGTCCGTTGTGGAGCCCGCCTCAAGCTCCGTCCCTGGCGCCGTTGCTGCCTCAGCGGCAACTCCGCCATTGGTTCGGTCTTCCGATTCCGGTTCCGCTTCAGCTTCAGTTTCCGCTGCGCGCAGGAGCTCCTGCAGCGCCGAGCTCAGCTCGACCATCAGCGAGCGAAAGTTCACATCTCTCGGCCCATTGAAGGTGGAAATGATCAGCAGACGCTTGTCCAGCGCTTCCGACACGTCCAGCACAAAGCGTCGAAACCGGGCGCCGTTCTAAGCCCAATCGAAAATGAGTCCAAATGAAATGCCTACAAATTGATTTGCGGTACTCACATCCTCGGGCCGTGGCGAGATGTGTGTTTTGGGCGCTACGGCCAGTTCAAAGATGACGTGTCGCCGGGGCGTACTCGTATGCATATCCTTAACGGTTTCTGCTTCGGATTCCGTTTTCGCGACACTATCCATAATTCCAGGCGGAAGAGAAATAAGCACACAGCTTGACGGCAAGAGAGGAGTTGGAAAACGTTTGTGGACAGCTGGCAAATGACTGGGAAGGGGGAGCGGCAGTGTTGCACAACGCTTGCGTAACTCTGAGTTCAAACACATGTTGTGCAACGTATTTCTGCACTTTTGCACGTGGCTTAAAAAAGGGGAGAGATGAAAAAATTAAAAAACAAAATAAAAAAATACAACTCCAGCATAAATCCCTTATCGCCAACATTGTGTGTGTGTGTGTGTTCTTTGGCTTGTTTACATGTTTGTGAGTGTGTGTAAATTTAGAAATTATGTTTTCTTGTCTTTTAATTAATAATCTCAAGGGTGTTTGCGGCTTTCAGATGCACTGGCTGGAGTTGAAGGCAGACAAGACTCAAGGATAAAGATACAAGTGTGTGTGTGTGTGTGTGTGTGTGTGTGTGTGTGTTTGGGTGTGTAGTCAAGTGGCAAAGGGGCGTATACAATGTGAACTTGTGGCAGACAATAGTCGTGTGTGCTTATATAAGCACTTTACCCACAAAACATGAGAAACCAATGCCAGATGCTGCTGCCGCATGACATCCACTCTCAGCCCCTCTTCGGCTCCTGCTCCAGCTTCAAGTTGAGGCACTTTTATGGCCTGCTGTTGTGTGAGTTGACAATGTGATTTACATTTAATTAAAATCGTATTTACTCGTTAGATAAACAAACAAAACAAAACACAACGCAGACGCACAAAATCCCGCAGCCTTTGCCTTATTTTGCTTGGCCTGTTGACTGCTCTCTCGTCGCTGCACCAGGATTAAGTTTTAAAATATATATGTGTATGTACACAAGGAAAAAAAAAAGAATAAGTGGCGCACGGCATCAGGTGCTGTTGGCCCCGGCTGGAGAAGTTCGTCTTCGTCTTTGTCACCCTGTCAAAAATAACAAAGCCATCGATCGTACCTAAAAATAAATAAAAAACGCGAGGAACAACCATCGTCGGGGTGCCGAAGGCTAAATACACTTGCAGACAAAGCAAATTTGCGCTATATATTATATTTAAGTAATAAGTATATACAGGTTTTCATTATAAAACCCAATTTTAAATCGTCGCAGTCCGATTTTGATAAGTTTTTGCTTATGTTTTCAATTGTTGACAAAATATCCATTCCAATTCTTTTTATTTGTCCATATGCTAAGGACAAAGTAACACTCTTAATCGCTGAGTTTAGTTATACTCAATTTTTGACCATCTGTTGCTATGGCAGCCAGCTGACTTTATTACCCAAAATCAATCAAATTTTGTTTACTTAAAAAACAAAGTTTTCATATGAAAAAGTATTCAAATATTTATAAAATTTGTATGCAATATAAAGACGCTAAGTTCTTATACAATTGCCGATGTTGCTGATAATGATTTTAAATTATAGAGTCAAAGTTAAACTCGTAATTTATTAAACAAAAAAGAACCAATGCACAATTTGATCACAATAGCTTTAAAACTGAAAATTCCGTCTGTAAATAAAAAAGCCGAATTCCGCAAATTTCATTTTACAGATCAAATTTGCAGTGAACTAATGTGTATGCAGAAGACAAGATAATGCATTTTTAAAAATCCACTTGAATTTCATATTTTAGGAAAGCTTAGATGCGCTGAGAAAACAGAAACTTGCAACACAACCTCCTTGCTTCGTTTCTGTCTGTTGCGTTGCGGCGCTTCAATAGAAAACTTTTGCACATGCACAAGTTAAATCCCCCAAAACAATAACAGCCATGTTAAAACTTATTTAAATTTTAGATTTTCATATGGCTCACCTCCAATTTCACTTTGAGGTCTTAACGTAAGCTTTAAATTTGTGTGTTTCTGTGCAGATATAATGGCAAATTGCGTTTAAGGTATTTTTACAATTTATTCGACCATCCGTTTGATTACTAAGAGCTTTGACATAGTTTTTACATCATTATCGGACTTATTCGTGTATGTTCAAATATCTTTAAAATAATAACAAGCGCCAAAGATTCTCTTAATTGACCTATATGCTCACATTAGCTTAAGTTTATAGAAATCACTCAACTGCTTTAAGCATTAATATAAATTTAAATAAACCTTAAATAAGTGTTTAAAGGCTTTGATTATGCTTAATTTTTATTTGCCATAAGCTTAACTGGATAAACTTGAATTCTAACTAATTTAAATTTATATTTCCTTATGTTTCAGTTGTCCTTACAATCAATTTTGAATTGAAATTCATCTCTATAGACTACTTATCTAGTATATAAACAAATATATTGTGGGAGCAGCTAAAACATATTATGTTATATTTACATGTAAGTGTTTTAATTGTATTAATAATTATGAATTATTTCAGCATTTGGTATTTTGGATATTGCATATCTGAAGCACCTAATTACTGTTTATTTGAATGTGAGCAGACATATTGATATGTCCATACCTGAACCCAACCCAAGTCATGTTTATGCACCAGAACGTGCATGCTTAAATCTCTTTAATCTTTTGTCTCCATTTTATTTGCCATCTTTAAACTTATTTACTCAAGCAAAGTTTAACGCTCTGCCAGAACTGAAAAGAACTGAAAGTACGTAAATGCGAAAATATGATTGGATTTAAGTTTGGATCTGCTGACAAGTCAACTTGTGACAGATGTTGCTGCTGCTGCTGCGGCTGCGGCTGCTGCGGCTTCAGCTTTTACCTCCATGTTCAGTTGGCAGTACATTTCCGGCGTTTATCAATGCTAATTTGCGTTGCCAACTTGTGTGATTTTGCGCATTTGCAGTTGACGGAAACGGAAATGGCAAAATGGAATGCAACTCTGCGGCCTATAAAATGCTCGCCTGCAAATTGCTGTGTAAGTTACAAAATACGTTTCGTACATTTTTCAAGTCCGTCCGTCTGTCACTTCGCATTTGCTGCCTGCCACATTTGGAGGCAAATATTTATTTTGTTGTTGCTGCTGCTATTCGATACATTTTGTGCTTTTAACTGGAAGAGCTTCTCGTCCTCGTCTTCGGCCAGCTGTGGTCTCCTGTTTGGGCTTGTAAAACAATGACAAGGACAAATTTGTGCGCCCGGGCAAACAGACAGAACGCACAAAGGACTCGGCCACTCGGCCTGTCGATGGGTGCTGGGTGGGCTGGGTGGGCTGAGGGGTTTGCATTAAGTGTCAATACAAATATAAATCAATGTTAGCAACCCGAAAAGGTAACCCAACAAAGTAGTTGCTTTTTGCTGCTGTTCAGTGTGAACAGTCTTTTTTTGAGTACCCTTGCAGAGGGTATTTTAGTTTATTGTCTGGAAATGTGTTGCGCCCAGAAGACGACGGTTCGAGCCCATATTTTTGATCGATATCTACAGCCATAAGAATTTGTTTCTGAATGTCTGTAAGGGTATGTCATCTTCGGCATGCCACAGGATTTTCTTCCGTTTCGTCTCATCATACTCGTTCACGAAGTGAATAGAGTATATTGGCTTTGTACAATGTCGGTCTGTCCGTCTGCCGGAATATATATTCGCGTATTCCCGCGTCAGATAAAGCTATACGATTTCGCCTTGGTTTTAATGCAAAGTGACAACAATTTTGACATGTAATATTTTTTTTAATTTTTTTTATTAATTTCTATTTGCACCAATAACACTGTTTCTGACTTTGTGAACGAGTATTGCGCTGCTGGTTACACCCGACTGCAAGGCTCTGACTTTTTTGCTCTTTCCACCAGGCAATCAATTTTAACAAGCACAGACTCTTGATGTCTACGCTAGTTGGTATTTAACATGCATATAAATTTACAAGCTAGTTTCTTGTTGCCACATGTCAAATGGTTGCTAATTGCTTTTACCTGGGGATTATTATTGATATGATCTAAAGGGCGAGACGGAGAGAATGAGGGGGAGTCACAGATTTTTGTCAGCATTCTCGCATTTAATTTGCCATCCACTTGCACTTAAATGGTGACCTCCAACCCTGTGGCTGCCCCCGCCCCAGTCCCACTGCTTGTTGCCCCTGACAGCGAACGTGTGTTCCTCGTTGTAATTAGAGAGAAAATTGCAGGCTGCGCGCAAAAAGTTTGCAGACATTTCTTTCCATTTTCTCCCCGTATATATATATTTTTTAAATATATGTATATATATATAAGTATTTACTGCCGTCGCAGCTTTTGTTTTTGTTTTTGCTCAGCAGTTGTTCAATTTAATGTTACTCGGGAGCAACATTAAAAAAGACGTGAAAAAAAACTCAAAAGTAAAGCATAAAAAATAAAAAAATAAAATAAAAAAAAGAAAAACTCACAAGTTTTGCGGTGGCGTTGTGCAAAGGAAAAAGAAATTAATGCCAGCGTTAAAATTGCTTCGCAACAACCTGTACATAAAATAAAGGGCTGGATAATCTCAGATACCAGGCAATTTTATAGATTAGGCATGGTAGAGTTGTTCGGAATGTTTCGGGTAGAAAGCGTAACGGCATGACTTCTGTTTAAAAAGTGTTGTTAAAGAAACAGCTTTAATTTGAAATTCTATTGAATGGGCTAAAATATTTTGTGACTTGTACTGAATATTATCCAATTCCTTTTGTATTTATACCTTCTGGCAACTTTGCAGCGGAGGCTGTGTTTTAGTCTTGTCCGCTTTTTTTTTAGCGTTGAAACTATTCTATAAATCTGGTGAAGCTTATAGAAAAATATATATATATAGAATAATACAAAAAATTTGCATCTCTTTTAATTTAAATAAATAATAAAGTAAACAAAAAAAATGTAAGTACATATAAAATTATATAATTCGTCTCTTGCTGTGTTGGGCTCTACTTATTAAATCAAATTCGATATAGGCGCTAAGGTAAGCTTTCTGCCTTTTTCTCCAGAGTTGTGCTCTGGCTTTTCAAATGTATCGAGACTTGAAGCGGCAACCCTTGAGCTGATTTCTCACGTCGAGCTAGTAGTCCTGGACAAGTTGAATAGATTCAGTGTCAGTTTGTCAAATGGGCTTATAGTTTATTTTGATACGCTTGCGTGAGCTAGAGAGAAAAAAATATTGTGAAAAAGTTTTTACTCAAAAAATGGAATCGCTGGGCAATAACCGTTATCAGTTGCTGTTCATCGACGATGAGGCCTCCGACCTGTGCCTGGGCCAGAAGAAGCTGCAGGAGACCGGCGGCGAACAGCAGAAGCCCAAACGCAACAAGATCCCCGGCGCCGACAAGGTGAAGGCCCTCCTATTGGCCAAAAAGCTGGCACAGCCAAAACTGGGCATCTCCGCCCTAAACATCAACGAAAAGGGCGAGGGCGTCGTCAAGCCGGATCGCATCAAGATTGCCAATAGCACATTTGTGGGCAACAATAGCAGCAGCAAGCTGGACGTGAAGAAGAACGTCGAGCAGCAGCAGCAGCAGCAGCAGAAGCAACAGCAGCAACAGCAGCAACAGCAGCAACAACAACAGCGGGAGCAGCTGCAGCAACAGCGGGAGCAGCTGCAGTTGCAGCTGCAGCAGCAACAGCTGCAGTTCCAGCTGCAACAGCAGCAGCTGCAGCAGCAGCTGGAGCAGTCGCAGCTGCAGTCGCCGCAGCCGCCGCAGCGCAACTACCGCGAGCGGACCGTCTCGAGCCGCATCATCAGCAACAGCAACCGGGGCGGCGGCGGCTATGGTTATGGATATGGTTATGGGGGCGGCGGCGGTCGGTTCTTTAAGAGCAAATTCGATCGGCATTCGGGCTCCGATAAGACGGGCATCAAGGCGGTGGTCAAGCGGAACGGCGGCGGCGCCCACAACTGGGGCTCGGCCATCAAGGACATCGAGGAGCAGAACATTGCGCTGAAGAACTCAACGCTCTCCGACAAGGACGACTCGTTCAACGAGCTGCAGCAGCTGCAGCAGCAGCAACAGCAGCAGCAGCAGGCCCAGCAGGGCGACAACTCGACCGAGGAGGACGACACCAAGTACATAACCGTCGAGGAGTGGCGTGCCATGCGCGTGGAGCGGGCCAAGCCCATCTACAACATACGCAAGGCCGGCGAGGGCGAGGTGAACAAGCCCGACTGGAAGAAGATGATCGTCTTGCCGAAGAAGAAGCCATCGAAGCTGGACTCGGAATCGGGACTGGAGTACGATGCCTCCATGTATCCGCAGCGTGTCGGCCGGCTGCAGCGCATCATGGACATCGAGTTCAAGTTCAAGGACGATCGTCGTCGAAGCGGCTACCTCAGCGGCTGGGCTGGACGTCCGCTTAACAAGTCCGAGTCCGAGAGCGTCTCTGATCCCATCAATATGAATGATGAAGCTGAATTTCCCACCCTGGGCTAAGCCCTGGAGCAAATCAATCAAAATTATTTAATCGACTTATCAATCAATCAACCAATCTGTCGAACAATCAATCAAGCAGCCAATCGTTGGGAAAAGAAAACCATCTGCTAATCTAGCGAGCTACCAATATATTAATCAGTCAATCAATACATCAATCACCGAACAAACAATCAATGAGGCAATCACTTAATCAGCCATTCAATCAATCCCAACACACCAATCAATCAACCAGCTAATCAACGCTAATATTTTAAACAATCTACCGATCAAAACATCAAAAACTTAAAAATCAATCAATCATGCTAAGATATCAACCAGCATTTACATCAAAATGAACGGAACATCTCGCCAATCACTTGATGGATAACCAAACACTAACTAAATAACTAACCTAAATCGCAAGCAGCCGCATGCGTTTATAAATAGTTTTTGGGCCAACTTGTACCAAGAAAAAAAATAATCTTTCGAAAAGCCCAAAAAAAAGCCAATCACATTTAATCCTTTGATCAACAATTACTGCTAACAAATTGTTAAATTGTTGAGAAATTGTTAAATTCTGATTGAATTAATATTTGCATGCTCTTGTTAAGCGATTTAATAAACATAATTAGCACGAACTGTTTAGTTTCTATAGAATCGATGCAAGAGTTCTGGAACATCTAAATATTTCGCTCTAAACCACAGAAGAAGTTTTTCTTTCTCGGCTCCTTATGATCGATGAGAATGTTGCGTTAATCGAATGCCAATCGATTAACTCGATTCGTGCACTTCTGAGGTTGCTTTTTCTTTCGCATGGAGGCGGAGCTCCCGTTGCCTTAAGTTGGCTCCTGCCACAAGTTGGCCATAACTCGTTTCGCTGGCTGTTAACTTTAACTGCAACTTGTAAAAATTAGTTGGCGCTGCTGCGCTTCATATTTTTCATAATTAAAGTGCAAATAAAAACTAGCAGGCAAACAAACAATTGCAATTAAATGCTTTTTTCCCCCTGCTTTTCGCTTCCTATTATTATTGTTGTTGTTACTGTTGACGTTAGTGGATTTTTCATACAATACCCTGTATCCCTAACTGGCACTTCGGGTGTCTTAGCGAGCTTTGTGTCAAGTTTGTGGGAGATGAAAGGACCTTTCTATGGATGCTGTATACAATTTATAATTATCTTCAATATGCGATAAATTCATATTGAATTATCTGATCTAATTTTATATTTTATTTTTATTGGTAAGCGTTTTTAAACTTCTTTTTTTACACTCGCAAAATTTATTGCTTTACTAAATACTCTTGTTTGATATGCTTAAATAATAACATTTAAATTTAAGGTTCTCAAAATCAAGGAACTTATTTGCAAAAAATAAAAGATACAAAAATATTTAAAAAGAAAACAATTGAATTACAAAAAAAGAAAAACTTAAAATATAAAAATAACTAAAATAAAAAGATTTAAAAAATGATTCATAAACTCGCGTACTTGAACTATTTATTTCAACTGAGTTTAGTATAATTTATGATAAATTAAAGTATGCTTTGGCTTTTATAGTGTGTCTACAGGGTATTAGCTAGTTGAGCATATTCTCTGCTCTATTTTTGCCGCTGTTTGTTTTTTTAGCCATAGCTGCTGCTGCTGCTCGCGGGCTCATAATTCACTTTTTATTATCTCATATTTTATGGCAGCGCATGAAGCGCACTAGAGCGATATAGGTGAGGGGGTGGGGGTGGGTGTGGGTGGTGGTGCATATATAGTTGGCCGTTGGCTTGTAAGTGCTCAAGCCTCCCTCCATCTTCCCCGTGCCTGGGCAAGTTTGTATCGTTTAATTCATTTAGTTTTTGCTTTTAGCGCTTTATTTGCTTAATTGCTGTGTGCGTGTGTGTGCGTAAGTGTGCGCGTGTGTTTGACGATTATGTACTCAAACGCACACTCAGACACACCTACACATACATGACTGCATTTTGCAATTACTTCAACTGGCAAACAACAACAACAACAACAACAACGACATGAATACGAAGCTGCGAACGCCGCAGAAATTAATCAAAATATGAAACAATTCAAACAGCTGCATTTGCAGCTACGCCACGCCTCCTGCTGCCGCCCAGTTAAGCTGAATTTGACAGCATTCTGCATTTGCAATTGCCACTGCCGGCATATGCTTGACGCACACACACACACACACTCGCACACACACTCGACACACTCCAAGTTTGCATTTAACTAAATGTAAACATTTTAGCGGCGCAGCAGCAGCCGCTGCTTCAGTCGACGTCGGCGTCTCAGTCTCGCTGCTGGCAACATGAATTCATTAGACGCTACACACACACCCCAACCACACACACACACGCACACACACACTGTCACCAGCTTCATTTCAGCATTTATGTGAAATTATTTTCGATTATTCTGCGGGGCATGCCCCTCCTCCCTCTAAAAGTATGCTGTGATTTTTGGCACACACACACACACACACACATACAATGCATAAATCGATATATGTATTATGTAAGTCATGCGATCATAAAATGTGCATAAAAAAGAGCTCGTCGAGTGTGAGAGATTTATGGTATATGTTAATGTAAAACACACAGAAAGGGGGGGGGGAGGCGGAGGGGCGCCCCCTCACCGCCTGCTGCTGCTTCGCGCACTCCTCCAACGCCATCGAATTCAATTTTGTGTCTGAAATAAAACCGAATTCGCGTTCAGCTCCATTTCACAGAAATGCTAAAGGAAACAGTTTTAAAATACGATTTATGCCATAATCAAAATACATAATGCCAGAATCAAAATTGACTTGAATTTGACAACAAACCAAAAGGAAACAACAACAACATTTATTTGGGAGCAGAAAGTTGTTGACGAAAATTACAAATCGATGGAATTGTATTCCATCCGGTTCTAAGAGATGATAAATGATTCATATCTGAAATATGTTAATTGTTATACATAAATCAAATACTTGACTTTAAATTAGTTTCACTGTGAACTTAAGGCAATTTTATGTTTTTTATTTTTTATTGGGTGGGATCTGAAAAAACATGCTTTTGGGTGGAGTATAAAAGTCCAGCTTACATACTATAGCAACAACTTATATAAATTGGAATTTATTTTCGAATGTATAAAGTAGTATTTGGCAAACTTAAAAAAATTGTTTTTTATTAAATATAAGATTGCTTTAACTGGAATAGTTCTCGAGAAGGTTGTATTTGGACGTCTGGGGTGTTGTGTCTAGCCTATAGGGTATTTGCTTGTCTCTTTTATTGCACAACTTTCTGGATTGGCTGTACTTATTGTTATTCGTATTCGTTTTCTATGCGACTCACTCCTTAATCTCGTAATTGTTACAGTCTGGGTCATAAAAATAAAAACTTTTGCCTGCTCTTGCTTATTTTAATTTTTATTGACTTGTTGTTTTTGTTCCCTTTTACTTTAGTCCTCTCTCTCTATCTCTCTCCCTCTCTCTCACTCGCTTTTATTATTTTTATATTCGCCTATTTGTGCCTCCTTCCTGAGCTGTTTGTTATTTTCTTTTATGGCTAACGCGTATTCGATGTGCCTCATTCCCTCAATGTGTGTGTGTGTGTGCGTGTGTGTGTGTGTGTGTGTGTGTGTGTGTGTTGCTTCTTGTTGTTTGCCGGCTGCGCCGTTATTTGATTTCGTTTCTCGATTTGCCATTTTGAATTCACTTCATTGAATTGTTAATTTTATCGGCACACACACACGCACACTCGCACACACACACGCACACACACACGCGCACGTCTGGCGCATACTTTGACGCCGTATTTGTGTCCGCTCTTGATGTTGTTCTCGTCGCTGCTGCTCTTGCCTTTTCTTTATTGTCATTGCCAGTCGTCTATGGCCTGCGTTTCATTTGAGGTTATTATAGGCCATGCCTTCCCCATCCGCCTCCCCCTGCCCTTGCCCCTGCCACGCCGCACCTCACCCAAGCTCATCCAACCGAGTCGCACCTCATCTCGTTTCGCTTTTGCGGGCTTGTTTATCATTTGGCCATATTACATTTTATTGCCCACTGTATTACATGTGAGGATCGGGCTCTGTTTGCCGCAATATGCATCCAATATGTTTGATTACGTGTGGCACATACGCTCGCAAGCGAGGTGTGCTACGAGACTTGGGGGCGGGACTGCCAACATTAAATTTACAAAATGCTTGAAATAATAAATAATAAATTAAATTAAATTAAATAAAACAAATTGAAATAATCAATTGAAAATATAAGATATTAGATTAATAATACGCAAGCTAACAAACTTATTGTAAATGTTAAAATAGTTAAATTAATTTGATATCAAACTAGGAGAGGATTCAAAATTATGAAAATCGTCAAAATCGGCCTTAAAAAAAATCACTCTAGGTGATTAATTCGTTTAGACACATATACGAAACGGTTCAACAGCGGTTCAACATCGGTTCAGCGGTCAATTTGAAGGGATATTTTAGGCATATATAGTCAAACTAGCCATGATGGGGATGATTCGAGCACCTCTCGCAGGTGCCCGTGGTAACTTTAATATTTGATCAACATTTCTTGTTTATGCTTTAATATTCATTTTTAATATGTGGCAAATTAAACCTTTGTTGTATTTAAGTTTATATGCAAGTGTGTGCGTGTGTGTGTTCAAGCCCCTGATATGTTTATGAACGCTGTTCCGGGATGGGATGTTAGCTTTCGGATAGATGATATTACAAGCTTCTTGATGGCAAATACGCTTCGCTCTTTGCTGTGCAAAAAATTTGCATTTCATGCAGTAAATTCAATATTATCCTTTATGACTTTGCTGCGTGTGTGTGTGTGTGTGTGTGTGTGTGTGTGTCCTTCTGATGTGCTGCTCCAGCTACTGCCTGGCATATCATGTGCACATTTGTGTCTTGGCATATCAGAGCGAAGCCAAGCGACGCGGCCACCTAAGAAACACACACGCGGGGCATGCAGCAGCAGGATGAGGGGGTGGGGGGGGGGGGGGGTGTGGCAGCAGCAGCCGACGCGACTGTCATTTGGCTGATAGACAAGGCTGACTTCCTGCTTGGGTGCCTGCCTGGGTGCTGCTCTCGTGGCAGGCAAAAACATAAACGAAATATCCTTTGGCTGGCGCGTCGCAGTCCTGGTCCTGCGACTCGTCCTGCGGCTCGTCCTGCGACTTGTGCTCGGCACTGCCATCGCTCGCAGTCGAAATGGCTTCAAGTGCTTTTGCTGATTTCGGAAATTGGTTTGCATTAGAAATCACTTAAGCGCATAAAGTGCTGTGAGTTATTGCCGCAGGATGTGACCAGGACGCCGCCAGGACTCTGTTGCAGCCACGCCAGCAACTCGTCAAGCGTTGCCCGCAAATTAATTAAAATACAATTTTTGCGCTACTTGCCCTTCCCCTTCCCCACTCCTCCTCACCTGCCTCGGTCCAACTGTCACCTGTGCTGTGGTCGCCAATGTTGTTCGTCTCATTTCTGTAATTAAGACACTTTTGGCTCGTCAACTTCAAAGAAAACAAAACTTGCTGCACGCTTCAGTGGCGCCACAAGCCAGCGCTTGGCAGCTGACTGGCCGGGGCAAGGAGCAGCAGGAGGAGCACCGGGCTGAGGCGTCAAGGAAGCCACAAACTGGCCAAAGAATGCAACGAGCTGAGCTTCGGTTTCTCGCCCTCGCGTTCTCCTGCAGAGTTTGCGAGTCCTTTTTCCTTGCTCCCATATGGTCTACAAATTGTTTTCAGCTTCCTCCTCAGTAAGTTTCTTAGCATCGTACTTATCTCAATGTCCTTCACTATCGTATTATCTATTTGATAGCCCCCTTTTGACATCCTTATTCCTGCTTGCCTCTCACCTTCTTGCAGCTTCCTTTCCGGCTTTACTTTTCACCCACAGTTTTGGAGCTAGAGACTCCAAATTTGGCAGACAGTGTTTGGGTGACCTCCTCTTGAGGTCAAGCCGAAGAATTTATGTAGAATATACAAGTTCTATATTTTTCCAAAATAACAATAATATTACGCAGTCGGTTACGTCCAACTGCAATATTCTTAATTGTTCTCTTTAATATCTTGATATTTGATATACGTTTTGATTGGGTTCTTTTTATTTAAATATTTTATAACAAAGATTTGTAGTTGACACGTTATCCAGCGGCATGGTCTCTTAAAAATTAAAATAAGAATAATAAAAATAGAATTCTGCATCATACATAAATAAATAAATAAATGAATAAATAATTTATTAATATAATATAATATTTTTGCAACTTTTTTAAAAAGTACGTAATAATAACTTGGTACGAAACATTTTCACATTGAAAAAACTGCTCTAGGATTCTTTGTTTTCAAGCATATATATGCCATATGCTATGGTCCTTAAATAAAATAATAATTTGAGATATTTCGTAATTAAATGGAAAAGTATCATTAACAAATGCATGATATTTTTTGTAACCTTAACAAGAAAAATGTGTGACTTTGGGCAACCGAAGATTAAATGCCCTTGCAAACATTTCACTGACGTGAGCGATATTTCATTTGGAACTTTTTATAAAGTGGTGTTATTTCGGAAGTTCGCACTCGATGTCTTTATCATTGCATTAAAAAAACATGAGACTCTTGGCAAGGGCATACGAAAACCGAGTGGGATGAAAACTGAAAAATTATATTAAAATGATATGTTTATTTTTTGAGCAGGCAACCGGCAAAAATCAGGCCGCAAAAATCGTTCGGGCTTTGGCTGGCAACTTTGTGTTAACAGATCCCGTAGCTCAAAATGTTCTGCTCCTCTGTGTGCGTGTGTGTGTGTGTGTGTGTGTGCGTGGTTTTTGAAGGCTGGCAAAAGTTTTGCCAAGTTGTCGATATCAGATTACGCATACGCCACGTTGTCGCCCGTCAGAGCAGCAAAATTTAACGAGCAAGAAAATCACTCGAAATGTGTGCAAGGGCGAGCGAGAGAGAAAAACGGGGAGAGGCAGAGAGAGATAGGAGTTGTGGTGAAATGCAACCGTGCAACAAGATGCTTAATGCCACAATCGACGACAGACCTGGCATCGACGGATCCCTCAGGCCCTCGACATATAATTTAATTTGCGTTGACTAAAAGTTTAAAGGCATCGCTGCGGCTGCGGCGACTGCCTTACAGCTTAAAAGTTGCGAGTATGCCGCAGCTGCAGCGCAACTGCTCCCCCCCCACCCCCCCACCACCCTTGAACAACACTGCAACATGGCAGCGCCCGCAATCCCGTCGAGCGTTGTCGGCAACTTTGTCCATTAAAACAAACTTTTCGGCAGGTGAGCGCATCGATGGCTTTTGGCTGCGAGCAGCCTGTAAGCAACCCCCACCCCCTCGCAGCCCGCCCACACGAGCCGGCCCTGCAGTCGGCATTATTTAGCTCAAAAACTGATACGCTGAATGCAGCCAACCAATTTTGTAATGTGAATTTAATGTCAGTTTTGCGACAGGTGCGTTACCAGGTCACGCCCCAACGGGGCAGGGGCTGTGTTGCCGTTGGCCAAGTGGATTTTCACTCTCCAAACCAAAAGCTTTCAGTGTGTGCGTGTGTGTGTTTGGCTTAATGCATTGCATTTTCAGTTATTGGCAAACTTTTGCTGCGGCTTTTGGCCGCGGGGGCAGGTTGTGCAACTGAGTAAAATTGGCCCAGCAACAGCATTAGGTAAATTGCGACCCAAACTCCATTCAGGCGCATGCCAAAATGGCCAACATGTCACCCCCCCCCTCACCAAATTTCTCAAGAGCCTGCACTGAAGCGCGTAAAGGCAAAACCCAAGAGCATCTAATTAATGAGGCAATCCGTTGGACAGTGACGAGGCTGGAGACTGGAAACTAATGCCATTTCGGCAGTGATGATTAATTGCCCGAAAGACAGCCAGGTGGGCGGGGCAGGTGGGGGCGAATTCAATTGTCGACACAAAGGCACAGCATGAAAGATGGCCAATCAAACAAGAGATCAAATAGGAAATAGGTACATATAGAATAAGTCTTCGAAAGATTATTTACTGTCTGAAAATCTAGATATCTGATAGATATAGATTCGCGTAAATCATTTGTCGATATCTTGCCCCGTTTCATTATTCTCGATTTAAATCGACTTTAAGATGTAGTTTTCTCAGCATATCTCGGAGACTATTAGAGATATAGTCATCAAATTTGGTTTAATCTGCTTTCGTAACGCAGGCTAAGAATATTTTGAATTTTGGATACCTTCCTCCAATATAATTCAAGGAAAACACGATAAATTTGAACGCTCTGATTACGTATGGAAAATTGCTTTAAAATCACGCTCTTGGCTTAGAAGTTATTCACGCATTTAGTTTCCATAGTGGGAAATGTGTCTTAACGCATATTAAATAAAAATAAACTAAAACGTATTTTAACAAAAAATGTTTAAAATTCGTTGCTTTAAAATTACGCTCTTGGCTTAGAAGTTATTCGCGCATTTAGTTTCCATAGTGGAAAAGTGTCTTAACGCATATTAAATAAAAAAAACTAAAAATTAAAATTTATAATTCGTCCTAACGAGTATTTGGTATAAACATGGAAAACTTGTTACGTTAAATTTAAATTTAAATAATTATTCAATAGAGTCCACCAGGTATTTAGTAGGCCTTGCGATGCTTTTTATGGAAGGAATCCAGCTCAGTTTTTACAAAGCAGTGTGTGAAGCAACGCAGCACGAAAATCTAAGGAAATCTTTAATATATATTTTAATAAAAATTCTGACGACATGAACCAGTTTAACAATATTGTGATGAAGAGCGGGGATCAAGTAGTTGTGAACTGCAACAATTGGAACCCGGCGGGCAGGAAGAATCCCGAGGACAGCGCGTCCAGCGCCAGCGAGGGCGAAGAGCCGGCTGAACAATTCGATCCGTACGATTCGAACGGAGGCACTGTCCTAGCCATCGCCGGCGACGACTTCGTCGTGGTCGCCTCCGACACGCGCCTGAGCAGCGGCGATCTGATCACGTCGCGGGAGCAGAGCAAGCTGTTTCCGCTCTCCAAGCACTCGATGCTGGCGACCACCGGATGCTGGTGCGATGCGATCGCGCTGACGGGCCTGCTCGACGTGCGCGTCCAGATGTACGAGCAGGCCCACAACAAGCCCATCTCGACGGACGCCCTCGCGCAGATGATCTCGATCGTGATGTACAATCGCCGCCTGTTCCCCTTCTACACGTGCACCATCCTGGCCGGCATCGACGAGGCCGGCAGGGGCGCCGTTTACTACTACGATCCGGTGGGCCATTGCGAGCGCTGTCCGTACCGTGCTCTCGGCACGGCCGGCGTCCTGCTGATGCCAACGCTCGACCAGGCCATCGGCTGGGCCAACAACACCACCGCGCCCATCGTCTATCCGCCCCTCACCAAGCAGCGCGCCCTGACAATCGCACACGACAGCATGATCAACGCCTCCGAACGGGATATACGCACTGGCGACATGGGCATCATCAAGATCATCACCAAAGATGGCGTCGAGGAGCATCTGGTGAAGCTGCACGAGGATTAGGAACGCGCAACTTTCGCAACTTATCAATCTGAGGGGTATTTGTTAAGACAATTTAAATAAATTTTAAAGTTTATTCCAAGTGGATGTTGCAATTGTTGCAAATGTAAAAATTTAAAGTTTATTCCAAGTGGATGTTGCAATTGTTGCAAATGTAAAAATTTAAAGTTTATTCCAAGTGGATGTTGCAATTGTTGCAAATGTAAAAATTTAAGCGCAAAATGAATCAGGTGTTGGATAAAAGTGTTGGGGAATGGAATTTGTTGCACATTTGGTTTGTAAAGGAATTTAGAATAGAAGCCGATATCAGAGTGGGCAACGGAATTGGCTTAGTTTTGTGAGAATGCTGTGGGCCAAAAATGCGGCAAGTGAAGGAAGGAGAAAGGAAGAGGAGAGGGCAAAAAATGAGGCCCAAGTCGATAAGCTAAAAGTCAAATAGAGCGCAATCTGGAAGAGTACTATATGGGTGTGCTTAAGTGCGTGAGTGTGCGCGTGTGTGTGTGTGTGTGTGTGTGTGAGAGACAGACTACTTAACACGCTGTTTGCATGGGCCAACGAGGGGCGCGTCCGGCGCCAAGCAAATTGTAGCCAAGCCAAATTTGATTGCCAAATGAGGAGGGCGGCGAGTGGGGAGGTGGGGGAGGGGTGCTTGCTGGCAGATAGCTACGCACTTGAGCCCACAAATAATACCGTTACTTAACATTTGAGTCGCAAACAACATACGCACCCACGCAGACACACACACACACACACACACACACGCACACTCAGCAAGTAACTTGGCACACGCAAAACTAGAAGCAGAAGTTCTACAAATGTGAGGGAGTGTGTGCAGGCGTGTGTATATATGTATGCTAGTCTGTGTGTGTGTGTGTGTGTGTGGCAATAAATGTCTCCTGCGGCCAGTGGCAACAACAAAAAGTTCCTGCTTAAGTGATACAAAATGCAAATACGCCAGCGACAAAGTCACAGATGGAGAATTGACAGCAGCAGGAGACGGGGCCAAAGCTGCTCAGAGTGGTGAATTGTGGGTGGGTGGGGGTTGGGGGGGGGGGGCAAGCAAGCAAATGCGTAGACACTGACTGGCAAAGTCACTTGACGAGCTTCACGGCTTAAGGTTATTTGCACGACGACTCCGTCGCCCTGCCTGCGACCTTCGACCCGCAGAGTCTGCGGAACGCACACACATGTGATATCCACTCGACGCTTGTTGTGCTGCACCCCGCCTCCTGCGTTTGGCAACCCGCCCCGCCCCCCCGCGCCGCGCCGCTAGCCACTTGTGGAGGCTGCAAAAGTGGCGTCCATGTGACTGATATGCGGCATTGGCAGCCAGCTTAAGATGAAATGTAAACACAAACAAAAAGTGGGCGGCCAAGTTTAACTGCCACGCCTACACTCCAAAATGCCTACACGTGTCGAAAGATTCCGTACTCCCATCGAAAAATCTAGCTGAGCTGCCATTAAATGCATGACTAAATTTCAAGTGTTTTTCAACTATTTTCAAATATTATTCAATGGAGCATTTGGTCAAAAGTGAAATTCATTTGAAAATAGGAAAACAAGTCTTGCGGAAAGAAATAATAATATTTAATTTAATAATAAAATTTTTTAATTTTCTTTTTTATATGTTTTGGCATTAAACATTTTGTTCAGCATTGAAATTGAAATTTATTTCAAAATAAGAATAAAGGGTTTATAAGATACAATTTCTTATAGGAAAAAAATCTAGTTGAGCTGCCATTAAATGCATGACTAAATTTCAAGTGTTTTTCAACTATTTTCAAATATTATTCAATGGAGCATTTGGTCAAAAGTGAAATTCATTTGAAAATAGGAAAACAAATCTTGCGGAAAGAAATAATAATATTTAATTTAATAATAAAATTTTTTAATTTTCTTTTTTATATGTTTTGGCATTAAACATTTTGTTCAGCATTGAAATTGAAATTTATTTCAAAATAAGAATAAAGGGTTTATAAGATACAATTTCTTATAGGAAAAAAATCTAGTTGAGCTGCCATTAAATGCATGACTAAATTTCAAGTGTTTTTCAACTATTTTCAAATATTATTCAATGGAGCATTTGGTCAAAAGTGAAATTCATTTGAAAATGGGAAAACAAGTCTTGCGGAAAGAAATAATGCTAATTAATTTAATAATAAAATTTTTTAATTTTCTTTTTTATATGTTTTGGCATTAAACATTTTGTTCAGCATTGAAATTGAAATTTATTTCAAAATAAGAATAAAGGGTTTATAAGATACAATTTCTTATAGGAAAAAAATCTAGTTGAGCTGCCATTAAATGCATGACTAAATTTCAAGTGTTTTTCAACTATTTTCAAATATTATTCAATGGAGCATTTGGTCAAAAGTGAAATTCATTTGAAAATAGGAAAACAAGTCTTCGCGGAAAGAAATAATGCTATTTAATTTAATAATAAAATTTTTTAATTTTCTTTTTTGTATGTTTTGGCATTAAACATTTTGTTCAGCATTGAAATTGAAATTCATTTCAAAATAAGAATAAAGGGGTTTTAAGATAAAATTTCTTATAAGAAACAATTTTGTTATTATAAAAATCACGTAAATTCTTAAACGTGATACAATGTTGAATATATTTTACGCCCAATATTTGCATATTTTTGTATTTCATGCGTGTAGAAAGATACTCTATTTTTTTTCTTAGTGTAGGTGCACCCGAACTGTTTAGACCCCAACTGTGCCAGTATCATTTTGTTAAATTGTGCGTAGCAGACGGTAAAATTTGCGACTTTGCCTGCGTGTTGTTGTTGGCAGTTTTGTTATTGTTGATAGTTGTTGTTGTCACCAGTTTGTCAGCTCGTAAAACGCAGCGTTGACTGAAGTAAACTGAAAACGAATCAAAAACTCATCTGCATGGCTGCATCATCTAAATCAACTCCACTCCGAAGCAGTCGAAATTTCCTCTTCCATATGCCAATCCGGTTCCGGTTCCAGTTCCGCTCTCGGGTCACGTCACAGTGCCAGGAGTCAGCAGCCAGGAGCCAGGAGTCGCCACGTGCTTCGGATGGATGTGACACATCCATCCACTCGTAAACTCGTACAATTTGACGATGTGTGCCCCTCGTGATCGTGACCATTTGGAAAATTGTACGCACCTCCAGCCTCCTAACTGTAAATGCCGCAATCGCATGGAAAGCGATTTTGATTGTGTGCCTGGCCAGCAACAGATGGTCCCAACATGCGATATACGCATCCATATATTGAGAATGCTACAAATGCGATTTATTGAGGACAATTCTATATCTAATTAAATAAAATTATAATTATAAAATTATATTATATAATAAAAATAAATGAGTCAGCCCCAATAGTATTACTTAATCAGCTGTTTGTCTTTTAGAAAATACAGATATCTATCTTGAAAGTGTTCAACTGCTTCCTAGACTACGATGCAGAAAACAACAACAACATAATATTAATTGAGAACAAAACAATCTTTCGCGTGATTACGTTTAAATAATTAAAAAGATGTGGAGTATATTTTTAAACCTAACTGCTTTTATTTTTATATAAAAACTGTAAGCAATAATTATTTGTTGCTTCAGTCTGCGGAGATGTTGGGTGTGAAATAATCGTCAAATTTGGTAAGGATATGGTAAAAAAATAAAAATTAAAAGACTGATAAATGAGGCTTGCATAGAAATTGACAGACAGACAGACTGACTATATTGACTTGGCTTGTGCAACTGCACAATTATATATTTATATCTTAAATCATCTAGAAGAACATTAAACTTAAATTGGCACATCAATCTCAAAATTTGTTATACTCCGAGGGAGCATCAAGAAATCGAATATTTTGCATTCTCATTTAAATTGACGATAATTTCAACAATAATAGCTTACGCAATTTGCAGTGTACTTGAATGCACATGAATAATATATATATATATATAATTTATGTTATTTAGATGCTGCTGCACGTTCGCTGCGATTCCTTGGCCATTTCCATTCGCCGTCTTTAGTTTGCATAGGGCCGTCTTTGGTTTACTTAGGTATTTAACATTTAGTATTCTTATTCCCATTCTTATTCGTGCACTCATTGTCGTTGCTGCTCTGGCTGTTGCTGGTCTTGTTGTTCCGGTTGCCCGGGCAACCCATTAAAAGGCATAGGCCCCAAAGCGAATGCCGCTCCCGGCGTCCATTCACTTCATTCCAAAGATGTTCGCCCCGCTCCCCCGCACTGCCATCGCCCCTTGGCACGTCAATTCAATACGTTTAAAAGTTCATTTGCTGTTTAGCTTGGTCATTATGTGCCCGTCTGACTGCCTGGCTGCCTGACTGCCTGACTGACTACCCCTATCCACCCTACACCCCCTCCGTTCCAGCCCTGTGTCCAGTGGCAGGCCTCTCAGTCGGCGCCTTTGTCGGCTCGGCCATTAAATGGGCACTCAATGTGTTTGTCTAACTTGCCATTTGCGATGATAATAATGTCGTATGGCCGTTACATTGATGTTGCTTGGCTGCCCCCGTTACGGCCGAGCAGGCGAACAACCAAACAACCGGAGAGCCCGACAGCCCGGACAGCCCGGCAATTGGACAATCGGACGGCGCTTTGTTGTAGCTACTCATTGTTGTTATGCCCTAACGGAAAGCATATCATATCGATTATAAATGGTGCATCAGCTGTTCTATGCGAACTTATCTCCCATTTGAGCTATTTTGCGGATTTTTACTGTAGCACATTCGTGGCAGCCGCATGAATCGGCGCTCTATATAATATAGCGATCACAATAATTAGCTATCAACATTTTCGAGAGAAACGAACTCTTTTAGTAACTATCAGGTTTTGTCTTTTTTTTATATTATAGTATAGCTGGATAACGCCAGATTCAGAAAACCGATTTTATCTTAATCACATTTTGACCGAAAACTCAAAAATTGAGTTGTATTTTATTTTAATTTTGTGCATTTCTTTTGCCAATGAAATTGTAAAATTTTATATGAGAGCATTTTGTCTAGTTGATAATATTAATGTTTTAGTTTGTATAGTTATACTTGAATATAAAATCTTTTTTTAAGAATTAATTTAAACACCATTTATTACATTACATTTAGGCTTGCTATTTAAATTTATTTAAATTAGTAAAAAAAAAATGGAAAATGTTAGGCGAATCAAATTTATTCAAGAAATTACTGATAAATATGATGTATAAAATATATAATTTGTCTAACATATAATATAAATATTATATATATGCTTAAAATAGTGACTATATCCCAAATCCAAATATATTTTAGAGTATTTCGGACACGGCTAAGCGAATATGGCTTATTTTTTGCTGCCCTCTGTCCACTTCTGGTTGTTTGCTGTTGCTGTTGCTGTTGTTGTTGTTGTTGTTGTTGGCTGTCGATATATATTTCCAAATCGTTTGGCTTGGCGTTTTGATTTCGTTATCAGTTTTTATGTTTATAAGTGCGAGGCACACACACGCGCACACCATACGTGCTGTGTGTGTTGGCTGTACTTGTGTGTGTGTGTGTGTTGTCTGGGTTTTATTTGTGTGCTGTTTGGTCAATTGGAAAACATTTCGTAGCAGACTTTTCGGCGCCCGCCTCGAAAACGCCGCTCGACGGGCGGTCGCCAAAGTGACGACGTCTATGAAATTCGGTTTTGTTTGCCATTGTTGTTGCTGTAACGAACTTGTTGTTGTTGCAGACAGTTGCTGCTGCCGCTCGGCATAATGGCGTCGTTATTATTTCGGCATTAAAAAGAATTAATACGCTTGAATGGACTCTCAACGTAAATAGATCGTTAGGCGGCGTGCCAACAGCAGCAGAAGTTCTTCCCCCATTCTATTCCCTGCCCTGCCCCTCCCACCCCTCCTTTGCCTCGGCCCTTTTCCTTTGCTTAGTTGTGTGTTTTCGCAGCCCTTTATCAATGCACACTTTGCTAGTTTTGCTGGCTTTTCACTTTGCTTTGTCACGCAATCGAGCACAATTTTTGGCACATCACATGCAAAAATGCTACACACACACACACACACACACTCGCACACTCTTTGGCTTTTTGAAGTGACTCTTTCGGTTTAAATGGGGCACCAACCACTTGACCAGGCTTCAACTGCGACCGTACGTCGCATTACTTTCAATAAACTTTCATTGTGTGCTTTTCACTCCTTCTCCCTTCCTCACATATACACATTTTATCTCACTGTCTCTCTCTCTCTCTATCTGTCTCTTTATCTTCCCTACACACACATTTTATTATCTACCCTTACTTTTTATTATATTTCATCTTTTTAAGTGAATTGCATAAATATTTTCTTTATAAAGAGGTTGCCTTCTTCTTCTTCTTCATTTTGCAGCGCTTCTTTAGTTACTTCTCCTTCTTGCTCTTCTTTATCCTTAATACTTTTAGAATAATTCGTTGATATGAAAAGCCTATGTCAACTGGAAAACCGGCCAAATGCAGGAAAAGAGTTTCTCTTTAACTAAATATTAAAATTACAGTTTCTTTTAATTGTATTATTGACTTATTATTTTAATAGGCTTTTGTAGCATACATATTGACAAAGTTTTGTTTTGCAAGTTTTTATAAATAAGTATATGTGCTAAAATTTACCCAAATGGTCACGAAAATATCCAAATATGACATCGAACCAGTTTGAAAACATTTCGAATCGATTCAATACCAATCCGAGTGTATAAATCAGAGCTAAACACTTAATTTCACTTAATAAGTGATTTGTAGCTAATTAATTACTTTACTCTGCTCATGGCTGCATTTAATTGCGGTTCGAATCTTGCACATGCCACGACCTGAACTTCATCATCCCGAATACTCTTCCTCTTTTTCAGCACCTTATTGTGATTTCGCTGGAATAGCATTTGCCAATGCAAATTAAATGCAAATTTCATGTGATCAAAAGCGAATGCAATTCGAATTATGTGCGTGCACATTATGATGCGATGCGATTCATATTCATATTCATGATATGAAATATGAGCACGATTTTAATGTATCATTTTATGTTTTCAATGACATTTAATTGTTATGGAAATTTTCGACTATCAGCATAATGGTTTTGATTCCAATTGGATACGGGCGGGTGGCAAATGGGGATAAAGGCCAGCTTTGTGCCATCAGCATTTTCCGTTTTGCAATTGGAAGCTGGGCCAGCAGCATTTCAATTCACTTGCACGCAAATATTTAGATAATTTCCAATGCTTCAATTCAAATAGGAAAACACACCGCAGAGTAATAGAGTGGGGGTGGGAGGGGGGCGTACGGATGAAGAGAAATACAAATTGAGATACATACGTGATTATATGTATGTGTTCAGCTGTCACTGCATATCGCTGGGATATTAAACGACCTGTCACAGATACATATTTCGATTTTGATATTGCATTTTGTCTGGCATTTCTTTGAATACCCCGTTCAATTTGTAAAGCATTGCCAAATTGGGGTATCATAAAGCTGTCTAACTTTTGAATACTTTCTGCTGACTAGAAAAACAGAGAATAGTCTGCAAATTTTTTCTATTTTTTCTAAGATCATGCTTTCGTTGGCAGCTCCTAAATTTTGAAACAATATCATTAAAATATTCTACAAAGTTTTAAAGTTATCTGCAACAGGGCATGTGCCCCGCTCATATTTCATCATTTGTTCATTTTTATGTTGTGTTATTTTATTTCACCCTTTGACCATATATATTTACATTTAATTCACCATAATTGCAGCTTCATTTAAATATAACCATATTCGCAAACACAAAGAGTTTCAGCTGGAATTCTGTAAAGCAATGCCTCACACATATAGCAAATACCTGACACGCACCTCAAAGCCATAGGCAGAGTTCAGGTTTAAGCCATTGGATGCGCCCATTGAAATAAATTCCAGCCATAAGCAAGAGATTTTAAGCATTGAATGCGGATTGAATTGCAGCAAAACACTTGCGAGTTCTCTGGAAAACCACCTGAAAATTTACAGAGCGAAGAAGATGCTGGAATAATTTGGAATATGTGAGCCCTCGACTGGATATTCAATATTTCTCAAAGAGCTTTCTGACTGCTCACTTTAAACTAAGTAACATTTAGGCAAGAAGAAGCTGCTGCAGTCATCGAGATTTGACTTAGACAACACTGCAAATATATACTAGCCTCGGATTCAAACTCGGGAGATAAAGCTCTCGGATCCATATTTCCCATATTTCAAACGCGCCTAACTCTGTCAAAATTTAACCGATTTTCACGTCTGATGGCATTTTGTTCATGATTCATCTTCTAGATTGATTCTGCATTTCAAATATATGCATTATTGAAAATAATTTTTTTTTCGAATTTTTTGGGAAAAAAAGCATGTACCCCCCCTTACTCATTTTCGAAAAAATTTTTTTTTCAAAATTTAGAAATGCAAATTTACATTCTTAATCGATTGTGGGTGTCAAAATTAGTATAAAAAACAACATTAAAACCGATTCTGAGGGGGTCAAATTTTTTGTCAAAAATCATGCTAAAATTGACAAAAATTTTGACATGTAAAGCTCTCGGATCCATAGTTCTCATAATTCAAACGCGCCTAACTTTGTCAAAACCTAACCGATTTTCACGTCTGATGGCATTTTGTTCATGGTTTATCTTCTAGATTGATTCTCTATTAAAAATATATGCATTATGGGAAATAATTATTTTTTGAATTTTTTGGGAAAAAGTAGCATGTACCCCCATTACTTATTTTGGAAAATTTCTTTTTTTCAAAATTCAAGTCTCTACCTTCAATAGCGGCGAAAAAGATAGCGTTCATACGGACAGACGGACAGACGGACGGACGGACGAACGGACAGCAAAACGGGCATTGCCAAACCCAATGTACTCTTTTTATTTCATAAACGAGTATAATGAGTTATTGACTGATGGTTGCCGAGGGAGCTGTAGTAAATGCTGTTAAGCAGAAGCAGCAAAGGGGGTCTTATTATTTTGCTCCTAAAAATTTATATATAACGCATTTCATCTACAACGCAGAGGGTATATATATCAGTCTCAAAAGCAGTCGAGTCGATAAAGCCATGTCCGTATGTATGAATGTTTGCCTGCAATGCCTGAGCTGAGATTTAAGGTATACTTTCCAACATTTCTCTCAACTTCGAACAAAGCCTATTCAGGCATTAAAAAGTTCTGGTTTTTGCTGGGCAGCCTTGCGCTCAAAATTAAAGTGAATTTTGTGCAAAACAGTTGCTGAAGTCTCTTAAAATCTGTTGACGACAATTTTTGTTTTGTGCGAATTTCACTATGTTTTATATTATTTGTGTATATTTATTTTCCACCTTGTAGCTATTCAAAAGCCAGCCATTAACAAAGCAGCGACAGGAGCAGCAGCAACAGCAGCGCCAGCAACGCCAGCAACATTTTTGCGCTTGTCAACATTTTGAGTAGCAATTTGGTTGCAGAAGTCGCCCTCGCCTGCTGGCACGCCCCCTAGCCCCAGCATATAGCTGCCTGCATGTGGCACACTTTGAGTAATGCGTTGCCTGCCAACTGATTGCCACTCGAGTTGCAACAGTTGCCGCTGCCGCTGTTGCTGCTGTTGCTGTTGCTTAACATTCTGCGTGAAATGCGTTTGATGCCAGAACCTCCCTTCTAGGCCCCCTTCTAGCCCTAAACAAAATGATGAATTGAAACAACAACTGCAGCAGCTAGTAGCCGCATCATGCGGGCTGCATTGCTGCCAGTGATTACCATTAGCAACTGTTGTTGTCGTCGTTGCTGTTGTTATTGCCAATGCCGACTGCAACTCCGGCTTCAGCTGCGGCTCTAGATGCGGCCACGGCTACGATTCCGGGCTTGGCTTTGGCCTTCAGTTGTTGCCAGTTTCCCTTTTCTGAAATCATAAATTTTACTACAGCAGCAACAACAGCAGCAGCAACAACAACAGCAGCAGCAGCAGCAACAGCCGCTTTGCATTTTGTTGTGGCTGCTGAAAAATTTTCAAAAGAGCCAAGCAGAATCCCAGGCTAATGAACACGATACAAACACACGCACACACACATATACTTATATATATATATATATGTGTGTGTGTGTGTGTGTGTGTGTGTGTGTATTTGGTGCAGGGGCTCGCAGTTGTGCGGCAGTTTATGGCCCGTGCAGCACTCAGTGCATTTGGCAATTATGAAATGCACTCACAAGTGTGTGTGTGTGTGTGTGTGTGTGTGTGTGTGTATGTGTGTGTGCTGGAAATTTAGAACAAGCGTAAAATTTGCAATTAAATGGCAAAGCAGCATAAAGGGCCACGCCCACACAGGCAGCTGGGCAAAGGAATCAAGCAGGAGACAGCGCAAACACAGAGCAAAAGGGAGTGCCCAAATGAGGAAAGAGGGTGAAAGAGGGGGAGGGGGGAGGGGGATGGTGTGCGTGGGACAGGACTCTATAAATGAGGTCAGTTGCGTTTCAACGTTTTGTGCGTTGTGACATTTTCGGTGCAACAACAACAACAATAGCAGAGCTGACAACAACAACAAACATGAAGTTGACTGCTGCAAAGAAATAAAATGAAAATTGCTGTGCACATTGCGTATACGGCACGCTGGACACGACGCAATAATGCCACGAAATGCATTAAAAACAGCAGCAGCGACAACAACAGCAAAAAAATAAAAGAAAACAATAACAGCAGCAACAACAACAGCAACAACAGCAACAGCAAAGCGAGCGACAAGAAAATGACAGCAGGTTTCGATTATATAAAGCCAAATGGGCGGATATGGGAATCAGTTTTGTTTGGTTATAGCCGAGGTGGGGCCGGTGCGGGGGCGGGGGCGGGTGCAGTGACACAGTCGAGCGTTACGTTGACCCCGCCAAATGACAACAACGAGAACTTAATGGAGGCGCTGGGGGCAGAGCGAAGTGGGTGGGTTAAAGATTCGCAAACATGACAAATGATAAATGGGCAAAAGGATACGCATTGCGCAATGGCCGGGACACAAATACACAAGCACACAAACACACACAAGCACACTCACACACACACACTCGCAGAGACAGAGACAAATATAGGAACAGACACTGAGCCACATCCAGATTTCACATATCAAACGCTGTCAGCTGACAGCAGTGTGGCCTCAGCTAAAGTGGGTAGCCTGCATTTTACATGCGGTTTGTAACAGCCAGCTAGTTTCTGACGGTGGCAAGAGAGAGACAGCTAGAGAGAGAGGGAAATACCATACTTGTCCTCCTCAAAAGAGGAGGCATCTAATATGCTGTGCTTCTTAACCATAAACTAAACCAGTTCGTATCTGTATTTCCGGTTCACGTTTACCACTTTTCTCAGATACCATATAATTTCCCCATATAAGTTGTTTTTTAAAGGGTAAATAGCTGTAAGTTCTTTGGTGGATTTAGCAAAATGTGTTTGTGTGTCGCATCCGGAATTGAGGACTGTATTCAATATTTAAATTTTACTATTTACTGCCAAAATAGTTTGATGGGGTATTTTATTGGGAACCATTCGTTGACGTTTATTTGTGTTACTCGCTTGCTATTTAATTAACATTTTCACGACTTTTTATTGGCTGCACTTTGAAGTTTTCAGCTCAATTGCTTTGCCACTAAGTGCCACGCCCCCTTGCCTCTTTCTTCGTATTCGCTATAAATACAGTTGCGAGTGCTCGAATCAAAATAAGTGGCACAGCGATAAAGCGCCACGCCCACAATTCACATGCATGGTCGCAAAAATTAATTGATTCAAACAATTCGAAACGATTTGCACATTAAAACTCCAATGGCCAGCAAATCAAATTGAAATGCCAATGGACGTTCCGTTCGCTTTAGTATCCGCATCCGCCTCCGTATCCGCCTCCGCATCCGCATCTGTGTCGCTGTATGCATCCGTGTCCGTGTCCGTGTCCATGTCTGTCTCTCTGTCCATTTCGATGAAGCTCTCGGCATGAATTTAATTTTGATTTTTATTTTGCTTTTTATTTGGTTTTTAAACGTCGAACGATTTAATTGAATTGCACGCGACCCAGTTACCCCCCAGCGCCCCACCCTACACCCAAAACGCCCCTTTGCCCCTACGCGGCATTGTGGCTGGGGATGTGATTATGCAAAGTGGCGCCCAACGTAGGGCGCTGGATGTGTTGCTAATTTTATCGCTTCTGCTCGTTACCCGTCGCTGGTCACTGAGCAAAGTAACAACAGAATGACCCGGGGAAAAGGGACCCGAGGGGGAGGGGAGTTCGTTTCAGTAGGGAAGCAGGCGAAGATACGCTGGAACTTGCCTTTTCCATGTAACTGCAAATTGAACAAGCGCATATATGTGAAAACATGTATCCAATATTGGTCGCAACTGCAGCTGGACTTTGACTTGACTTGACTGGCCCACAGCCTGCCAGCCCACACCATCCTGGCCGGCTGTTTGTGGCATTGCATCTTTAAGTCATTGGGCCACTCGACAGCCGACAAGTGGACAGTGCTGAGCGCCTCTTCAGGCTGCCGGCAATAGGCCGCAATTTTAGGCTCCATTTCAGGCAGCACTTCCATCTCCAGCTCAATTGGCATTCTACTCGACCTCAACTTCTGTTCATTTGGTCAATTAAAACCGTACGGTGAAGTGGGCTGGCTAGGCAACTTGAGGCTAACATTTTATTATTCTTAAAAACATTGTTAAATGGACTTTAATAAAGTTGTGCAAATGCAAATAAGCGGAAGTGTAAGAAACAGGAAGTTTATACAGCTCTCTTAATTCACAGCTAGAGAAGCCTCATGGAATTTACTGTGTGGGCTCTTGAATACCACACGCATTTAAAGTAGGTCCCACATTGTGATGAGCTTCTGCAAATCTTTTAAAATGAAAATAAAATGGCTGTCGGCTTAATCAGCGTATACTTAATATGACAACATAATATTAAGTATACGCAGATTAAACTTTAAAAATTATTTATTATTTATTAATATAATGATGGTATTGTAAACACATATTAAATAATATATATTTAAAGATATCTGTTATAAACATTTGCATATTAAACCATGCTCCCGCCCATTTGCTGCATTATCCGAGTTAATTAGCCTGCTGTGCAAAATGATCGATAGATACAAAATCTTAAAATGATGTGTGCGCAGATTAAGCCATTAGAAAACATTGTGTTTATTATGATACATACTTAATATTAAGTATGCGAACATGAAACCATATTATCCACCCGAACCCCGCTTCAATCGAACTTAATTAGCGGTGTTGACCTATTTATTAGGCAAATTGATTGATAGATTTGCTTGCTTTGGCATTTCTATTGCACATCCATTTGGCCTCGCATTCAAATATTCAATTGGGCAGGTCGAATTGTATTTAATAATTGAATTCAATTATGCGCCATGCTGCGCAATAAATTGCACAAATGTGGCCGAGCGCTGACCCAATCAATCAAACAATCAATCAATCAATCAATTGAAATCAAAAAAAATAAACAACGCATATAATCAATTTTAAATTTAATTTTAAGTTGTTCCTTTTTTTAAGTTTTGTTGTGTTATTTCTGCCTTACTCATTGATTTCAACAAAAGTCATGAGAGACAAGCCGTGAACGACTATGGAATACTCTGTTGTAAGTAGTTAAGTGTGAGAACGCTGAGACTTTGATGATGGTCTTTAAAATTATTAATAACTAATAGTGATATCAAAATTGTGCCTTCACTTTTGTTAATATCAGACAGCGGACGGCATTTAAATTAATTTAGCAGAGTTTTGTTTGGTTTCGACTTTGCAGAAAACCATTAAAAATACGAAGAATTTTCTGACTCTCGAACTGGGACTTTAAAATTGGGTATTAAAAACATTTATTTTCAAGTTATACTTTCTATTTAACAGGTAAAATAAATACTTAAAATACTTTCTATTTTAAAAATAAATAAAGTCAAGATTTTTTACTTCATTATTATAACATCTACGTGATTTTACGTAGTCCAACAAAACCTAGTCTGTGATTCTTAAATTGTTGAATTCACCTCCCGAATAATGATGCATTGATTCTGTGCCTGAAATTGTGAGAGCATCCGATTTGCGAGAGCATCCGATTTCTAGCCTAAATCTATTTTAGCCATGCTTCTATCCATCATAGAGTGTAATTAAAACTGTATGTTGTTGCTGCTGCTGTTTTGGTTCTTGCTGTGGATGCTGTTTAATGCAATTTTTTGATTACTGCAGTTGCAGCTGCATGCAGGACATTCAGCCTATGTGCCGGGGAGGAGCAGGGAGTGCAAGGATGCGAGCTTGTTCCTGATTGAATGCACTGAATGAAGTTGATGTCGCTGGTCAAATGTCAATTTAATTTTCGTGGCCTGCGTAAATTTGCGTTCCAAAAACGTCAGCGCAATAAGCGATAGTCTGTGTGTGTGTGCGTGTGTGTGTGTGTGCGTGTGTGTGTGTGTGTACGTTTAGGTGTGAGTCCGTGCGAGTTAATTTGATTTTAATTATGTAACACAGGTAGAGGCTGCGGTGTTTGCTGCTTCTGCTGCTTTCGCTTTGGTTTGTTTCATTTGCGGTTAATCAACTGGCCGTGGCATTAATATTTTGATTGCCACACGCCGCAACACGAGCAGCAGCGGCCAACTAAATGTTGCAGGCAGCCGCAGAAATTGACAATTAAAAATAATTTGAAATGCAGGCGCCAAAACGTGCAGCGACAATAAAACGAGCGCATTTCATTAAAATTTCAAGTCAACTCAACTGTGCCACACACACAGACACACACACAGACACACACACCAGCAGCACACTTGACAGCAGCTGCGCCCAGTCGCCCACCACACACACACACACACGCACACTCACACACACACACACACACGTCGCACCAGAGTCAACGCGAGGCGACAGCAATTTAAAATTAGTAAAAGTTAAAGCACAGCAACAACGAGAGGGCGCGGTCAGGGAGGGCGGCGGCTCCGGCTACGGCTCCGGCTCCGGCTGGCAACTGAGGTTTGGCTAAATGGGAGCAACACGAGCTGTTCTGCAATTAAAAACAAGCAAAAAAGGCGACAGTGCCACATATGCGACTAGCCAATGCCCTGCCAAATAAAACTGGCCTGTTTTGTGGCCGTAGTTATGCAATTATTGCAACTATATATTCTCATAGAATCAACGCTGCAAACTGATTTTGAGCCCGGACATTTTTAAACGTAATACAAATTCCAAACCGTTAAAAAAAGAAAAACATCAAAAAAAAAGGGCGCTGGTTCGGTTAACAATTTCAAAGCAAGGCCCAACTTTGGGTTGGATTCGTGAACCGAATTCGAATCGTAGTTCGTCAGATATATAGAACATATTTTTTCGATCTTTTACAAAAATAAATGCCTTCTCGCACCAGCTAAAAAACCTTTTTTCAGGCCGTATTAACGGGTTAACAGGGTATACAGCAATTGCAGGCAAGCAGGGCGAGTGTTTGTGGAATTTTTCCAGGGAATTGTCGCTTGTCTATGAAACTCAAAACGTGCATCTAAACTGCAACATTTTAGAGACAACTTGCCACACTGGCCACACAAGCACACCTCCCGCCCACCCCGCTGCCCTCCAGCCCGCCCTTTGTGCGACACTCTCAGCTTGTTCCTGTGGCAGTCACAGCTGAGTTCCCCTCTGCCCGCCGGCCGCAGTGTCGCCTCTGCTGCATTCTTGTCACTTGCTGTTTACGGTCAGCGGCCCCGGCGCCTCCGCGGCCCCCTCCTCGCACCATTCGCCGGGCCAGCTTTATGGGGCTGTAAGCGTGCGAGCCGAGCCGCTTAAGTGGGCTGTTAAGGGCTTGTTAATTTTATTGATACCCACTCCGATCGAATATTGCCTCAGCACACCCGGATCTATAGAGAGGGGGCGGAACAGCAAGTGGTGCAAGTGGTGCATTGGCACTCGACTTTGACACGCCCGACACATGTTGCGGCCGAACGACGTCCTCCAAGGATGTGCTCCTCTACACATATATATATTTATACACATATATATATATATATATATAGGTGCGATGTTGCGACGCCACACAACCGCAGCTGACCCACTGAAAGCCGAGCTGGTCCAAAAGTCAAAGGCAAAGTTGGTCACCGACCAAACCGAGCTTAAGATTCATCACATTTAATTAAATTAAAAGAGAGAGAGAGAGAGAGAGACAGAAAGAGAATAACCTGTAAAAAGAAAACTTTGCAGCGAGTTGCAATGGGGCGAATACTTAATGCAAGCTATCGAAGATTGCGAAAGGGTATTTATTTATAAATACATGTTCTCCGAAAATTGTTAAGTAATATTTCTACTAGAACTTAACTAATATTTACTAAGTAATATTACTAAGCAATATTTCTATTAGAACTTAGATGAATTCAAAATTGATTTATAAGATTGTTTGGTTTTGGGTGCCTTCCCATCCCGTTGAATAAAATATTGTTAGAATAATATAATTAATATATATATAGGAAAAATTATACCAAACAATCCTAAAAGCTTGTTGACGGCTCTCCTTTGCCAGTTTTTGTATTTGTAAGAGATCAACAAATATGCCAAGCCACTTTTCTACTTACCAGACCTCTCCAGCTTCCTTTTCCCCCGAATAAAAAAAGTATGTTAATTTCTTAATATCTTGAATTTCATTTTATTCATTATACCAATCGCTGGCTGACCCTAGTTTATGTCAATGCTCGCTTAGTAGCCTTTACATAGTTACCATTGTTCGTGTTTTCAATTATTCACTTTCTCATTGTTTTCAGCTTTTACTGTTCCGTTCTATGCGCTCAATCTCAATCGAATCAATCTTTTTTGGCTAACTGGGCTTTATATATGTTTATTGTACATATATGTTTTTTTTTGGCATACCTTACATACACATACACACATATATCAATTATCAATTTAATCGGTAACTTAAGTTAAATAACAATCACATTTACTTATTCTGTTTTTTTTTTCATTTTTGTTTTTTATGTTTTTGTTTGGCTCTGATTTATTTATTAAAAAAAAATGTGTGGCACTTGCCTAGATTTTTATTACTTTTTACGGTTATATAAGTATATCATATATCATTATTTTCTCGTGCCTGCTCCGCGTAAACAAATTGTCAATAAAACAATTGAAAACAATCGAATTAACAAAAAACGTAAAAAAAAACGTTCGTTCATTTCAGAACCGATCGGAACCGATCTATATAACTTGCTATATCCTTTGGGTATTGCATATATAATTCTCTACTTGTATAAAACACGTGCTACTTGCAGTGCACGCATTTACCTTCATTTAATTAGATTTACTTTTTCGTTTTATTTTTAATTATAATATTTTTTTCTTCTTTTTTCTTGTGAAATCTTGAGTTTTATTTTATTAATAAATATTTATACGTCTATTTAGGGAATTCTTTTCCTTTTTCTGCTTGTAGTGCATAATTCTTTATGTTTTGGGCAAATATATGATTTTGCTTTATAATTTTTTTTATACTTTTACTTTTTGCTAAGTATTCAATCGTTTATCTTACTCATAGATAGTACATCCATACACATATATAAATATATAAACTATATGTATATATGTATATATATACATATATAAGCTATATACATATATATATATAGTTTATGTTTTATTCTGAAATTGAAGTCCTCTGTTTTTGTTGTTGTTTTTAGTGTGTACCAAAAAGAAAAGAACTATTTGCTAATCGCTAGTTGTTCAAAGATTACACAAGTTGCTCACGTATCGTATTTGTATAAGTAAAGTTCTTATATATTGTATAAATTGTTATTGTAAATTGTGTGTTGGGCACATTTGATTACTTGTCACAATTGAAATAAATGTCAAAGAATATCGGAGTACGAGTTGTAAATGCGCTGTGCTCGCATCTCAACACCTCAGTGTGTCAAAAGTGTTTAGATTTCAAAAGGATTTTAGAGTCTAGAGTCTAGAAATAAACGGCATACCAATTTTCAGAGCTGAGTTCACCGAAATGTTCAAAGCCGTTCGATGCCAGCAATTGGCAGCTGTGACAAACAGTTAACCAAATTTGATAACTGTAGCGTTTGTGGCCGATGAGTTCACTGGGCTAGTTGCTGTGCTAAAATGTTGGTAAAATACCGCGAATAGTTGGCATACAACATTTGATAGCTTTGTCGATTTCACGTTTTTTTTTGTTTTTGTTTTTTTTTGCCTTGATAAACGCAATAATCTAATAGCTGAACAATTTGTGTGCATAAATAATTAAAATATTTAATTAATGCTATTTGGTATTCCTTTGTTCTCAATGGGGTGGGGATGGTTGTTGTTGCTGTCGTTTTTTTTTTATTATTTTAATTTAATTTTTCGCAGGTTTGGTTTCTGTTGTATTTGGCTTATTTGTATTTATTTGTAGATAGACATTGAAATAGCTGTGGGCCAACGCCGCCGTTAGCCGCAAATAGACAAACAATTAATTATGATTTATTTGAATTGCTCTTAAATATTACTAGTTTTTTTTTTGTTTTTTGTTTTTTTCTGTGGTTTATCTATCAATATTTTGAAAAATCAACAAACAGTTAATTGGAAAAATTGAATTTCATTTAGTATTATATCGTTATTGTTATTATTATAATTGGTATTATATTAAGTTTTAGTTTTGGATTATTCGTAATGCTTTCTAATGCTTAGCTTAGCCTAAATAGCCGTCAGAAGTGGGGCGGGGAATAAGGTGAACACCAACCCCTTTCAGACACAACTGTGTGCTATTTTTTTTTTCTATTATTCTTTTTTTGTGTTGAAAAAAAAACGTCTGTGATGTCGATCTCTTAATAGCTTAAAGTTCAGTTTATATTGAGTACTCGCATACCTTAAACGAGCTGAATTCTGCTCCTCTTTCTCTTTGGGGTGCGTTTTTGCGCTGCTTCTTCTTAACTGCCATTGACGTCGACGGCCACGGGCTGTGCAACCGCGCGGATGCCATTGCTGAGGCTGCCGGCGCACAGCGTGGCGCCTCCGTTGGTGGCCGTTGCCGTTGCCGTCGGCGATGCGGGCGGCGATGCCGGCGGCGTCAATGTTGACGGCTCCTCCCCAGCGCCGTTGGCCACCGTTGCCGTCGGTGCATTGCTGGCTGCCGTTTTGCCACTGCCATTGGCCAGCTGCGGAGTCGATTTTTGCTGCGGCTCCTGCTCCCGCTGTTCCTCCTCCTCCTCCTCGTCCTCCTTGTCGTTGTGGTTGTTGCCATTCGGGGCCTCGGCTAGCGGCGGCGGCGGCGGCGGCGGCAATGAATCCAATTGATTCGATTCGATCAGCGTGAAATCGTTGAGCTCCTTGATTTCCTCGGTGGAGGGCGGCGCCGGCAGGCTCATCAAGCTATCGTAGCTGTTCTCCGGCTCCACTGCGGGCTCCTCCAACTGCTTGGGCTGCTCCTGAGCCGGCTCCGACTGTGGCTGCTCCTCGCCAGCCTTCTCTGTCTCGGCCGCCCGGCCGGACTCCTGCTCCACCTGGTCAGCTTGCTGCACAGCCTCAGCCGGCGTCTCATTAGCATTGCCAAAGGCGGCGGGCGCCGGCACCGGCGGTTCCGCCACCACCTCGACCGGTTCCGGGTCGTTGCCATTCCCGGCGAGCACGAGCGGCACGTTGCCGGCATAGCCGGGCTGCTCGATGACGTAGAGCTCCTGGTTGCCGTACGAGTAGCGTTTGTTCGAGTCCGTGGACGAGGTGGAGCTGAGGTCCGACTGGGAGAGGCCCGTCTGCGACTGCATCGGCGGCTGTGCATCGTTGGCCTCCTCGGGCAGCAGCTGCTCCTCCTCGATGAGCTGCAGGCCAGCGGCTCCGGCGACAGCTGGCGGCAACTGGTTCGGGTTCGGGTTCGGGATCGAGTTCGGATTCGGGTTCGAGTTCGGATTCGGGCTGGCAAAGTCACTGGGCGGCGCGTGGATCTGCACCTGCTCGTGGCTGGGCGGCAGGCTGCGCTCCACCAGCGTCGACTGTTTGCCGTTGGTGTCGAAGGGCAGCTCGGTGATGTCGACGCCGGCGGCGGGGCTGTCCGAGGGCTGCTTGGAGTCGATGCCGCGCGCCACCTCCACCACAAAGACGCCGTCCTTGTCCGTGTGCATCTTCGTCTCGCGTGCGTTGCGTGAGATGTCCTGCGGTAAACGTAAGAGGAGCACACAGAGAGAGAGAGAGAGAGAGAGCGCCAAATCAGGTTGTGAACGGACAAAGGCGCCCGAGCTGGGCGGCGTTTATGCGGGTGCGACAACAACGACAACAAGATGCTACATTTAGAGACGGAGCCGGACGGGGCGGGAAATGAGTGTGCAAATTGGTTGCCACAAGCAGGCAGGAGACAAATCGAGTGGCGGCCATGCAGAAAGTGCCGAAAATTGCATTTGCATATGCTTCGGCCTGTGGCGCATTTACACCTCGGTGTGGGAGCGAGAGATACCGAGAGAGAGAGCGAGAGAGCAGTGCACAGGTGTGACTGAGGTTTTGCACCGGAAATCCTGAGGGCCGCCTGACAAATAACTGGCACTCGACTGCAGCACAGAACTGGAACTGGGACGGGAAATTGGCAAGGACCAGAGCGGCCAAAACTGGAGGTTACCAGAACATCCTTCTACACACACACACACACACACACACTCAGGCAAACACATGCTGACTTCGGTTGTTGAACACCTACTTAAAGGATTACATTTTTGGGGGGCACGCTGGATCCATGTATACCCATATACCCTAACTGAACTTAGACAGCACATCTGGTGTCTAGACTCTGAGATATGCTCGGAAAAAAACAGGTCAATGATAACGTAAGAACATTGCAGTCGGGTGTAATCATAGCCAAAATGTCATTTACGATATAGAAAGAATTTTACGATATAGAAAGATATAGAAATTGACTTGGCCAGTGATGCTGACCATTTACTCCCAAATTGTGCGAGGGAGCAGGGTGGCAACTGTCTCTTTCACTCTCGAATAGCTATTTGCTGAGATTCTTTCTTAGATTAAGAGAGAAAGCTAATAGAAACAATTATGCATAATGTAGGCGGGGCAGGGGAGACGGAAGAGGCAGCTAATTTGATCTAAATCTAGGTACAACAACGAGAATCGTTCAGGCCAAAAGAGCAGGCAGACAATATCTAGAATACAACAACAACATCAATCAACAATCAATCAAAACTACGACAAAAACAACAACAAGACAATCAAACGACGAAACGTAGACAGGGACGAAGATAATAACTATGTGAACGTGTGCCAAAATGTTGTGAGTGTAAGACAAAGAGAACAGAGAGACAGAGAGAGCGTGAGAGAGAGAGAGCGAAAGACAAAAATATTACAAAGCGAGCAAAAGAGACAAAGAGTTCTTAAGATGCACACAAGCCCGCAAAAAGAGCTATTGGACTATCCGGAACTGGACTGACTCGCTTTCAACGTTCAAGTGAACTAGATCATATGGACCAAAAATTATTAAGCTATTTTAATTACAAGTTTATTGAGTCATAAGTGATGTTACTACAAATTCGGTGTATTCAGGTGAACTAGTTCCGCAAAGAAGTACAGTAGAACTGGTGGTTCATTTAGCTAATCAACCTAATGTAAAATTTAAATATTTGTTGAATAGTATTCTCTGTGTTGGCACTTAAATTTAATTTAAGTCTTAAAGAATCTAAACAAATACTTTCATAAGCTTAAGCTAGTTCCAAGAACTACTTTAGAGAGTCGAAAGAACTACTTTAAATCATTAGAGAAACTATAGAACTAGTTCACGTAACACTTAGTGTTTTTTTTTGCACATTTTACTTTAATGCTAACTAGTTCCAAGAGGCATTTGAGAGAATCCTTGGAACTAGTTCACACAGTTCGCGTCAAGCCGCCAAGTGTGCATCCCTTTGTCTATCTAATGCGATTGCAGTGCGAGAAATAGAGACGACAACAGACAAGATACGGTACTTTAGGAGAGCAGCTTAACAGCTGTTAACGACACTGTTGGCTAACAGCTGTTAACGACACTGTTAGCAGATCGTGGGGAACTTACATGGCGCTCTTCGGTGACAACAATCAGATGATTATCTTTGAGCGTCATCTTTGTGACGGAACCGCTGAACGCAAACGCAGACGCAGCAAATGTGGGCGTGGCAGCGCCCGTCGAACTGGGCGTCGGCAGATCGGGCCGGGCCTCAAATTGAAACTCGATGCGCTGCACACCGCTGGCCAAGGCCAGCGACATGGAGCGGATCAGGGCGGCATTCGGACTTGGATCTGGCCGGATTCGGATTCGGATTCTGATTGGAAAATGCCAGCTGCGATGAGGGCGACGCGGAGGAAGTCGCCGAGCAGGACGATGACTGTAAATAGCAGAGTGCAGCGGGTTTTTAGCGAACTCACACACACGCACACACACACACCCACACACACACAAAATAGCTGAGCAGATTCGAAGCCAAAGTTGAGTTTTAATTTTAAGCCCTCGCTCAACTATTTGAATGCAATTAAATTCAGCGTGCAGCAAAATGTTGCGCAATTTTACGCAACATTTTCGACATTGTTGCAAGGTGGCGCAAGGGGCGGTGGGCGGGGCAGAGGCGCTGTTGCCAGCGCAGCGCTGTGGCTGGCCTCAAAATATATAAAAGTTTTTCGACACTTGACGGCGTTTGCCTCCGAATTTCAATTGAAGTCTTTTTCTTTTTTGCTGCGCGTTCCTTCTTTCATCTACTACTTCATTATGCTCTTCTGCTGTTGCTTCATCATCATCATCGTCATCATCAACGACAGCGTGCTCTGCGTCGTCTTCCTCTTCTGCTTTATTTAGTTGGGCACTTACCTCATGCTTGGAGTCCTGGCCCTGGCCCTGGCCCTGCTCGCTGTCATCGCCAGCGGCATTGGGAGCCGCATTCTTATTCAGCAAATAACTGCAAAGGGAATGAGAGACAAATATGTGCGTGAGAGAGAGAGAGAGAGAGAGAGGCATCATTATAAAATCCCATGCATTTCAAATGTGTAGCCGAAATGCACAACAAAAATTCGTTGCCTTCACCTTAGGAGAGCACACACAGACAGTGCTGCCCATATGCTGTGCGATTACGAGAAGCGCGTAGAAAGGCGATATACCGAAAGTTGCAATACATTTAGAACCGTTCAAATTGCTAACCATCTGATTGAAAACAAAAAATGGAGAAGGAAGCAGTCGAGTACTGCCAACTTGTTGGCAAATAAAAAAGATAAATAATTTGCCGTAGGTTTATATATCTATGAGCCTTAACTTTAAGTTACTGTCATATATTTAAATATATATACTTATGCATCAGCTCACAGGCTGCTTGTTGCATTTTGTATACCACAAACCAACTAACTGCAAGCGCTTTGTACCCTTCACTTGAGAGTAAAATTAATGTTCTGACAATTAAGTAGAGAGAAAAGTGTTCTCAAGTAGAGCGGGTAAAAAGAGCGCGAGTGGCGAAAACTGTTGAACTGTTGAGGAAAAGTGTGCCTTTGTTGCCTGCTTTTTGGCGTAATATAAAATGCCGTGTGCCTAAATGGGTCACAACATTATTGCAGTGCTGCCCATTTGCGGCAAATTCGTTTTTATTTAAACAAATGTGAAAGTAACGGAAAACTGTTGCAATTTGAGATGAATTTTATGGAAGCGGACATTAAAATAAGTTGCCATTTTAATATGTACAAGCATGAAATTACTGAAATCGTGCCAGTGCTGCCCAATCGTCAAAATGTTTCTGGTAAATTGCTTGATGGCCAAACTCTTTGAAGTCGGCTAATTTGCAAGAAGTGTGGCCAGATGCTTGACAAGCGAGGCACTCAAGTGCTGCCCATTTGCATGAAAGCCCTGCCAGCTCAGCACAAGAGCTTTCAGCAGGCGAGAGAATGAGAAGCAGCTTAGGACACTCGGCTTTGGGAAATACTCGGACACACACACACAATAGCCTAGGTGTGTTGCACACGAAAAACAACAACATCAAAATAGAAATGTTATTTATCCAGCCGCCTGACAACACCCCCCCCCCCCCTCCCCCACTGGAGCCCCCTTTGCACACTTGAGAGAGCTTCGCATTTTGCTCTCGTTTTTAATGCGTTTCTTTGCCCAAACAGTTGTACAAATTGTCGCACACACACACACACACAGCACACTCACACACGCACAACTAATTTCTTGTCTCGACAGTTTATTGTGCAATTTCCTTTGGCCCCACACACGCACACGCACTTCAGCCTCCCCGCATGACCACAGCTGCCAGCTCGCAACAAAAAAAAAGGAAAAAAATAAAGGCGAGGGCAAAATTTATTTCCGTTGCGCATTTGTCGACTTTCATCTGCGGCCGCCGTCGTGTGGCACCTTTTTTGTGGCAAGCGAGCGGCAAACTGGCAACTGGCAACTGGCAACTGGTTTGCGGTTGCCATTTTGACGTTTTATGCGTTTCCTTCGGGCCCCGTTCATGCCTCATGCAACACGGCGGCGGCGCCTCGCGCCTTGTTAGCTTCAATGCCACTTGCCATCTTCATCATCTTCACTTGTCTCACGCTCGCTCGCTCGCTCGCTCTCTTCTTCGTCCCCCCCGCCCCGCCCCCTTTTCGGTCTTGGGGCTGGCGACTTCCGCTTCCGGCGCCGTCTGCTGTCGCGCCCGTCGTTTGATTTGTGGCGCCTTTAGATTTTCGGAGGCAGCTTTCATCTTGGCGCCTCTCAGCCAGTTCCTGTTGCTGCTCCCCGTATCACCCCCCCCCCACACACACACACGCACACCCACACACACTCACACCTCGCATGGCCTTCATTTTGTTTGGCATTTAGTGCCCGCATATAAAAGCAACGGCAACAAATTCCCAGTTACGTGGCATGCTCGAGATTTATGTGTATCGCAGCAGCCCGTGCAGGGAGGGGAGGGGGGGGATGAAAGGAAAGGATGTTGCGTGCTGACATTGCGTCACACCCGAGTCCTCGCTGAGTCGCAGATTTGCTGTGCGTTTGCCGCCGGCGTTGCGAGAAATAAAATGCCAGAATGAAGCTGATAAATGCGATTTGCCACGCCCCCCTGCCCAATAGCTCCCATGTGTATTATGCGTATTTCTATGGGCGTGCTTGGGCGTGTCTGTGTGTGTGTGTATTAGTCGCTACTCCTCGTCGCCAGGTAACCCTTCTGGCACTTTGAAGTTGACTGCATCAGCTGCTGCCCGCCCCGCGCCTTGTCAAGCCCCCACCCCACCCCCACCCCCACATGAACTGTATTGCAAAGAAGGACTGGGGCGCTTTATCCTGCTCCACCTGCTCCACCCGCTCCATTGCTGGGCGGCAGTCACTCAAAGCTGCAATTGCCACCATTTGGCTACCAATCAGCCTCAAACGCAACCGCTAAGGGCTGCTACCCCCAATACCCCCCACCCCCACCCCCACAAGCTCCTGCTGTCTGCTCGGCTTTGTGACTAGTTCACTGAACATTCGCAATTATTTTTAATTTTCAAGGACATCACATCGGATCTGATTAAGACCTGCGCACCAGAATTTCCTTTCGATAGAGGGGGCTGGGATCCTAAAATGCAATCTTTTTGGGGGTGGTAACATCAGCAGTAACTTTGAGGAGGGTAACTAACATTTGCCAAACACAGCAGGTTATATTGGGGATGTAGTTAGTGCTTACATATATCATAATACCAATAATAATAAAGGAAAAACTCAGAAGATGTTCACAAAATTAAGAAATCTTTTGCTCAAGCTGGAAATTTAGGTTCCTGGGTCTTGGAATGTTGGATCTATTATTTTTCGTTTAACAATTAATGTCTTTTTATAGACGTATGCCCATTTTAAATAATTATTTTCTGAATGGTAAACCTCCGTTAATGATTTGGGTATTCTTCTTGATCCCAAGCTTAAGTTTGACAAGCATATTTCTAGCGTTTGGAGTCCTGGGATAAAGCGCTGGTCGAAAGAATTTGACGATCCCTAAATTACCAAAACTCTTTAAACTTCACTTGTTCGTCCAATTCTTGAATATGGATCTTTCATAAGGTGTCCCCAATACGAGGTTCATCGGGATAGAATTGAATTCGTGCAAAAACAATTTCTGCTTTTAGCCCTCCGGGGTCTTAACTGGAATCCTAATTCCGCCTTGTCGTCTTACCGTAGTAGACTATTGCTAATAAGTCTTCCCTCTCTTTCTAACCGTAGAACCAAGCTAGCTGTAATCTTCTTACACAAAGTAATCAATGGGCAAATTGATCCTCCCGAATTAGTTTTGCGGTTCCGAGCAGAAATACGAGCAATTTTTTACCGCTTTCTCTTAAAGTTTGTAATGCAAACTATCCAAAGCCCTTTTCGCATCTTATGCTCTAGTTATAACTATCTTTTCCCTATATTAAATAATAATATTAATACGTTAGTCCTTTGTCATCTGTCCTGTCTGTGCTGGGTATCGTTGGGCCACTTGAATGTACTATTTGTTGGTACATCTACATCAAAAAAAAAAAAAAATAAAAAATCCGATGACAAAAAAGGAAATTAGCCTGGGGTAATTTAAATTTTCAAACTAGCGACATTTTCCCAAGTGCGCAGTTCGTCTTGCGGCAAATAATATTAATTGTAATGTATGTTAATTATTATAGGAAGGGTACCCAGATACCCTTTCTGCTTTCTCTTCCAATGTGTAATGCAAACTATGCTATCCATAACCCTTTTCGCACCTTATGCTCTAGTTATAACAATCTTTTCCCTATAATATATAATAATATTAAAATCTTTGCCATCTGTCCTGTCTGTCCGTGATGGGTATCGTCGGGCCACTTGAATGTACTATTTGTTGGTACATCTACGTCCAAAAAAAAGAAATTCAAACCAAATGACAAAAAAGGGGCAATTTAAATTTTCAAATTAGCGACATTTTCCCAAGTGCGTAATTCGTCTTGCGGCAAATAATATTAATTGTAATGTATATTAATTATTATGGGAAGGGTAAGCTACCCTTTCTACTTACCGGATGGCGCAGTACATGGACGTCAGCAGCGCGGCGGGCAGCACGACGATGATGAGGCCCATGGAGACGGCGAAGAGATTGAGGAAGCCTGCGGAGATGGACAGCGGGGAAGAGAACAAGGTGAGGACTAAGTGAACTGTGGACAGAGACAGCGGCAGAAGGGGACTCACCGTCGAAGTCGGCCAGCGGATCCTCCGACAGGGCGGTGGCGTTGCCCATGCGCTCCGCGTGGAGCAGCGGCGCCATGGCCGAGGCGCCACCGGCACCACCGGCACCACCCGCCGGTGGGCGCGCCGGCGGCGCTCTCGTTGCGCTGCTGGAGCGTGGCGTTGAGCAGCTCGGCGACGGGCAGCTGCTCGCGGTGCAGGTGACTGAAGCCACGTGGCGCCTCCTGCTGCTGCAGCCGGTGCGCGGGACTCTCGAAGGGGTAGGAGCCCTCGACGCCGTCGAAGCCGCCGCCGGCGCCGTCGTCGATCAGATCGCCGCCGTACTGAATGGAGCTCTCGAGCACGTCCGGATCGCCGCCCAGCCCGAGGCCGAGGCCGTTGCTCTCGATGTCGTTCTCGTAGATGCCGCGGCCCTGGGCCGCCAGCTCGCCGGGCATGTAGTCGATCTCCTTGAGCTCGATCTGCGGCGGCAGCTCGCCGATCACGGGCACGCCGATGGCCAGGTCCGGCAGCATGGCCGGCTGCATGACGATGTCCGGCTGAGGTGAGCTGGCGACGCCCGGCGCCGGCTGCGCCTGCTGCTCCACCTCGATGACCGACTCGCCCACGTAGGTGACGTCCAGCGGCGGTGCGCCCTCGGGACTGCGCAGGATCTTCAGCGCGTCCGGGCCGGAGTGCTGCAGCGGCGACAGCAGAATGTCCTCCTCATACCGCGCCGTGGCCGCCGGACCGCGCTGCTGCTGCTGCTCCAGCTTGTAGCTGGCGGGGAAGAACTGGTTCTCGAACTGGAGCTTGCGCTGCTGCTGCTGGTCGCTGGCGGCGCTGCTGGCGGTGGGCAGGGACTCGCCCACCTTCACCTCCGTGTTCGAGATGTAGAAAATGGTGTCCGAGTCGCGGTCGATGCTCGGCTTGCGCGCCACCAGCTGCAGCGGCGGCGGCGGCGGCGGCGGCAGCGGCGGTCGCGGCAGCCCGCCGCCTGCCTTCGTGTCCGCCATGAACAGCTCGTCGGCGGCGTCCTGCGGCGGACGCACCGCCGGCGGCGGCGCATCGGAGCGCCCCAGATACGGATAGCTGAACATCGGATTGAGATTGCTGCTGTGCTCGGCGCTGGCGCTGGACGTGCTCTCGGCGCTGCTGTTGTCGCCGCCGCTGTTGTCGATGATCTCCACGACGAGTATCTCGTCGTTGGCCCGGCTCGGCCGCGGCTCGCCGGCGGCCGCCGCCGGCGCCGGCTGGCGGTAGGAGAACTCCAGATCCTCGCTCTCGCTGCCAAAGGCCTCGGACACATTGATGTGTATCTCGATGGCCGCCGGCTCCGGTTTGCCCAGGGTGACGCCCGCCGCCGGCTGCGTGGACACGTCGGCGCGATCGATCACGTACTGCGTGAAGCGCTCCTGGGCCACCGGCGGACTGGGCGGCCTGGTGGTGGCCACCACCGCGGCCGGCTCCAGCGGCAGCGGATAGTAGCCCCGGCTGTCGCGGAAATTCGTCGAGGCGACTATCGAATCGACCGTGGAGTCGTAGACCTCGATTTGTATGTCCGAGATCTTGGACTCGGTGCGCGGTGGTGCGGCCAGCACCGCTGAGCCCGCGACGCTGATCTCCGCCGCCGGCAGGGGCAGGCGGGTGGTGCTGCCCAGCAGCTCCAGCTCCAGCTCGGGCACCTGGAAAACGGTTGTCGACAGCACCGACTGTGCCTGTGGTGCGGCGGCCAGCCGGGTGGCGGTCCTGCTGGTGGTGCTCGTGGTGCTGCTCGTGGTGGTGCCCGGCCGCATCGAGCTGCTCTCCAGATTCGATTCGAGGGCGCCGTCGGCGCCAGTATTTCCACAATGCGTCCCTGGCGCAGCTGCAGCTCAATGGAGTCCTCGTGCGGTGGTTGCGCTGGTTGCGGTGCTTGCGGTGGTTGCGGTGGTTGCTGGTTGAGCGCCTGTGGTTTCTTTAGCGGATGCACCGCACTGAACGTTTTCTCGCCCATGAAAATGGGTCCCAAATAGCCGTTGGGCACGGGCAACAGCGCTGGCAATTGGCTGCTGGTGGTGCTGGTGGTGCTGCTGGTGGTGCTGCTGCTGGTGGTTGTTGCTACTGTTGTTGTTGCCACTTCGGGCTCCGTGTCTCGCAGCTGTTGTTGCCGCTGTGCTGCCTGTGGTTGCCGCCAGGAGAAAGTGTTGCTGCTGCAGCTGCTTCTTCTTGGTCAGCTTTCGACCATCGTGGCCATTCTGCAGCGGTGGTGCGGCCGTCGCCAGTTCCAGGTCCAGCAGCTGCACCACCGACTCCACCGGCTGCTGCTGTTGGTGCAGGGTCAAAATGTTGCTGCTGGCAGCGGTTGTTGCTGCTGTTGCTGCTGCTGCTGTAGCTGTTGCGGACATTTCATTGATGTTGGTGTGGGTCGGCTCCGGCGTTGGCTTGCTGCTGGCATTGACAGCAGCAACGGTTGCTGTTGCCGCTGTTGTGGTTGCTTTGGTGTGATGTTGCTGCTGTTGCGGCTGCGGCGGCTGCTGCTGCTGCTTTGCAGTCACAATCAGCGTGGGCGTGTCGCCCTGCACGCCTATTTGCAGCTGCTGCGTTGCAGTTGCAGCAACAGTTGCTGTCCGTGCTGCGGCTGCTGTTGCCACTTGCGCCTGGTTGCTGCTGCCGTTGGCCACTAGCAGCAGCAATACTAACCACAGCCCGAAAACTGGCTGGCCACGCCCACTGCAGCTACATGTGGCAGCTGCCATGTTGCGGTTGCTGTTGTCGCTGCGGCTGCTGCTGCTCTTGTTGTTGTTGTTGCTGTTGTTGCTGTTTATATATTTTGATTATGCTTTTCGCTCAACTCGTTTGCTTTCCGCTTTGTTGTTTTCTTATGTAAATTTGGTTTTGATTTTGCAAAAGTTGCTGTTGCTGCTGCTGCTGCTGCTGTTGCTGTTGTTGCCTTTGGCACTTAATTTCCCCTTTTGCACTGCTTGTTATCGCTGCTGCTGTTGGCACTTGGCATTGTCGTGTCGCACTTGAGGCTGCTCTTCGGCGTCGTCTTCATCTTCATCAACATCTTCAGCAATCCGCGCAGCCGTCGCAGCTGTCGACGCTTTCATTCATTCACTCAGTTGCTCAATGATGTTGCCGCTGTTGTTGCTGTTGCTGTTGTTGCCACTGCTGCCGATGCGGCCATTTTCTGCGGCTGCAGCGCCGCGGCCTCTGCTTTGGACTGTGGTTGCTGCGGTCGCTGCGGCTGTTGCTGCTGCTGCTGCTCGTTGCTCGTTGCTATTGCTGTTGCCGGCGGGCGATTTTAAAGATACAAGAAAATATATATATATGTAGAGAAGTAAAGGCACAAAAGAAGAGGCAAAAACGCTGCTGCTCTCAGCACTTAACGCGACGCGTTTCGTCTGCTTCTATTCCCCCCCCCCCTTTTTTCCTCTCTCTTTTTCTCCCAATGAGTTCTGCTTGAGTGGAAATAAAATTTAAAATAACGAAATATGCTGCAACAACAACAAAGTTGCTGCTGCTGCTGCAGTTGCAGTTGCCGTTGTGCTTGCAATGCAATAAAAAGTAATGCAACGACGCGCCAAAGTATGCTATGAAAAAGGAGACGACAAGTGCACAAAGCAAACGAAGAAGAACCAAGCTAAAATAACGACCATAAATAATGTCAGCAAATCCGACGCGTTGTTCTCACACTCATTTTCGCCCTCATTTCGCCTCTGACCTGAAGCAAGCACTCAAAATGAAATGTGTACTTATTGTGAAAAACTAAATTTAATATGAAAATTAAGATTCGAAATTTACAAATATCTCATGCAAATTTTTGTAAAAGATAAAAGTAGCAGTATCATTTTTATATAGAGAGAATTTAAAAAAAGGTTAAATTGTAAATTGGGTATGCATTCATATTTTTATTGAAAACTAATTCTGAACAAAGTCTAATATAAACTAAGAATCTCTTTCGCCTTCAATAATTACGCTAGAGAATTCTCATAGCATTCATTCATATTTTAGTATTTAACATCATAACTTCAGATTTGTTTAGAATACTTAAAATAAATAACCTCATATTTGTAAAATACGTTTTCAACTCTAAGGCATTATATATTATATATATTATATTATATATTATACCTTAGCTAAGTTTTATTTTTTTGTCTTATCGAAAAAAGATTTAAGTCTTCTCTGTTTCACGGAATGCCTTTCAAGTAATAGAGTGTGCTATTTGAGACTGCGGCACTTGTGGACTACCGCAACTGGTCATAAATGGCAAGGACCTAAGCATATTTAACAGATAATATTCTGGAAGTTAAATGGACAACAAACTCGCCAATTACTTTATATTAAGAAATACACTATAATATTTGGAATTACTTTGAGATGCAGAGAAACTGAAGAATAATAATGTCACGACTTTAAAAGAATTATATAATAATTTAAAAAATAAAACATAACATTTATAAAATATAAAAAGAAAAGCTTGCAGTATATAAAATTCATAAATTATGTTTGTCGTCGTTATGGCAACTTTAAAAATTCTGTTTTAAAATAAATAGAAAATAATTAAGAATTTAGAATCATTTCTAATTCACTGAAACTGCTGATTTTATCTTACAAATTATTGTAAGTTTTTAGAATTTTTTCAATTACTGTTACAAATTTTTTTTATATTAAATATTGAAAAATATAATGCATTTATATAACATTGTATTTACATATTTTCAATGATTTAAATGAACTGAATGACACCTTTGATAAATGCAGAGCCTCTAAAAAAGTGCAACTAATCAAAAAGCAAATTCATTTTTTTCAATTACTGTTACAAATTTTTTTTATATTAAATATTGAAAAATATAATGCATTTATATAACATTGTATTTACATATTTTCAATGATTTAAATGAACTGAATGACACCTTTGATAAATGCAGAGCCTCTAAAAAAGTGCAACTAATCAAAAAGCAAATTCAAACAAAAGAACGAAATGGTTAATAAAAAACTTTGCTGGAATAATATTAAGATGCCCTCATATCACTTCCTTTAGGTTTTTTCGTTATTTTAATATATTTTTCTATTTTCAAAGATATATAACTTTTCCATACAACTTTTCATGGGTCTAATTTCTGCCAATAACTATCAAATAAATTCGTGTAATTGTCCTAAAGTTTAATCTTTTCGCCACACAAAATTTCCCAGCGCATAAAATTAGGTGTCAAAAAAAAAGGATATTGTTTTTTTTTGCGATAAATATGAAATGCGATATCTTGTGAATGTGTGAAAGCATTTGATAGCAAGAAAAAACCAACTGAGAAAAAGAAAATGAAAACAAAATATGCCATAGAAATACCAATATCCAGCCCCCTCCCTGGCAAAGCCGGGGAAACTTGTCGAAATTGTGAAAATTGCTCGTTTTGTGTTAAGGGTGGGTTAGTGTGCGGGGGGAGTGTATTTTTATTGCTTTTGTCTTTTGTTGTAAACCCGAAAATGCCATGCAAATTAAATATAAAGCCTACAAAATGATTCGATTTGAACTTGAGCAACGGGTCAAAAAGGTTGCACGACGTCGCAGCAGCCGCAGCAGCAGCGGCAGCACCGCCCCCGCTTGCCACGCCACTCCAGAACCCTTGGTGCTTGTGTAACCGCAAGCAAAAGCTTGCGGTTAACTGTTTATGTTTCGTATTTGGCCAGTTGGCCCATCCTTGCGCCAAACTAGGCTCGGGGCTATCATGGCATCGTTATCAGTGCCCCGCCGCACCGCCGAAGCCACCGCAACCGCCGCAAACAGCAGCTGTTGGCGACTATGCACTTGGCCATTGACAGCACCGCAAAATCAACTTCAAAGCAACAGCAACAACATCCGTGCTTATGTCGTGGGGGAGAGGGGGCTTGAGGGTCGTTTTATTTTACTTTTGGCTATCTTACCGGCTAAGACTCTGGGCCCGTTCTGTTCTATTTGCTGGCGTTGGCCCCGCAAGGTAATCCAAGGGTCCTTGCAAAAGCCTTCAAGATCTCACGGCGTGTGCCAATTCACAATCACTCAGTTCACAATAGTTTCGCTTAGCACTCTAACAAAAAAGAAGGCTGGCTTAGACATCGTTTTTGGCCAAAGGAAGTCAACACGCGAAACACCCGGCAAATGGGCAAAAACAAACGCGCGAGGTCACGAAATTGCTGTTGCAACAAAAGCAGCAGCAGCAGCAACAGCAACAGCGACAACACACCAACAACAATAGCAGCAACACAGCAAAGCACAAAACGCGCGCCAAATTTATATAAATTTAATTTTGAAAAAATTAAAAAATAAAATAATATTTTAAAATACATTGTTTAAATTTTATTGTTGACTTTATTAATTTTTTAAATATTTTTGAAATGTGTTTTGCATTAGCGGCGGCTTTTTGTGCTTTATTTAAAATGCGAGGAATGAGGCAGGGCAAGGGAATGTTCGGGTAGTACTGTGGGATGTTGTGTGTTGAGCTGAATTTATCTCACGGCTGGTTACTTTGTTTTCTCTTTTTTTTTTTTTGTTGATTTGATTATCCGTTGGCTTTGCCGCTGGTGGCTGCTGCTGCTGCGTCCTTTAGCTCCGAAAACCGCACGCAAACTGCGCAAATCGCATCGCATCCTTTGGTCTAAAAGGACGATTTCGCCGACTGCGACGGGCCGACTTTGCCGACTTTGCCAATTTGACAGCTGTTGGCGGCGACGCCGCGTTGCGGCCAAGCATCGTCGGCAGCTGCGCACTGGCTGGCCGGGTTCGTGTCCACGCTAAGCCCAAAGTTGCCCAAATTAGTTGCTTACAAATATGCGTGTGTGTAAAGTATATGCTATATATGCATATTAAATGCACTAAATAAATATTTGTTTTAACTTGATGACTAGTTTATATATTTAAATAAAAATAAAAATTAATTGTTTTCATCTAGCTTTTACTTTCTCTTAATTCAAACTTTTTGCCAGTCTGGCAGCGCTTGGCGCACAGTTTTGTAGAGTCTTTAGGCGTCTTCCAGTCTACACACTCTACACTGGAGCTTGCTTGAGTGGTAGAGTTTGTGGTGAAAAGCGACTATTGAACAGGCCCGTGTCTCGGCTAACACAAAGCTTTGTGTATTCAAGTTTCAAACCGAACGAGACGCTGAAGTTGAAAACTTGAATTAGGTCGCCCGAACTCAGCACAGTTTTGAAACCTGTTTCAATGGCAGCCTGGGGCCACATTTGATGCACGTATGTACATGTGTGCCTATGGATGAAATCGCGGCGAACTATATCAATCCAACAGGTTAAAGACAGCTCAACGGGAGAATCAATAGGAGCTATATACTTTACAAACGTTGCACTTTGTAACTAAAAGCGTAAAAGAAAAAATATATATATATTCATATTTCAAACTGACCATATTTCAAACGAACACAACTTTGTCAAAACTCAACCGATTTTCACGTCTGATGGCTATTTGTTCATGGTTTATCTTCTTTATTGATTCTGTATTTAAAATATCCGTGGCGTGGCCGGAAAACTTTTCTCTGATGTTTGGGGTAGCATATCCAGTAGTATATATTCCAAATATGGAGCCTCTAGCTCAAAAAACATATATATGTATAGTATTACACGTTGCGTAATATAATATATTTCGATTGAAACACTCCTGAGTATTCCTCCGGTATTCCTATGTCCCCCCCCTCTCTCTCTCTCTCTCTCTTTATCTCTTGCTATCTCCCTCTCGCCAAATTACATTTGTCTGTGAGAACATCAACTTCGAAAATATCGATTTGCTTGCTTTGTTATCGACCTGCCAAAACTTTCCCCTTGTTGTCTCTCTCTGCCCACCTTCGAATTGCTTTGTAATCAGACATCTGTCATTCAACATCATTTGGGCAATGGAATCTATTTAAAATTGGCAAAATTCCGCATAAATTCCCGTTGTTCAGTCACAGACCTCAACTTCTACCTGTTATGGGCATGCCCGATTGTCTCTCTCTCTCTCTCTCTCTCTCTCGCTCTCTCTCTCTCTCTCTCTCTCTCTCTCTTGCCAGCTGTCATTTATTCTGCTTGATCCGCCTGATCCATTTAATAATGCAGCGCGCACGATAATTCCCATAAATAATTCGCCTTTGATTATGTAAACCTCTTTCGGGCCCCTCTGCTGGCGTTGCCACAATGAATGTGGTTGTTGCTTGTGGTTGCTGTTGTTGTTGTCTACGCTGTGGAATTCGAGGCAGCCGCCTGAGGCGACACTCCCCACACCAACACCAACATCAGCCAACTGTCGGCCGCCGGTGGCAACGTCTCCATCTTCAGCGCGTCGAGCCCGGCTCCCCTTCCCCTTCCCTCTGCTTCTACCTGGCTGTCAAGCGCTGTGGCAGCTTGCGTGGACTCGTGCACCACAGTGGGTGACAGCCACTGCGCCAGCAATTTGCCAAATAGTTGGCAACGCATTTGCACCACCCCCGCACCACCTGCTCGCCGTGCAGCGAGCTGCCAGCTTAATAATGTTTTTTTTTTTTATTGTTTTCATTATTGAAATGCTTGCCACACTACAAAGCCAAAAAAATGTACATAAAAAGCCGAATGACCTCAAAGCATTTCCATTTGATTCATTTCATATCATTTGATATTTTGTTATTTTTTTTAATTTGGTTTAGCTGTGTCTTTTTTGGCCAACGCTTTCTTCGGCAGCTGCCGTTAGACTTGGTCGAGGCCGGTCGCATTTATGGAGCGTGGTGACCAACTCTCGGGGAAGCCGTTAAAAGCACACACACACACACAGACACACAGATTGAAGAGCTTCAATTGCAAATAAAATTAAAGTTCGACTTGGCGATGCAGACGTTAACTGAAAATGCGGCTAAAATGAGGCTAAGTCTGGACGTTAATCAGAAACTGAGCTAAGGTGGAGATAGAATTAAATATAAAATAAATAAATAAATAAATAAATAGAATTAAATATATAATAAAAATGTATAGAAATAGGATAAGCCCAGAGACTGAAACTGAAACCTAAATTAAAGCCTTAACAAAGGTTTAAACCAAAGCGTGAACTGAAAAGCTAAAACAAAGCCCAAGGCGCTGAACAGGCAAAAAAGGAGCTTCAGAAGTTGCTAGGGCCCTAAATTCCTAGAGGTGTCCTAGATAAAATTTCAACCGGAGACAGAGGCCAAGTGCGAGGACGAAAGCAAGATCTGAGGAATGAATAAAGAGAGGAAAGAGAAACGAAGCGAACGCAGAGTGAGCCAAGAACTAAAAGAACTGAAAGAAAAACTCAAGCTAAAAGTCAGGCAGAGACAAAGAGTGCGTTAAGGATTGAGTGGGGCTGCCATCAGGAACAGATTTGAACAATCAGTGAAGAGCTATAGAAGAAAGCAAAGGTGGGAGAGCATTAAAAATCGTAGGCCAAGCCATAGCGGACCTTTAGAAGAAGAGAGGGCAACAAGCGAGGCAGCTCCTGAGGCACAGGCCGAGACTCACCCAGAGAGGGGCAGCGCTCCGCTTTGCTGCAGGCGCCAGTCAATCAATCGGCGCTGATCAGTGGAGCAGCTGCAGCCGCCGAACCACCGAACCACACGCTGATCCGACGATCCGATTCGACATTTGCCGTTGTCAGCGGCTGCGTAACGGCTCGTTTTAATCCAAGCACTTGACGCACAGCTTGCGTGGCCGGGCTCCAACGTAGCCCCCCACACCCCGCACCCGCTGTGGAGCTGCGGCCAAGCCCATGGCAGTGGCGAGGCATGCAAACGGCATCCAGCGGCAATTCGTTTGGGGCGACACGTTGACAACTGGCGTCGATTTATGCGCCAGCTTTTCCATGAGTTTTCCCTGCTGCGCGCGTGCCTGCCATACCAAAAAGCGAGAAACCGAATCCGTTTTGGCCAAATTCTCGCCGATCGCCGATTGCCGATTGCCAATTGAAACCGAAACGGTAAACATGGCCCGCAGCAACTGTCGATCGATAAGCCACAGTCGCAGCCGCCGTCGCAGTCGCCGTCGCAGTCGCCGTTGCCGTCGCCGTTGCAGTCGCCGTTGCTGTCGATGTCGTTGTCAAGGCTCATCCATCAGCTTTTGTTCGGGCCGTGACTTAAAGCCGAGGCTCCACAGCTCCCAACTCTCGGCTCAGCCATTGGCAATTGGCCAAGCAACCACAAATGCCTTGCCAATTGCCAGTTGACGTTTTGGCTTTTCGACTTAGCCACAGCACAGATGACCATCGTCCGCACAGCCAGCTCGACTAGGTCAAGCAGCTGGAACGGGACTAATATCTCTAGTCGATAGAATCTTAGATCCCATTATCTGCTGCCACGAAGTTTTTTGGTCATATGGAAAAATTCACCAACAGCCTTGCAGACACTAAATGCCCTAAAGTTTTTGAGAATAATAACTCAAGCATCTTTAATATTTCGGGGAAGCAACAACAACATGCTGCTCAACTACAACTTTTATTGCACACCAAATAATTACAATACCTAGATTTATAGATAATTATCTCTGTCTCCAATGGGTTGAAGTATCCAAAATCCGAAACATTTTCAATCTGCGTACGCTTCACGAGATCGCTGTGGCTCTAGTTCTTATAGTTTTTGAGATCTGCTCGAAAAACCGGATCAAAAAACCGAGAATTATCGATAATATGAAAGCTAGACGCGCTATCGATAATTTGAAACGAATTAAATTTGATCGACGCATGGTTTTCCCGAACTTAAAAGGTCCAAGGTCAACTTTTGTAGTTACAGACGAACGGACGGACATGGCTAGATCGTCGCGGCTATTAATGCAGACTTAGAATATATATACTTTATGGTGTCGGATATGCCTGCTTCTGTCTCTCACATACATTTGCACAAAACCATTATACCCTGCTTTAGACATTTTCAATGGGTTCAGGGTATTACAATTTAATTTAAGATAAAGATAAAATTTAAAAGTTTAATTGGATTTGAAGCAGAGAGGATTTAAAATTTAAAGCTAACTATGATTTTTATTATTATTATTTATTATTTATTATTTATTATTATTCTCTTCTATTCGGCTTAAGAGATTAACGGGAAATGGAATGTTATTAAAAGTAAATTTTTATATAAATAAAAACATTAATGTTGTCTCTTTCTTTTTATGTATAGTATGCATGCACGATATATATGAATATGTCTTCATATGATAAAGTTGAGTTACAAGAAAAAAATAAACCAATGTAGTGAAAATCAGGGTATTAAAAATACATATCATGTTACTATTCATATACATATACATTCTTCTTTTATTTGTCAGCTACTTTCTTCTAGCTCCTCTGCGTCGCATACTTTTAGCGTGTAATTAAACTCCTTTCATTCAGATTTCATTAGCCATAAAAATCGCATATGTGATATATTTTATAAATATGATCAAGCTCATTTTATTTCACTTTCAATCTCCACCTTTTCACTGTCTTTTCGATGAAGATGCGTAGATTAATAAAAATAGGTTATTTTATACATTTCCATTACAAGCAACCCCCTCCCCCTGCCCCTCCCCCTCCCCCTGGCGAAAAGAGATGTGTGAAAAATGCGATTGGGATCGTTAGCGTTTAGTTTTATGGCACATTTATGCATGAGATGCGATAGAGAGAAGTGGGGGGGGGAGCTGATGGGGGCCAATTTATGGCATATGCGATAAGAAACTTTCGCATTTTTGGGATTTTTTGGTAAAATGCAACAACCGAATTAGTTGTTTGTTTGTTGTTCAATGTTGTTGTAGCTCAATAAAGTTTATGACTAAGCTTTGGAGTTGCCGATATGCCCGATGACAGGGCGGCCAGCCGCGGCGGGGCGTGGCAGTTGACCAACTAGTTGTCGATTGAATCATCGTTTAGCAAGCGGCGTCCAATTCACTTTCATTTCTGCTTCTTCTTCTTCTTCTGCGCCGTTGTTGTTGTTGTCGCTGTTCAATTTCTTTTCATGGGCAGCCACGCCCATCGTTTCACTTTCTTTTGACTCATCCTCCACAGAGATGCGCATTTACTTATAGAGTGTGTGTGTGTGTGTGTGTGTGTGTGAGCTAATTTACGTGGGTGACGATTGCAACATCGTGAAGTTGTCGCTAGGGAGAGAGAGAGAGCGCGATGGAGAGCCTGAGTGGGAGGGGGACAAACTTAAGACAATGCCAAAGCTCTGTGCAAGTTTTTTCCTATTCGATTTCATCATCTGTCAGCTGTTGTGCCTCCCCCTCCCCCTCGCCCCATTGGCGACGTTCCTCTCAACACTCATCATACACACAATTAATGTGCATTATTGTCGCCGTAGTCCAAAAAAATAATGTAAAAAAAACTACAGATAAGAAAGAAAAAGAAATGAAAACAAGAAGCGTAAGTAAAATATAAATTGTTGTGTGTTTTGTTTTTTTTTTTATTTGTTACAGTAGAAATTGTTAAGCAAATATTTTGCCTGTCCGCAAAAGCAAAAGAAATGAAAGGAAAAATACAACAACAACGACGACGACGACAAAAAAAACCTGTCGTGAAATTGAGAAAAACTTTTTTCGGACTGCTTTTGGGCTGTGTGTATTTGCACAGTTGTCGTTGTTGTTGTTGTTGCTGTTGTTGCTGTTGTTGTTGCTGGGCAATGTTTTCGTTTTCATTTTGGTTCGAGTTCGCATTGCCAGCGCATGACTCAAAGGCCGAGCCAAAAACAGAAAATTTCAACGCACAGCGCTGCAAGTAGAAGGCATACGACTAGCGAATACCCTGTTAACACTTCTGATATAAGTGCACAGCCTGTGACGTAATATAAGAAGAAAAAAATGGTAGTTAACTATAGGAATAAATGCAGAGCTTAATTTTAAAACAATCCAGATTAAAATATAAAATAATCCAATTTAATATATAGTATACAAAATACAAAATATATATATATATATATATATATATATATATATGTATTTATCTGACACGAGTATCTATTCCAAGTTTCAAGTCTCTATCTTCAACATTTAAGGAATTTTAAATATTGAGATACACTCTATATAAAAAGCCTGCTTTTAATTCACTCTCAATCTTATTCAGTATTGTAAACAAAAGCTTTTGCAAGGCAATGCAGCCGTCGGCGTTTACAAACTGCGGATACCTCGCTTGGGCTTGTCATGTGCACAGGGTATTATAAACAAAGTTTTGGCTGCAGCACTTGAAGACAAAAAACTTTCTTTCATCCGTGGGCTCAATTCTGGCGACAGTCACGTTCCTTGGCTGCCCTGAATAGTTGTTCCCGCGAGTTCATTCGCCGTTCAATTGTGGCTGTTGTGGTTGTTGCAGCTGTTGTTGTTGCTGCTGGTCAAGTGGTCAAGTTAAGGCATCGGGGGAACTGCCCAATGGCCGCCTGCCTTGGCCACAGAAATCATAATTTGCTAATAAATTTTCATTTCCATGTCGCGTCGTCGTTGTCTACATTTTTATAAAGTGAAAGTTCCCCTCTTTTCCCGTTCCGCTCTCGGCAGCCCTCGCGCAATAGCGCCAAACGTTGTGAACAAGGCGCCGAAAGCTTTATCATTATTATTATTTTTTTTTTTGGGCTCAGGTACATTCCCTACCTGGCCAACAGCCACTTTGGCGAGCCAAAAATAAAACTGAAAATAAAAATAAAACAAATGACTTAGAACACAAACTTGCTGTCGTTGTTGGCATTTCCGCCCGTTGATTGGTTTTATGTGAGCTGGCTTGTGATCATAAAACGCCCATCAAGAAAGGCATCTTTAAACCTACACAGCATAAAAACGAACCTCATCTTTCATATATTGTAGTACTTGCTCTTCCGTTGCGTTTGTTCCCATTATACTCGGAAACTATCAGGTACATAACTATCATATGTGGCAATCGGGACTAAATGCAGCTTCAAACGGTTTAACAGTTTGTTTATACCATACTACAGTTGCCCGCCATTACCTAAAATGCGATATATTAAAACTAAACTGACATCTAATCATATCATGTACTCTCCTAATTTTTATAAGGTTTTTTTCTACAAAAAAATCTTCTTTTGTATGAAAAGATATTGCTACATCTATGCATATTAAATTAAATATTATTAAATAATTGTAATAAACTACATCATAGATTATTATTTAGTTAAACATTAGTATACTTTAAATCAATTATTTCAGATAAACAGGCTGAGACTTTTAAATATGCCTCAAACTTCTATTACATTTTAAAATTCATACATTTCAGATAATGCAAGGTACAGGGTATACATGACACGATCATTCCCACTTGCCCGAAGCACATTCCTGCAAGGTAACTGCTATTTAAATTCTAATTATATTTAACGAAATAATAAGCCTAAATTCAAAGATTTACTTTGCAATTTACATACAGGGTATACCCAAGTGGATCATTCACATTTGCCGCAGTCGCCTTCGCCGCTTCAAGACATAGCGGCATTTTGTGTAGCCAGCTGTTCTTCCTTTTGGCCATAAACAGAAGCACTTGGCCAGCGTAATATCAAGTTTAAGATTTCACTCTCGTTTTCCGTTTAGAAAACTTTAGTTTAAAGACTCGACGCGACTCGCGTTGGCTCGCATCGAATCGAATCGAGTGGAAACTAGTTTTGTGGTCCGCTCTGACAGTTAGTTTCACTTTTATTAAGTAATTTCAACGAACGGCAACCGCAACTGGCACTTGTCAATTGCGCGGATACAAAAGATACAATGATACAAAAGATACGCGGATGCGGAATGCTGCCAAAGATACAGCAACAACAGCAACAACAACAGCAACGGCGTTGAGGAAAGCACGCGGCAAATGGCAAATGGTAAATGGTAAATGGCAAATGAAACAATTAAACAGCAGCGGCCACATTAAAAGAGAATCAGCTCGAATGCTTCAGCGCACAGCAGCAGCTGTCGGGAGGCGGGGCAAAAGTGCTAGAAGGGGGCGGGGGCGGGGGGCGTGTGCGAGATGCATGTGTGTTGATAGTCATAAGAACGTAAGTTTCATGGCTGCACATTTGGCACACAAAAAATGCCACAGTAATAACCCAAGCGAATTCATTCAATCAGGGCAGCAGCAGCAGCAGCGGGTTGAGGGGAGGGGGAGCGGGAGGGGGCTTATATGGCTAACAGTGCTACCAGCTGTTTGTGCAGCCATTAAACGTACAAGCACTTTTGATAAAAATCATAGCATAAATTGATCCAATTTCAGGCCACAATAAATTTCTATGCCTCTCACTCTCCATCTTTATCGCTCTCCGGCTGCTGTCTGTTTGTCTCTTTCACTCAGACTTCTACTTTTGTCAAGCTGCGATCGGCGGCGAACCACATCAAAGTGTTTTTGCCGTAACGACTCTCGTTTTCCAGCACTTTCTTCAAGTGCCACACAGCGTCATCATCATCATCATCATCATCATCAAGTGGTAAATCTCAACTGTTCGATCTGCAAATTTTTTTCAATTCTAAGCGAAAGTTTTTTAAAGGCCTAACTTTTTTTTGAGGCCCCCGTAATTTTTAGAGCATATTGTAATAGTTAGATTTTCTTTTAACATCATATATAATACATATACATTAACCATATGCACAAAAATCTGCTTTTCTCTATTCCTATGTAATATAAGACACACAAGACGTAACCATGATCACATATATATATCACGTATATTATTAACTGTCACATGTTAACTCTTCGATCTGCAAATTCTCCTTTTATTGTCGGCCTCTAAAAACTTCTTTCTGTACAAACATTTTTATTAGATATCTTTAGAGTCTGTGTTTTTACATCCAATATTTTTGAATATTTTTGAAACGAAAGTTTCTCTTCTCATTTAATAGATATTTCTAGATTAGATATTAAGATTTATGTGGCTTTTAACTATCACATAAATACATAATGAAAATCAACAATACACAGCAATATACGTTCTTCCCCGATCATATGCAGTGATTATAATTAATAATAAAACACATTACAAAGTAGTTATGTATGTGATCAGATGGGAATTCTAAACCATCTAAAATTTTGGATGTATGCGCAAAAATTGCTTTAAGTTATCTGCAGATCTACATTTTCTCCATTCCTTTACAACTTATTGAGCGTATTGCGATGGATTTCATAAAAATGAAAAATAAAAATTGTTGTTTTTCTCACGCATTTGTCATGGTGATGATGATTTTTTCCCTTTTCAGTTTTCAAGTTTCCAGTTGCTTCCACTTGTTCAGTTTGGTTTTTGTCTCAGTTTTAATGAGCGGGTCATCAAGGCGACATTTGGCCATGTCGTAAATTATATTTACTGCATTTCGCATATAAACAGCAACAACGCTTAGCAATTGTCACTTGCACAATGTTTTTCAGTTTTCATTTTCGCGCTCATTTTCATTTTCATTTTTACATGTGTATTTTGTGGCATTTGCAGCATTTGTTTATCGCTCCTCAGTTGCCTTTGGCCCTTTAAATCAGGTCAATCCGTTTCGGCATGCAGTTTGTAATACCCGAGTGTTAGGCTCAGTCCCGAAGATTTTTCTGATGTGTACTTCTTCCTTGGTGGCTTAGTAGTGTCTAAACGAATGGATTTGCAAAATAGAGAAATTGCAAAAGTTTTCAAACATTTACAAATACATATATATTTTTTAATAAATTGCATAAGTTTGTTATGTTTAATGTATTAAACTTAATATTTTTAAATAAAATAAAATACTAAACTCTTGATCGATCCTTAATGTTTGTTAAATGAGAAGAATATTCTTGAATAACGATTCAACAATTTTCCTACTTCAAAGGAAGTACGATTTATCTTTTATTGAGTACTGCATTTAAGCTTTATATATCTGGCAATTTAAGGATTATTAAAATCATTCTTGCAATAAGAATTTTATTTGGAAATTTATAAATTTTGACAATGCTCTAAATAAAAATTCCTAATTTTTTTGCAGGGCATGCAGTAAACGTTGTGTTGAAAAGCTGTTTTTCCATTTTCATCTCCATTTTGGTTTTTATTGATATTGCAATGATAAGCGCTGCTGCCACTTGGTGCAATTGCAGGTGTTGCTGCTGCCACTGTTGCCACTGTTGCTGTTGCTGCTGTGTTGCATTGTTGTCGCCGTCTGTTTGGGATTCCCAGCCATTTAGTGCCCGAAACGAGGCGTATGCGCAATTGCCGAGCTCGAGCTCCGATTGCAGATGGCAATGGACTGTGCAGACATAGAAGAAAACGGGTGAGGGGAGGGAGGGGGGAGCCAAGTGTAAACTCGACGACATTTTGGGGATTTGACCTTGCGGCCCATCTTCAGCTGCAGCTTTCACGGCTGGCGTTGCGATGCGGAAATGTTGCAATTGCTGCCGCTGCTGCTGCTGCTGCTGCTGCTGCTGCTGCTGCTGCTGCTACTGCTGCTGCTGCTGCTCCTCCAGCTGGCTGCACTGGCTGCACTTCCAGGCCATTCGTCACACGTCTCGATTCGCTGACAACTTGCAATCCTCGCCGCAGCAGCAGCAGCAGCAGCAACAGCAGCAACAGCAACAGCTAATCATAATTTCAGCCAATTTAGCAGCAAAGCGACAAGTGTTTTCAGTTGCTGATGTTGTTGTTGTTGCTGCTGTGCAGTGACTTTCTCCCGACCTCGTTTAGTTCGAAGCGATTCCGATTCCGATTCCTAAAAATAAATTATTGACACACAAATTGTTGACGTTGTCGCTGTTGCGGCTGTTGTTGTTGTTGTTGTTGTTGCTACAGTTGTTGTTGCTGTCGCTTGACGTGCGTCTATTGACCCGCAGCAGCAACAACGGCAACAACGACGACAGCAGCCCCGAAAAACAACTTTTAGAAACTCTTTGGGGTCTGATGTTGTTGTTGTTGTTGTTGTTTTGGTTTTTGGCTTGGCCATAATCATAAGTTCCAAGTAGGCAACTAAGCAACTTGAAGACCTGCCGCACACACAACACAATTTATTTGCATATTTTTCTCTTATACCCTGTAAACAATAAATTGCTAGCCGCAGGGTATCTAAAATACATCCAAGTCACGCATATGCTAACTGTGCTCTTCAGATGCATACTAAAGCCAAGTTGAGCAGATGCGATATTCTAAATTTGACAACAGGGTCGAATACACTCAACCAACACTCACTAGCTGATCAATCAGCGTAAAGAGTGTATTTTAGTCATTTACATATATTTGTCACTTTTACAGGGCATATTTTATTCGTGCACACCCAATATAATTATTTAAGCCTAAACTTTAGCTATAGGGAAAATTCTTTTCAAGCGCTTGCTCTACTTTGTGGGGTATATTTTAGTCGTGCACACCCGAGACAATAGTTAAAGAGTATTTCTAAGTTAAGTTAAATTCAAGTAGCGCAGGGCATAACCTCATCGAGCGACCACGATACTTTACAGGGTATCCCTAAGTCGTGCACACCCAGGCGGAACGCGCTGTGAACGTAACGTGGGGCAGGGGTAAAGGGGGCACGGGTCACTGGGCAATGCGTGGAATGCGTTAATTGTCTGGGCAGTTGGCCAGAAACCAAACCAGACAAAAAACAAAAAAAAAGGCAAATACAAAACAGTTAGGCCTCGGCGCTTGGAGCCCAGTCCGATGGCATCAGGTGTTGGCAGCCCAATAACTCAGCTGGGCCAAGCACTTAGCAGCCTAACGAACCATTAATTCTAACAGCAACAACATCCACCGAAACAACAACAACAACAGCAACAACAACGCTCTTCAATGGGCATCGAAAGTGCTTACAAATAAAAGACGAAAAAAAAAACTTAAAAATAATATAAAATGCGCGAAAAATTTCTAAATGAAATAAAATTTTCATTCCTCCAAATTCAATTAACAAAATGAAAGTTGCGCATTGCGCGCTGGCATCAAGCGGTCAATAAGCACGTAGGCAACATCAATAAAATTGTCAAATTGGCAAAAGCCAGGCACATAAGGGTTAAGCGGCAGCTTGCTTTTTTTTCTTCTTTTTTTGTTTTTTTGGGGCGTGGCGCACGTGCCCGGCATGATCAAGTGCCAAAATCGGCCTGGGTGCGTCCCAAAACAAATGACTGAGGCAACGAACTTGCGCAGAACTTTTGCATTTGGCCCAGAGTGTGGCGCTGGCTTCCTGGTCAGAGAGCTACAAACGCTGCTGCAATGATTAGGGCCAAAGCCAAATGAAGCGAAAGACGCTGCGCTATTGCCACAATTGGTTGCACTCAACTCGATGGTTGCGTCCAACTGGCTCGACGAGCACTTTGACATGGCGAGAAAAGTGAGTTAAAAAATAATGAAAACACTTCCAACACTAAAGTCGATAAAAATGTAGAAGTCTAAGACTCAAGTCTACTTGTTCTACCTGAACACATATAACTTACCTGTTATAAGGAAACCAAGCTATTAACGTGTATATGAATTTCCACTAACAATCGATAAATCTATCTGGTTAATAAAAATCATTCTGCGTCGGTTTTTGTTACAGTTATAAAAGTATTAAACTTTTACCCAGTTTGAGTAAAATTTTTTCATTAATTTCGATCCAGAATTGTGTGCTCAGGTTTTTATGCAGAGTTATTCTAGTGATAGCCAACAGTCAGAAATATGGTATCTAATATTAGCCAACATTTGAATAATATTCTTACTTAATTTAATAACATAAAGCTTTGACATATCAGAACATATTGAACCCATAAAAATAATAAAATATATATATATATAATATAAAAAATAATGTGTACAGTTCTATCTTGTATTGCATTTTTAAAAAAATTTTTATTTGCTGTTTGCAGAGTATCAGCTAGTCGCACGCTCTTCTTCTTGCTTGCCGCTCTATTAAATCTGAAATAATTAATTGACTTTCAAGCTGCCTTTGACAATATATAGCAACAACAATATATTATATAATGCCGAAGAGAATGATTTGCGAACCAATCTTGAACTTGCGAATTCCCAACAATTCAAACAGAGATAATCAAATAAAATTAGTATGACACAATCCAATATAAAGGGCATACCAAATTCGTTGACTTTTATGTTCAAATGTGATTTATGCTATTGTTATTGGTGCTGTTGTTATTGCTGTTATTCGCTATGTGGCTCAATGCGTGGTAGAAAAACAAAAGAAAACAACACCAAAAGAAAAACAAGCAAATAACAACAACAAAAAATGTCATCTTTTTGTTAGAAATAAAATGAGTTGCTGTTACAGTTGTTTGCTCCATTATTAAGTATGACACAACCAACAACAGCAACGACAACAACAACAACAACAACAGCGACAACAACCAATTGAAACAGTTGGACTCCGACGCAGCTGAAGACCTGAAGATTTGTCCAGCCAGGTAGCCGGCCAGCCTGTGGAGCCAGCCCAGTGCACCACTCGATGGGTTATTTTGTATTTTATGATATTTTTTCTTTTATTTCTTTTTTGCAATGTTTTTGTTTATTGTTGTCGCTGTCACACGCAATTGTTGCTGTTGTGGTTGTTTATGTAACGTTGTTGAATTCTGCGCTGGGCAGGCATTTCACTTGGCTGCAGTCGTCCATTACGAGTGGTGTCCAAAGAAACCGAAATGTTTGCAAATACTTGACTATTACAAGGGAGGCAGCTCAAGTGGTTCAGCTGCACTCCATGCTCTGCTCTTGTTGTTTAGGGCAGCAGCAGCAGCAGCAACAACAATAACAAATTTTTACTTTCGTTTCATTTCACTTTAAATTTTGCAATAATAGGTGTCTCTGTGTGTGTGTGTGTGTGTGTGTGGGCTGAGTTCCCGCTAGGTGGTAATCAGTATTTGGACTAGCCGCCAAAAAGTGCAGTCACTTTTTGTTTTAGCCCCACGTTGTTTAAGTAATAACCACATTGACTTAGCCCCAACTTACGAGCGCACGGCAACTGGGAAGCTGTGGCTAAAATTTACATTTTTGAGTTTCGAATTTTTGAATTTAGCAACACAAGCGCACACACAACCACAGTTGGACACAGGCTTGCCACACATTGTGGGCGCACAGTGGTGCAAACGACTTGTAAAGCATACACACTTGAGTTCGCAAGTTGGGTGCTTTGGTCACTTTGAGCCACTCATTCGCAACATTCACATTGTTTTATGGGTACTCAAACGCCGACTCGTGAGACGGCTCTAAGCTGCTTATTGAGGTAGCTAGCTGATCAGTTGATCAGTTACTGTGAACATAGTTGTTCATTGATTGGTTGCTTACAACCTTTGCTCAACATTTAAATACCTTTTTAAAAGTTTTCCAACACTGCACGTAATTAAGTTCAAGCTTTTTCGTAGTTGTAAATTGGGGTTTTTAAAACGCTTTAACTTTGATTTTAAATAATTCTAGATAGCTATAAAATTTATTTTTTGGTTTTGCCTAGCTTTTTACAGGTTTCCTGTAGTTTTCCAACACTGCATTCTCTTATACAACACTTATTACACTAACCATTCATTATAAAACTTAAGCAACTAACAGAGCAAAGTTTTTTATTTATTATTATTATTTATTTTTCAGTTTGATTAGGCTATAATTTATTAAAGATTTTTTGCATGGCTTGGTTTGACAACACTTTTCCAGCGCTGTTCGATTTTGTCTTTAATTTTCAAAATCCCATGCGCAAGCTTTAATTTCGAACAGCTTCTTGTAACACAGAAAAGCAGATTTCAAATCGCCTAAAAACTTTAAAATTTGTTCCCAGACAATATTAAAGCCTGGCCAAATCGAAATCACGACTTAAAGCTTAGTTTTTAAAATGTAGGCCAAAAAAATTTTAATCGAAGTTTTTTTATTTAAGACTTTAATCCTTACTTTATATTGTATAAAACTTGCAGACACTTATAAACTCATATCAAAGTTGAATAGTTGAAAGTTCAAAATTGAATAATTAAATCAGTTTGTTTAGGCCAAAAACATCTTAATCAGAGTTTTTTTTATTTAAGACTTCAATCCTTACTTTATATTGTATAAAACTTGCAGACACTTATAAACTCATATCAAAGTGTGAATAGTTAAATCAGTTTGATTAAATCTCTCTCTCTCTCTCTCTCTCTCTTTCTCTCTCTCTCTCTCTATCTCTCTGGTTCATGGTATCCCCACTGGAGCAGGCATTGCAATCGCACTTTCAGAGCATTTGGCTGCAGGACAACTGCGGCTACTAGTTGGAATAGAAGAAGAAGAAGCAGCAGAACTGGGAGCGTTGTCTGGGAGCTGGTAGCCAGCGACTCAGAACATTAATCTTGAGACTTTGCTGGAAATGAAAAATAATAAAGCACTAAATAGAAAATGAAGCGCGCAAGCGGGACTGATGGGCAGAAGGAGAGGGTGGTCTCTGCAACTGGAACTGGAACTGGCAGCGGATCTGCTGGGCTAGGAGGGGGCCTGGGCTAGGGGGCCATGTCGAAGCGGAGCCAACTCTTAATTGAGCATCGTGAACGCAAATGCAGCAATTCGTTGTGCTTGGCCGGCTGCGGCACATTGCCAAAGCCAGCCAGAATGGGGAGTGGCCGAGCGGGCGGGCGGGGGCCTGGGGTTGGTTTAGGCCAACATATTCTTGGCCGAAGATGTTGCGTGCGCTTCCGTTGATTTCCTGGGCGTCGGTGGCGCAGGCCAGGCGCACGTGGCGATGCATCCAACCGCTGACCGGCGGCTAACCACTGCGCACCAAGCGTAACAATTGGGCGGTGGCAGCACAGCCACCAGCTGGAGCTGGAGCTGGAGCAGTACTAGCCCCCCCCCCGCCCCTCTGGTGCCCGCCCCCTTTTGGTAACCCGTGCCAAAAGCCGTTTCCTCATTGTCTAATTAAATGTTTCTGCAGTCATAGACACAATTTGATTAGTTAACTGTTAACTGGGCATTCAGAGTGCTTAACCTATTCTGAAAGAGTTAAGCTAAGCGTACAACAGGTGGCGCCACTCTCAGAACGCAGTTGCAAATGAATTAAATCTGAGGTTTTTATCTGAATCGTTGTGGAAAGCCAAACTGTTAGCTTTTAGCCACAAAACTTATCTATTGTCCGAACATAACCTAAATAGTAAGGGTACGATAGGTGGCGCTCTCTATAAGTGAGGTTAGGTATGCTCGGAATTGAAATTAATGCTCAAATGTTTTTGTTTCTCTTATTTGAAACACAATTGAATTAGATAACTGTTAATTAAGCATTCAGAGTGAGTAGCCTAACCTCAAAGAGTTCTGATAAACAAACGACAGGTGGCGCCACGCATAGAATGAGCTCTGGAATACTTGGAACTGAACGATTTTTCATCCATTGACAGATATTTATTTGTCAAATGACACCTTTACCTTTACCTTTAAAATGCCTCTCAACACATGGCGTCATACAAAAGTAAGGTTAGGAATGAATGGAAATGAAACTTTCCATCTAGTTAAATGTTTCCGCCCATAATTCGTAGATTCGTAAGTCAACTGAAACTGTAATACATAACGTACGACAGGTGGCGCCACGCACAAAATGAGGTTGGAAACGAATCGGAGTCAAAGTTTTTTTGTCAAACCTTACCTCTGGAAATGGAGCAGCTGCTGCGCCCAATTCTATTGGCAGTTGGACAACTTGATGAGTGGCTTCTGGCTAAGCAAAATGTTGCAATCAATGTGGCTACTGTTGTTGCTTTGTTGTTGTTGCCGCTGCTGCTGCTGCTGCTGTCATCACTTGCGGCAACGTTGTCATTGTTTTTGTCGCTGCAGCAGCATTTTAAACTGGGTTAAAAGCACAAACAACACGCAAAAATGTGATGACAATTCGCCAAGCCAATGCTCCAAAGCGAACGGAGTAAAGCACATCCAGCAACAACAGCAACAACAACAACATCCAGCAAGTCATTTACTTGCCTCAAATAGCTGTTACCAAATGATCATTTGAGCTGTTGCTAATGATGATCATTCCTGTTGTCAGAGCTGATCCAGTACAGAACTAACGCAGCCCATAAACTAAACTACTTTGCACAATAGCTCAATCAAATGACAGTTGATCTTCATGTGGCATGACTCAGAACTTGGTAATGGAAGTAGCTGTAAATTCGGAATGGATGTTATAATAGCAGAAGTACTTCATCCCAAGTTTTAACTGGTACATTAATAACATTTTTAAGCTTAAAGATATCTAAACATTAAACATTGTTTGCTTTGTAATCGGATTTGTAAAGTTCATTTTAAATAATTCTTGATAAACAATGTTAATTTTATTTCAAGCATTAAACAAAAACCAACAAAACATTCTGGAAATATACAAAGTTCATATTAAATGACGCTCCAAATCTTTGTATTACCATGCGAACTGCATTTATTAAAGTTTTGAATTTTAGCTAACATTAAAACTTAATTGATGTATTCTATATACATTAAAAAAAACACACACAAAAAATATTAATAATAAACTGACTAGTAATTGCAAATATTTTTAATTCAAATTTTACTACTGCCTTACCTTTATCGAAACTTAATTCAAGTAAAAAAATTTGGAAAACTTGTAATTCAAAAGTTTTTCAAAGTTTTGGTTTAGATTTCTTTATAATTCCAAGACTTTTTTGTCGACCTTTGATGAGCATGATAAGTCAACACGACTTCCTAAATTCATTAAATTGAGGGAATATATTTTTGTAAGCTTTTCGGCATTATCCTCTCATATTTCATGTCGATTTGTAGACATATGCACCTCCAGCCTATTATATAATATTCTTTCTATCAAACTTTCGAATCATTTAGTACATCATGATCATAGCGATTAAAGTTCTAACCGCTCGTCTTGTCGCATTTTAGCCATAAAAGGCACAATAGCAACAACAAATACACATGACCAATTTTTAGTTGGCCTGCCCGGCAACATTTCTAAACATGTGCGGACTTGTCGGCGGGGAGGTCTAGCTGGTAGCTGGCTCCCCATTTTTGGGGTATGCGAATCACAGATGTCTCCGCCGTTGCTTAGCATACGCTTTTGGGGCCTTCGCTCATTTTGCATTTGGCCCACATGTGTCACACAAGTTGTGCGTTGGCCGTTGGCAAAAACCAAAGGCAAACCGGGCTTGTGGCGGCTGCTGCGGCGGCAACTGCTCCGATTGCTGGCATCGATGCTGCTGCTCCAATTTGCTGACCATTTGGCATACTAAAAGCCGTTGTTGTGGCATGCAAATACTTGTGCAACGGCATCGTTCGCTTTGTGGCAATGAATGTCCAAAGATGCAAGCGGCAGGGGCGGCAGGCGGCAGGCGGTTGCCCAGGCATGCTGCAAGTCCCAAGTCCACAAGTATGCCACAAAGAATTATTTGTGGTGCGGCTGCAATTTGGTGCAGTGGCCAGCGCACTTGGCCTGCCACAGTTGCCGCAGTTGCCACAGTTGCCACAGTTGCATAACCTGTATTAGTTGTTATTACCGTTTTGTAGCATCCACTGGCAACTTTCTTGGCCAGCGATTCGGAGCGGCCAACAATTTGCCATTGATCGATAGACCAAACGCATCGAAAGCCCTCAACTACGGCTCGAGAGCTTTGCCACTTGCCAAAAGCGCAGCAAGTGGCAGGGGGCAGCGCAGCAAGCAGCAAGCAGCGACTGCGAGCTGCGAACAACACGCATGCAGTCGCTGCCGGCGTTGACGCTGCGACGCTTACAGCTTACAAGACGCACAACGCGGCGGCGCAAACTTTCAGTTGCTTTCGAGCTGCACACGACGACGGTTGGTTTGCTAACAACCCCCCACAGCGGTCACAGCTCCAAAACCAAAGAGAGGGCAATCTGAGAGAGAGATAGAGAGCGCATGCGCGCATGCCAAACGTGAAAAGTGAAAGAAAACGTCTTGAGCTTCGGTTTTAAAGTTAACTTTTTTTTTGGTGCGCGCAAGCTTCGTTGTGTCTTCGTGTCGTTGTGGCTTCGTGTCGAGAGAGAGAGTCGTGCGGCGACGTCGCTTTAAGCTCAACCTGGCGAGGGTCTGCGAATTCAGTTGCCGTGCTGAACGCCAAGCGAACGGAACTTTGCGCATCGCGGCGCGTCTGTTGTCTATCCATTGTTTTTGCTTTTTCCATCAATTTCGTACGCGACTTATAACGTCTAACGGTCTGGCGGTCTAACGGTAGTGCTCGAGAAATTGTGCGCATTTATTTTCTATTTTTTTTTGTTTTTATTTTTTTCGGTACTCTTTTTTGTAATATTTTGTTGGTGTGTTTGTGAAGGATAAACGAGCTGGTTCGGCTGACACACTTTCCGGCGCACCTGTTGCCCAACCGCAAATCTCAAAATATTTGTACTGAATTTATTGTTTAATTTTCCTTATTTTTTTTATAATTTTCACTCAAGGCATGTTGAAAACTAGCCACACTAAACGAGAAACATTAATAACTTTTGCTCATTAAAGAAAAAAAAAACGTGTAAACAAAGGCAAAGAAAACAACAACAAAGAAAAGCAAAGAAAAAGCTTCAAAAATAGTGTGAAAACAAATTGCAAATTCTAAGAAAAAAAACAACAAACAAAGTTTATAAAAAAAAACCAAAAAACAAGAAGCAGCAGAAGATCAACGAGCGAGCGACAAAATGCAACGCACGCAGTCGCTGCTGCTGCTGCTACAGCTGCTGCTGCTGGCGTTAGCGCAGACGCAGGCGCAGAATATAGGTGAGTGTGTCAAGCGAAAGACGAAAAGATGAGCAGAAGAAGAAGCAGAATGAGCAGAATAAGCAGCAGTAGATGAGAAGACGCAAAACCCAAAACAGCAAAGCAAACAAATTTTCTCTCGCTGCCGCAACGGCCGCCCGTTCGCCTGTTTGCTTGCCTGTTTTTTGTTTTTGGTTTTTCATTACCCATTTTTTTTTCTTTTTTTTGGGTTTTTTGGTGTTTTCGTTTTTGCTGAATTTTTTGGGCGCACCTTTAAAAAATAAATATTTTTTGCATACACTTTTGTCGCTGAGTTTTGATTTCCGGTTCTCTTTGAAACAAAAGCGATGCGAGACGTGCACTTTTTCCCACGTTCATAAAGCGACGGAGGCAACAACAACAACAACAACCACCCAGTCAAGTGCCGGCAACTGGTCAACTTGTTGTTGTTGCTGCTCGCTTTATATCGGTCAGCTTTTGTGCTCGTTAATTGTTTCGTGGGATACGCGCGACAAATGAAACGAAGAAACGGTCCAAAGACACTCATATGCATATTGCGAGTACAGTGGGCGCACGTTAGCGTGCACTCGCCACAAGCAACCAGTTAGGTGGCAAAGGGAAATGAAGAACACTCTCTTTGCACATACCCATAAGAGCATGTAATTATACTATATTTTATATATACAGTGTGTGCTCTTTAAAGCAAGCTTGTTAAAAATAATAATTTCTGTAAATACATCTCATCACTTTATATAGTTTTAGTAATCTATTGGAGTCTTTGTGTTCCCATTATTTCTAACATCTAGAAATGGCAATGAATAAAATACTACATTTATGCGTATAGTTTAATAAATACATACACATTAATAATGAATAAATTCATTCACTTTTAAAGTTTTCTTTTATGTCTATAAACTCAGATTAATAGGACTATTTATTTCTATATACATTAATTTAGCTAATCTAATAAAAAATGAATAAAAATGTAAAGAACACAAAGTGATAAATAAATATAGCACCTAAATTTATTTCTTGCTTCAAGACTCAAATAAATTCAAAAGAATTTTCACAGGTTTCTTATATTTCCCATTTGTTTGCCCAAGCGAGCATCTACTGTGCATACTTTAATATGGGGCTGTTTGGCTAGTGGGCGTGTCCATCGCAGGAAACGGATGTTTGTTTGGGTCAGCAAGCAGAAAAAGCGGCAACAACAGCCAAAGTGTGCGCCAAATGTGTCACAAAACAAAAGACTTAGGCAACAAACTTGCTGCTGCTGCTGCTGCTGCACGTGGCAGCGTCACCTGCCTGAAAAGCAACCAGCGCAACCTGTTGTGCCGTTCTTGTCTCCAATTACCAAACCGACCAGCTGCACGTGGCAACAGATTGGGTTACAGTTAGACGCAAGCAGGTGTCACACAGTGATAAAAAGGGGAGGGGAAGAAGAAGAAGAAAACAGCGCCTTGAACTTGAGAACAAAGAACAGCTTTAAGTGGCAGCACCGTGGGGTCAACTTTTACTGTTACCTAAAATGTTTTGTCTTGGAGCCGCAACGACTCTATTTAAAAGCTCAATAGCTGCAAAGCATAAAAGGAATACCCCAGTCGACAAAAAAAAACTAAGGAATATCTCGCATCAATCTTTAAAACTGTCCCAAGCCAATGCGCTTTTATCACCAAGAAAAAGAAACCCGAAAAAAAACAAATTCGATGCGTGTAAACCGTTACAGCTGTAAGCTAGACGAAGAGTCCCAAAAACAAAACTGTGGGAAATGCTTTGTTAGAAATTAATTTAAATTACAAATCGAAAACAAGAGACGGAAAAGCTAAAAAACATCCGAAGAAAAAAAACGCTGAAAAACTAACCAAAAATGTTGTTAAAGGCAGAAGAAAAGAGCGTTAATAATAACAACAAACACAAAAACGACAGCAAGAAATTGTACAAGAAATTAAAATAAAATTTACGAGCAACTAAAAATTTTACAACAAACAAAAAAAGAGTTTGCCAGCTTGTTTTTATTTTTTTTTTTTTTGCCCCAACCAAATGGGAAAGTTTTTAATATATACGTATATATTTATTTTTATTTTTTTTTTCTTACCTCCGCAATTGTATTTCATATTGTTGACAATAAGAAAAGTAAAAGTGCAATCCAAACAACAACAACAACAACACGAGCAGAGAAACGACAACGAGCAGCACGAAAAAGCAAACGCTGGCAAAATTGTGGGGCAACTACGTACAGCTGCCTATTGAGGCTGAGGGGCATTACGTTGCCGCGTACACCCCGATTATATGATGATGATGCGCTGCGCATATGCAAAGTCAGATATGGTGTATCTATATATGCACTATATGTGTGTGGTGTGTATACTATAATGGCCAGGGCTCTGTAATGGCATGATCTATGGCATACCGCATCGTCATTATCATTATGTTAATGATCATCTATAGCATCTAATGGCATCATTGCATTGCGGAAGCTCTGCGTTTTAATTGCAATGCGAAAAATAGAAGAAGAAGAAAAAAATGCAGAAAAAATATAATCAAACATTTGCTCGCATCTAACAGATACAAGATACATAACTCACAAGCTGACGCTGCTGCTATTATGATGCCCATGTCGATGCCACGGCTCATTTGTGCAACCACACAATGCTGCCAGCCATTTGGGGCATGCGGCATTTTGTTTGGGGCGTGGCACATTGTGCGCGCATGCGTGCAAACATCAGTTGGTTGTTTTTGTTTTTTTTTGTTTTTTGTTTTTGCTGTTGCGGTTTGGGTAAATCCCCCAAACGAGGCGGTGCCTGCCCGCCCGCCCTTATATAATCGCTGATAAACAAACTGGCCCCAACAAGGAAGTCCCCAGTTGAGGAAGCCAACAAGCAGCTGCCGTGGGCGGGCATCACGCACTTCAGCAGCCAGCAGACAACCGCACTTGAGTCTCTTACTTGTGACACCGCAACAAGCCACACAACAACACAAAAAAAAGAGAGTGTTATAAGCCCCAGCCGAGTGTTAAAGTATCCTTTACCCCAACATCCATCATCGCTTGCATACAAACGAGTTGCTTGCATAACTTTAGTTACTTTCTTGTGCAATTAACATAAAATATGCAGAATTGTGTGCGAAAAAAATGTCTGCATCAAATGCTAAAATTTATTTTATTCAATTTATTTATATGCGTAATTTTTCGTAATTTGCACTAAGAGTACTTCCTGGCATATATATATATATATATATACATCTCACTAAAGAGCATTTACATGCCAAATTAAATAGCTGTTAGTCTTATAGCTCCTACATTATTCAGATGTTCGTTTCTATAATAAGAAAACTAAATTACCAAATTTCATAATTTTCACTTTTACACATCCTGAGTTCCATGAGAACGATAATTATTTATAGTTATTTATAATTATTTATTTATAGAAACTATTATTACATCTCAAAAAGAATATTTATATAATATGTTTTATATATTATATATATTTATATATATGTTTTATATGTTTTATTTATATAGAACCTAATAGCTCTTGCAGAAGCTGATTTCTTTGGGTACAGACAAGTGTTGAAATAAATTGTTAAACTACTGTTAATTTACTTAAATGCAGCTTGCACAACTCTTAAATGGTTATTTTCTTTGACATTGCGATAATCGTGGCGATAAGCAGTGTTTAATGAATTTGATTAGTGTTTTCGTTGATAATGAGCTCATTAGGGGGAGTGTGACAATTGTCGAGGGCAAAAGTCACAGTGGCAGCCAAAAGTTTGCGCAACTGTCGCGCACTTGTGCCACTAACAACACGGAATGCCCCTCGATACTCGTATGTTCGGCCTCACAACTTTACGCAATTCGAGTTAATTTTGGTTTTTATTTTGGTTTTTGAATACATTTTTTGGTGCAATCTTCATCAAGTGATGCCGCCTTGGCACGTAGCAATATGTTTATATATGTGTGTGTGTGTGTGCGAGGGAGTGGAGCAGTGTGTGTGTGCGTGTGTGTGGAGTGGGGCAAGTGTGGAATGGAAATGGAAATGAGCCACTGAGCAACTTGCGCAAGCTGCAAAATGGCCTTGCCAGGTACTCCACTAAAAATATCACTTATTTAGCTGACAGTTTGTGTTGGCGTTGAGAGATAGAGTGAAAAAAACATAACGAGTGAGAGAGCGTGTGGAGAGAGCGTGAGTGGGCATAGATTTATATAGGCTTAGCGACTAAGACATGAGTTGCAGATTAGCAAAACAAGTTTGCCACAAAAAGCCCACAAAAAATTTAATATTGATTCACTTGAAATTATTTGGAATTTTCAAAGTTTCCTGCTGATCAGTGTAGAACTAAAAAATATACTCAAGACAATATAAAAACAATTACAGAACACAAGTTCGAACAGATATAGAAAATGACGAAAAAGTTTCGACAAAACCTATCAACTTAAAGAAGAAAAATTGGAATTCTGAGATGAAATTAAAACAAGACAATAAAAAGCTGAGCACTAATAAAAGAAAGTTTAGTTCATAAAGATCACAAAAAAATCAAAGTTCATAAGAGCAAATAAAAACACTTTTTTTAGCAAACTGAACTCCATCAATTAAAGATCTATTAAACCCATAAAGTAAAGGAAAACCTCAACATAATGAAAATTGTAACACTTGAATTTAAGTACACATCACTAATGAAAATACTGAAAGATCAAACGAATCACGATCAATCAATTTAAGCTGAAATATGAGCTTTAAACAAAAGATGTGCATTGAAATGTTGAACCAAATGAAAATTCGAGCACTTATACAAAAGGTGCTGTTGAAAAAGTAGTTCAGGAGTTTAGAAACGATCAATCTTAAGTTGTAAGAAGAGGAGGGGAGTAGAACAGCAATTCGAGTGAGAGGAACTTTCAGCAAAATATATGTCTATGAAATATGATATGCAGTCGTAGAAAGAGTTATGAACTTGTAGAAGATATTAAGGAAATAATGAATATTTTAATATTTTTTAATCCAAGTTAAAATTTTCGCTGAAGCAAAATACAAAAGGTTTCAGAAATTGCGAAAGAAGTTCTGATCGGCAGATTTTAATATTATTAAAGCTATCTACTCTGTATAGATTTTAATCATGAAGACCAGAAAATCAGAATTTAGATTTTTATACTGAGCTTACTTAAGTAAACAAAATATATTTATAGAAATATATATAGAAAGCGAATTACAGACATAGTCAGGCTTACGTCAACTAACAATAAAGCAAGAAAAGATGATCCAATGCCAACAATTGTGACTGCTAGTGGGGTTTGAGTGTCTGTATATAGATATATATCTATATATACCCATATGAGTATATATATAGATATATATATGCCAATGCATCAATTGAAATCATCAGAGTTTTTGTTTTTGTATTTCTTTTATATTTTTTGTATTTTCTTAGGTGCAGCTCATTTGTATGGAATACTCATTATTCGAAATATCAGCTGCAGTTGAATATTTATTTTTATAGAAACTCTGTAACTTTCGCGTTCGTTGCCTAAGTCATTCGTTTGGCATTGCCATCTGTGTGAAGAAATTGTAATGTGTGTCGCAGTGAAATGCTCGGAAAGTGAAACTAACCGTCTAATAAATAAATGAAATTGTTTGCTATTAGTAGCGCATTTAAATGACAACAACAATAACCAGTGCTGCCACCATGAAAGCTGAAAGGCTGAAAAGGTGTAGCTAATGGTTGGACGACAGAATTTATGCGCTTTTTAATTTAATTAATTGTAATGAATGTGCGACGCGTTGCGGTTGTTGTTGTTGTTGCTATTTGTTGTTGTTGCTGCTGCTGTCGCTTGCCGCTTGCCACTTAACGCTTGCCACTTGCTGTTGTTGTTGCCGTTTTGAAAATAGCTGGCAACAATTGGCTCGCTGACTGGCACCTGATTCATGACTCGTTTTGCAGCCATCAATGCCACAAGGCGAACGCCATCGAAATTGTTATAAATAATTGCCTTTTGTTAATAACTTTAAACGCGGTGTGTGTGACTGTGTGGTGTGTGTGCGTTTCGTCACTGGCCCACTAAACAAAAGCTGTTGCAATTGCCATCAGATTATGGCCTGAAGCCGACTGCCAAATCCGCTGGCAATGTTGATGGCACCCCTTATATTTTATCGATATATATCGGACTACGAAAAGATTTATTGTTTAAAAATCAAAAACTAAATGATTGTTGAATGATGAGCTTTTTCATTTGCAGTCACCCATATATATTATGAATATATATATTATATACATGTTTTTTGGCCTGAAGAGTATTCTATTCTTGCACAGGATATTGATATCTTTATATAATATAAATAAATATTTAAAAAAATGTTTCCATAGGTCTGATAAACCAATTATCCCAAACTAGTTAAAAATGTTTCAGAAATTCGATTTTTTCTATATGAAAGAGACCTTAGAAAAGTTTGTTTTAAGCTGTTTTTCCTCACTGAAAGTGCTTACTATCAAGTGACCACTGTATTTCTAAGATATTGGTATCCACATATCAAATTTCAATAATATTTTGCCTACAGCTCTCGGCATCGATCTATTAGTCTTAGGTATTTAGGTATACAAACTTTCACAGCAACAGGTAGCAGAAAAAGAAAAAAAAAAACAATGCGATGGCAAGCATCGAGCTATGGCAGCGCTTTTAGCAAAGCGCCCACACACACACACAGACAGACAAGCCTGAAGAATGTTGGGCCGCACTTGATGTGGGTGAAAGCCAAGCCCAAGCGCTGCGCACACACACACACCCATACATATAGCATATATAGCCATGGCCATAACTTGATCAAGCATTCAGCAAACTGATTTGGCACCACTGTGCAGCAGCTGCTGCTGTTGGATGAAGAACCAATCGCAATAACAATAACTATTGCCATAGATTATGGCGCCCGAATGCCTAGGACGTTGCCTTATTCCAGCTACAATAACACTTATACATATATATGAATATATGTACACTTTGAGAAAAACAAAAAACAGAAAGCAACTAAAATGCAATCAAATGAAATACAAATGTTGGCCAAATTCGGCTTATGGGCAATTACATAACAAGAGAACAAAATTCCTATATCATAATAGTTTTTATATGCCCAACAATTCTAAACGCAAGACTCAAATAAAAAGCTTCATTTATGACAGGTTTTTTTTGCATTGCGAACGTTGAACACTTAATTAAAGTACGAAAGCACTTAAATGAATTTTTTTTTGTTACTTCAAGAATTTTGTTTTTATTTTTGCAACATTTACATTCGATTATGAAATCACAAAAGAACCGTGCTTAATTTGAGCATATTTAAAAACGAAATATTCCTAAAATTGTAAGCACCAGAATTTAAGTGAAGTAGCGCGTTTTTTCACACAGTGTATAAATGTGGCCCAGAGCTGTGGGCCTAGCTAATTGCCAACATGGACTTGCACTTGGACTCTGGACGCGCTGTTGCAAGCTAATGCATGGTAAATGCTGAGCAGTTGCTGTTGTGCCGCCGCGACGTTGGCGCCATCATCATCATCATCATCATTATCGTTATCGTTATCGTCATTATCATGTGCACAAGTTCAATGGCCGTTCGGCTGGCCGGAGCTTATCCACAGCAATCGGAAGTGTGGATGACGCTGCGCTTCCAAACCGCCGCCGTGGCCAATCAATAAACGCCACAGCAGCAATAACAGCAACAGCAGCAACACTTGCCACACATGAGCAATTGTTGCCGCTGTTGTTATGAGGCGTTTATGTTGCCCGTTGCCCGTTGCCCGTTGTTGCTGTTGTCCACCTGCAACAAGTTCCAAGCGAGCTGCAGCCGCCGATTTCATAATGTTGCTGTTGCTGTTACTGCTGCTGCCAGCGGGAACTGTCTAGCGGTAAAAAGCGAGCAATTGGAATGCCAGCAACAACATTAAAGCACAAAACTAAAGCAGCAGCGGCAGCAACAAGATAAAATTCATTTTATAATCAAAGCACGCCAGCAACAACAACACTGCGGCACGAGAACAACAATAACAACAGCGACTAGAGTGAAATTTTCATAATAATAAGAAATGCTGCCCACTGACTGCTAAACTGCTTCTAATTTTCACTCCAAGTGGCCGTTGTTGTTGTTGCTGTTCATTTGCATAGCGTGCGATGACGCGACGCGTTGACAAAAAATTTTAGTTTATGAACTTGCCTGAGGAGAAAGGCCAACAACAACAGGCAACAAAAACCAAATTTGTTTTATTTTTGTTTCTTATATGTTGTTGTTGTTGTTGTTGTCGTTGTTGCTACTGCTGCTGCTATTATTGTTATCATTTTTTAAAGCCTTATGCTTGAATTTTATGCAAATCGTTTTCTTAAGCCAGGCAAGTTCTACGCCAACTTCATTGCTGCCAGTTGTTGTTGCTGCTGTTGTTCCCACATCTACAAAAATTTACCCACAACTTTTGTATGGCGGCTGCCAAACAAATTTTTTTCAACAAGTCGCCACAAAACCACAAAAATTCCACAAAAAAAAAAGAGATTAAGAGTCAACCAGAAAAAAAGATGCCAAGCAGCAGCAACAACAACATAGCATTGAAAACAACAGCAACAAGAAAAATCTTTTAAGCGTGTGCAACAAATTAGGCACAAACCAAAAATAAATGCAAAAATAACAACAGCAGCAGCAACAACAACAGCGAATGATAAATTGCTAGCGGGCAGTGGCAGCAACAATGCAGCGCACACACACACACACACACATACAAATTAGCAATTGCAACGAGAACGCTTCTCAGATACACACACACACACACACACACACACGCGCGCAGCGCACGAGCCGTGAAGCGAGCTAAGCTTGCATATTGCTGTCGTGCCGCCCCGCATGCTGCTGCCGTGCTGCTCTTGCAGGTGTTTTCGCAGCTGCTGCTATCACACACACACACACACACACAAACACGCACACATACTAGCGCGCGCTTTTGGGCTCGTCTTGACCCAGTTTGTGTCCACACACAGGCAGAGAAGGACGACGACAGCAGCAACAGTTGCTGCCAACACCTTTCTTTCTACGCTTGCACATTGATTTGTTGACTTGATTTGGAATGCGGTCAACTGGCAAACGGCAACAGGCAGAACCACAACAGCAGCAACATCGGCAGCAGCAACGCTTTGGTCAATGTCGCTGCCAGACGCTTGCCAATTGCTGCTGCTGCTGTTGCTGCTGTTGTTGCTGCTGTTGCCGTTGCTTGGCCTTGCTTTGCTTTAGCAGCAATCAAGCGTTTTCTTTGGCGGCAAAAGTGCCGCAAAATCGTATCGAACCTGTTATATGCTAGTGCTGCCCCTCTCTGTCCAAACGCCTCCCTCTCTCTCTCTCTCTCTCTCGCACTCTCTGTCTGTCCCTCTTTTTGTGTCTGATTCTACTTTCGAGCGAGACCTTGTCAACAGTTGGCGCAGGTGAAAGATGTTGCTGCCGTGCCTGATGCTGTCATTGTCTATTGCTGCTAGCTGTTGTTGTTCTGTGTGTGTGTGTGTGTGTGTTTGTGTGCGTTGAGCAGCGTTTTATGTAACTGTTTAAGCTTGGAAATTTATTATTGTTGACTGTCGTCTGGCCGCCTATGTTGCTGCCGTGCGTACCGTTACATAAATGCCATAAGAGAACAGAAGAACCAACTGGAGACAAGACAGAAGACACAACTCGACTCAGCGCATGTTTATTTAATGCGCTTAACAGCTTTTAGCCGGACAACGAACGACTCAAAGACATGCCAAGCCACCCTTCGTTATTGATGTCTCAATTCTACTCCACAATAACAGCAGCAGCAGCAGCAAACCGAAACAACAACAACAGCACTGAACTTGAACGGAAGTACAAATCAAAAGACTTAGGCAACGAACTTGCAACTACTGCTGCCTTACGCTAACAAGCCGCAAATGCATTGCACAAAAAGCCACTTGCGAAATGCCTTTTAACGAGCAGACACTAATTTTTGCCCGCCAGGCCAAATGCAGGCTACAACTACAGCAACGAAAACAGCAGCAGCAGCAGCAACAGCAACCACTTCTAACTGGGTCAGGCAGCGTCTTCAAGAAGCGGCTTAACTGAAATTCTCAAAAACCGGCCAAGTGAAGCAACGCGCCAATTTATGTAAATCCAAAACCAATCAGCCTCAAACGGCAACAACATCATCGACATCATTATGATCATTATGAGCGCTGATAGGCTAACGGTTTCCACCGTTTCTGATTTGACAAACAACAGCAGCAGCAGCAGCACCCAATGAAGCGGAAGAGCAAGAGGCACGGTCTTGTGCGGCATCAACTTTAGAAAATTGTTTTTTATACCCTATAGGTTAGAAATAATATGTGTAGAAAAGATGGGTACACATATTGGAGGGCATTATAATATATATAAATAAAAGTAAAAATAGTTATAAGTAAACAAAATTATGATTTAACATTCAATGATTTTGAATTGGTTTTTAGGGTTTTTGAAAATATAAGAGCACTTAATAAGCTTTTAGAAACTTACATACTCTACAAAAGAAAACAATTACAATTATTTTAATATTACAAAAAAATATTTGATAAAAGCTCTCAATTGAGGCACAAAGAAAAAGAAGAACAACAGGCTTTATACATAATTTTTTAAATCTAGAAATCTAGAGTTGAAAAAGCTTGTACAACAGATCTCGAAGAGTAAAAAAATATATATACATATATGCCCCACGCACTTTATGTGTATTACATTTGTTGCTTAACTTCCTTTGCTACTAACATATATTTTTTTACTGATAAATTTAGTTGAATGTCGTTGCGTCATTACTAATCTCTTTACAGGGCATTTGCTAGCCGAGCATACGTTTGCTTATTTTCCTTCGCTTTTATGTAGCGGCAATGTGCGCTCAGCACGATATCTAAAAATTAGTTGGCTCATGAATCATTGCGGCTTACAAGCAAAGACCTGTAGAAGTTGCCCCTCCGCCGCCCCCTCCCTCCGCTACGCCCCTGCCACTGCCCTCTGGCCCCATTTGCGGGCAATAACAGAGCACACTGTGGGCAGCCCAAAAAGAAAAGGGAAAACCTTCGTAATGGGCGCATCTCTTGGACACGCTGCGCTTTTCACTCGCTGTTGCTGCCGCGTGTTGCTGTTGTCTGCTGCTGCTGAACTATCTCAATTGGGTCATCAGCCAAGGCAAATGTTTGCTTTCCTTCGGCCGCACTTGCACTTTTCAATTTCGTAATTGAAGCAGCTGAAGAAAAAGACGAAGAAGAAGATGATGAAGAAGCAGCAGCAGCAGCGGAACTGAAACTTCTCCAGCAGCAGCAGCAGCACAGCAACAGTTGCCGAAGCGTGGGCGTTGAGCAATCAGCGCATGACGCGACCTACTGCAAGTCGCACAATGCTGCCCCTCCCCCTGTAAGTAGCCCCTACTCAGGTATCTAATTAGCCAGCGAGTTGAGTGCGGGTGGGCGGGGTCAAGCGCTGCGCTCAAAACAAGCTGACAAATTCACACGCAGGCTGAAAAGACAGTGGCCAAAAACCATGCTAATTGCAGGGCGCCGCCAGATACTCTACCCGAGGCAATTACACTGCATTTCTCTTATTGTTGTTGTTGTTGCACTTGTTGTGCATTTAAAATGAAATTAACCGTCATACGCAAATTGTTGTCGCCGCGGAATGCGAATTGTTTTGTGACTTGCCCCAAGTTGCGGCTCTTCATTTTGTAGTAGGTAGAAAGCGTCGTGCAACTGGCAATCAGCTATAGTCGTAAAGGGGGTCAGGGTTGTGTCTCAGGGGAGGGGGGGGGGGTGGCTAGGTAATTGCTCGAGCCTCGCAGCTGCCTATTAAAGTTTAGCGTGTACAATTAAGTCTTCATTGGGAGCTTTTACCACTTATCCTTATCGCTAAGCCTACGTTTTGTGTAATTGAGCTAGTTCCTTAGTTCTTTTTTTGTGTAACTTTTGCTGCCTTTAAATACCAGGTTTATATGTAATTGGCACTTTACGCATCAATTTGCATTTCAGAACTAGTTCCATTATTTCGTGCTTTGGAACTAGTTCTTGCCATTTCAAATGCTGTCCCTTTAAACATTATGAGCGATTCTGTTTGTAAAAAACTGCATGCTGCATTTTATGATTTCGAACTAGTTCCTTTATATTTTGAGTTCCTCTCGCTATATTTGCTTTTATTAGAAGCTCTCCCTTGATCCCTATTTCACACCTTTTTTCTTTCTGTCACTCTCTCTCTCTCTCTCTCTCTCTCTCTTTGTCTTTATATCGATTTATTTGTATTTAACTCGTTTTAGGCTTAGCTCAAAACTAGTTCCATATTAAATCTCAATCATTGCACCAGTTTAGGTTTGCCAATCCATGCACACAACAGCGCGTGCAGTTCATTGAACTAGTTCCACAGTTCACACTAATTGACTGATCAGCGCCCATTCAATTCACATGCAATTAACATTTCACCTGCGTTCGCCAAAGAAGCACAACAACAACAACAATGCAAAATATCTGCTTTTGTGTTGCTGCACACCCTTAGCCCCCACCCTCTGCACACCCTTCTACCGTACAGACACACACTCACACACACACACACACACATTGTTTGTGGCCTTGCTGACCCGGCTGGACGGCTGTGCGAAGCTTTCGCTTTTTTGTTTTGTGTGTTTTTCTCATTTTATTTTTTGCCTCGATGAATGCTTTTTATCTGTAAGTTGTTTACCTGCCCCCCACTTGCTCCTCGCTGCGCCCCAAACACCTCCTCTCGGCTGCTCTTGCCCACTCTTTGCGTAAACAATTCGATTTTTCACAACAGCAACAGGCGTTGATGGGCAATTTGTAACAACAGCAACAGCAACAACCGCAGCGCCAGCAACAGTTGCCTGCAAATTATAACTGTTATTTTTATAGCTCATTATCATTATTATTTGTATTACTATGGCTATGATTATTGTGTTTATTATGAACAATATTCAATGATTTTTGCCGGCGCCAACAATGAGTATTCCAAACATCAAAAAGTTTGCTGCGTCTTTAGTTTTCCTCTTTGTACAAATTGCTCTTGTTGTCACTGGCCACAAGTGTGTCTGTGTATGCGAGTGTGTGTGAGTGTGTATCTTTTAACTATATAGTTATAGCTTTATATGCGGGGTATCACTTTCACTGGGCTGGCGCACGTAGAAAGCCAAATGAAAGCAAAGCAAAGGCAAAAAGCCAAAAAGCAAACAAAAAAGCTGACAACAAAACGTTGCACGTTGTTGCTGCACACGTTGTGGCAGGTAACAACAGCAACAACACATGCTTATGCCCTACACTCAGCGAAATAAAAATACAAACGTCGAAATATATAGCCAAGGTCAATATTTTTTAGATTAAAAAGAAGAAATTGTATATTCAAAAAGTTTGTGCTGAAGACAAAATAAAACTAACTAATTCAAAAATATATGATTCAGTGTTTCTTAACTTACAACATACGTGTGTTGTTATTGAGAACGTTTTACGTTTATTTTGATGCACGGATTTTAGATTCAGTCCAATATATACATATCTGAATATGCACTTTTTGTAATTCCACCAAAAATCCCATCAACTAAATTTAAAAAACATTCCAAAAATATTAAAAAAATAAAATTATATTATACAAAAATTAAAATATGAAAAATAAAAACGTGCTTAACCCTATGCTCGCCTAGCATTTGGCCTGGCGCTTTTCGCTGAGTGTATAGGGTACATATATAGTCAGCTAGGCGACCCGCACACAAATTTCCATGCTTGGCTGACGCCTTGGCGCAACCTTTTCCTAGCTCGCTGCGAATCAGCAATTTCAGTTCCAGTTTCAGTCTTTTTTTGTTGTTTTTTCCTTTATTTTTTTGGCTCGTTTCAGCGCACAGCGTGGGAGTTATGGTAAGCCGTACCCCCCTCCCGTAAGCTCCACTGAATGTGTAACTGAAACTGAAATTGAAAATTTTCATGAACTTGATTTCTTAATTTCTGGCTCAATTTTAAATTTATTGTTTTCTTTCTTTCTTGCTGGCTTTTTTATTTTTTGGTTTCTTGCTTTATTTTCTGCTGTATTTATTTGGCTTTTGTGTGATGAATTTAAATTTGACTGCACTAATTTGATTAGTGCCGGCGCAGCAATATGGTCAAAGCAGACGCAGCAACAGCAACAGGCAACAGGCAGGCGAGATGGCAGCAACAAGCGGCTGGCAGCGGCAACATGGGGCAGGCAACGGGTAACCGTTATGATGAAATTGCTCGACATTGATTGTATAAGCAGCGGCTGTCTGCCACTTGCAACTGGCCACAGCACGCTAGCAATTGTTGCTGATGTTGCAGCTGCAGCAGTCTTGGACTTGCTTGGAAAGTTGCACTGGTCAAATGATGCTGCAGTTATTCGAGCATTTATGGCATGACTGACTAGCCAAGACTGTGCACAGTCTATAAAGCAAGCGCTGCCTAATGATCTGCCAGCTGTGTGCAGCATGAAATGACATACACAACAAGAGCAACAACAACAGCAGCAACAACAACAGCAGCAACAACTGCTCAGAACGCAAACTCAAAGTTAGAGAGTCTCTGGCTGTGTGGGGAATGATAATGTTTAGGTTGGAATTTGCTGCCGACACGACAGCAACATCTAACTGACTCACATATGGAGCAGCAGCAACATCATGATCTATGGCCAGCGGTCAACAGCAATTCAAATGATGAACAGTCGCCTCAGTTGCTGTCGCCGTCGTCGTCGTCGTCGCCATTGCATGACATGCAAATGCGCCTGGGAACTAACTAAATTGAAAATATAATCACTGAATGGCAACAACAACAACTGCCAGACATTTGATTTTGCATACGATACCCAGTTCGCAAATCTCACAGATGCTAAGATATTCAGTTACCTTCGGGTAGCAGCGACGGGAGTGCAGAAAATGAGAGGCTGCGACTGTTAATGAAGTAACGAAGCATGAGTTAAACAACTGTTACCATGAATGTTAACCATATAGCACTTTATTAACAACTATTTATAGTAATTAACTGCCGCAGAACCTTAAAGGCAGCTGCCTGCAAACACCGACTGCTGATTTTATGAGGGACCCTGGGGATACCAACAAATAATTATATAGATAATAATGTTATTAGCTGCGCTTTGACAAATTACACATATTAGTATGGAAGAGTGATAATAATAATGTGATAATAATATTCATTGTCTTAATAAAATTTAATTTGCCTAATTTATAAGATTCACGCTAAAAGTTATCGGTACTATTTTAAAATAATGGAGAAAATGACACTTAGGACAAAACTGTCTTTACATAAAGGCACAGTATTCTTTTATGGGACATATTTTCTATATAATACGTATATTTGCATAATATATAGCAAATACTTTCAAATAATACTTCTGTGCATGTTTGATCGATTAAATAGATTAATATAAAGTGTGCAGTTTAGAAATGGCTGAAAAACTGAAGTATAAATTAAAAGAAAAACATTGGATTGTAATGTCTGATAGTATATACATATAAGCTATTTACGTACACTTATGTATGTATATATTCGGCCTAGACATGTGGTTGCATTATAAACTATTAATAGTTTACAAATGTGAACATAGTTTAATATAATTATTGACATACTCTATTCAGAACGTAATAAAGAGTATATTAATTTTGTCTAACTGTCAGTCCATCTTATTTTGTCGGCTATTGCAGCTAACGATAAAGTCAGAGGTGTTATATAAATTGTTATATATATATATTAGATGTTATATATATATATTACAGCTAAACCACCAATGGCGACCTCCTCCTAGGAACGAGCCATAAATATTTCGGCCAATGCACCGCCACCTCCCAACAACAACATTAACTAGAACAATTTTAGCCACGCCCACTGCCGCCCTTGTCGTCAGAACTGTCTTGAGCTGTTATTGTACGATAAGCTAGAGTATCGCACAGTTTGGAATTTTGTTGTTGGACAATTGTTGTTGCTGCTGTTGTTGCTGCTGCTGTTGCTGTGGCTTTTTTCTCACGCTTTGCATTGACAGCAATTGCAAGCAGGCAGCAGCAACACCAACAACAGCAACGACGAGCTGAGAACATTTCGCAATGCCGAATGCTTGGCATTTTTGAGGCGTTTTGCTAACACCAACAACCAACAACGAACAAACGACAGCAACCAGCAACAACAATAACAACAACAACAACAACAGCCAACTTGGTGTCCAGCGAACACTGCAAACTGGAACGGAACTTGCTTAATTGCCCAGTCCAAAGCCATTGGCGGGTTAGCCAGTTAGCCAGTTGGTCAGTTAGCCAGCTAGTTGGCCAGTTGGCTTGGGAATTTGACAGGTTGTTGGCCGACAAATGTCGACATCGCCGCATATTATGTTGGCTTGCCCACCAGATTAACCCGTAGGATCAAAATTAATTAATTTTTTCGTTTTTCTAAACCTGTATGTGAATATATTTAATAATTACCTGCCAACCGGAAAGGTGTTCGATATATTTGTTGCTTAAATTAGTCTTGAAAATTTCGTGACATAATGTCTGGGATAAAAACAAAATAGAAATATAAGAAAGACAAATCTCATACAAGAGTTTTCCCTCAATTTTGCATTGAGGCGGGCGGACTTGGACAAAGTTTCTTATTCGTTCACTTAGCCTTAGAACATAAAGTTTGCAGACGTTAATGATTTGAGCTGTGCTTTAATCGGTCATAAATCAATTAGTCAGTCAATCAGCTACACAAGTTTTACTTTTTAATTGTATTTTAATTAGGTTTTTTTAATTTTTCTCATTATTAACATTATAATTATTATTATGTTATTATTATTATTATTATTATTATTATTATTATTATTAGTATTATTATTATTACTATTATTATTACTATTTTTATTATTATTATTATTATTATTATTATTATTATTACTATTTTTATTATTATTATTATTATTATTATTATTATTATTATTATTATTATTATTATTATTATTATTATTATTATTATTATTATTATTATTACTATTATTATTATTATTATTATTATTATTATTATTATTAATATTATTATTATATATTGGCTACAATTGTCTTAGTACATTAAATAACAACATCCATTCGTGTGTGAAGTTGTCTCTAACCTAGGACAGCAAGTTGAATTAATATGCTTACAGCTTAAATAATGAGCTAAATTTGTAAATCAATCAAGCCAAAGAGGCTCTCAAATTAATTGATACATTTGGCCAGGGGCCATGTTAATCAAAAGTGCCGCAAGTCGCAGCTGCTGCTCAGAACTTTTAATTGATGTATTTTTAATATGCGGCTAGAAGTTCCCATACATAAATGAATATTAAATTTAATCAAATTTCACCAGAAATATTTCTTCAACCAATACTTATATCTCTCTATCTTTCTCGCTTTCAGATGGAGCCTGCAGTTTTCCGGGCTCACCGGCGCATAGCAGCGTCGTATTTTCTAGCGCGAATCTGACGCAGGGCACCGTCGCCTCCTACAGCTGTGAGCGGGGCTTTGAGCTGCTCGGACCCGCACGCCGTGTCTGCGACAAGGGTCAGTGGGTGCCGGAGGGTATTCCATTTTGTGGTAAGTACTTGCTCGACTAGCAGATGCTCTGTAATTAGACACATATAAATTAACTTCGTAAACCAATCACATTTTATTCCTAAGTGCCCATTTCATTTTCATTAATGGCCGACTAGCCACTACCCTGTACTCTAAATAATCAAATAGAGGAGCTCAACTTAATCGAAAAGTGACACTTACAGAAAACACTTACTCAAAACTTAATACACCGTGAGCTGCATTATATTTGTACAAGTATCAGTTCATATAACTGCCGATCAAGTATATATATATATATATATATTTATATATATTATAGGGTATATATAGGAACCTACTGCTGCTATTCATTACAGGCACTGACACTTGTTAGCCATTCTCATATGGGACAGGGTATAAAGATTGCCCTGGCGTAAACAAAAGACTTAAGACACAAACTTGCCGCAACCAATTGGCCAGTTGAAGATTTTGTGCCGTCAATTAGCACCTTCAACTTGGTAGCTGCTGAAAACGAAGGCATGTGCTCTCCATATATGCACACAACTTTCACCAACAACAGCAACAGCAATAACAACAACAACAACAACAACAACAATCGAACGTTCTCAATGAAACACGCGCCATCGGAATTCCAATTCCAAAACCGAAACCCAAATCCGAAATCCAATTCCAAATGCAAAGTTGTCGTGTGGAGCTGCGAAGTGAAACATGATTAACACGACGCACAATTCGGTGTGTGTGCGTGTGCGTGTGTGTGTGTGTGTATTGTCGATGAAAGGCGGAACACACAGATACAACAGCAACAACAACACGTCGATCGACAAGCAACAGAAATGCGAGTCGAGAATTGAACGAAACGAATTGACCCAAATTTTTAGTGGATCGTTTGTTGGCTTTTTTTGTGTTTCGTCTCAAACACCATGAAAAAAATATAAAAAAAATGTTCTAAGTGAATTTCCATGTGGCTTGCTGTTGTTGCTGTTGTTGTTATTGATGAATCGACTTGACAACAACTTCCGCCCGTTAAGCAAACAACGTAAAAATTGATTGACAGAAACAGTTCACGCAAATTGAATTGAAGTGAAATTGAAATTGTGTTTGAAATTGACTTGAAATCGAATTGGAATTATATAAAAATTTAATCTAATCGGAACTAAAACTAAAATTAATTTAGTCTTAATCGGAATTTTAATACAATTAAATTTTAATCTCACACAATTTTTTAAAGTATTACATCGAATAGAAATTGAAGCAAATTCAAATAGATATTTATTTAATATTAAACTAAAATTGAATTGCAATGGAATTGAAAACTATTCAATATTAAAATCAAATTATATTCTCATTAAATTGAAAAGTAATGGAAATCAAATTGAAATTAAATTGACTTACTGATTGATCGATTGAGCCTTTCAACAGCTACTCGTGCAACTGAAGAAACAGCTATAGGAAATAGTTCTGTACTAACTATCGTTTAGCACCGCCTACGCGGCTCGAAACAAGTTTTCTTTTTCGTCGATTAGTTTGCATAACTGTTTCTGTTTTGAGCACATTTGGCTATTACTCAAACCAGTTTTGAATCGAATTACAACTGTTTTGTAATTGATGCCACTCAACCTGCATGCAACTCGAATATTTTCTTCGCTACGAGCCCACTGATTTCTATAGTCTCTATTTAAAGCTGAATAAACGCAGAATATACTCTATATGGAAGCTATTTTCTATTTTCGTTTAAGACTCGATGGGATCATGTTTTAAAAGGTTAGCTTAAAATGTGAAAGGGTACATAAATTTCGGCTTGCTCTAGCTGTCAATTTTGTCATTACGTTCTCAGATTCGGAAACTGTTGTAAATGCGCTAACGGGTCTTGTGTTTTGTTGATTTACGGCTGTCACTGATTCTCAGTGGTAAATTGCGCCCTGCGGTTGTGAGTTGATGCGAGTTGATGCGAGTTGCTGCGCGTTGCCGGCAGACAAATTGCCGTTTGGCAGCCAACTGAATGATGGCAACCCACAGCCGGCGGTACGCATCGTCAAGTTTCATTGATTAATCGAACAATGGTGAATTGAAAGAGCGTAGCGCCAAATTGAATGTGCCGATGTGATTGGGCCAAGATGACGCAGCAGGCGACGGCACATAAGCTGAAAAGTTGAGAGCCTCAAATCAAACGAAAATTGTTTGATTGAAAATTGAAATTAAAAAAAAAACTGGAGCAGTTCAAAGGCATTTGTCACAGAACGAAAGTATTTAAAAGTTGGGTTAAAGTTGAAACCGGAACTGAAACTTGGCTGGAGAAAGACTGAGAAAATCACGTCCCAAGCTAAAAATGGAATGGCTAAAATTTATATATGAAATAGGAACATAAAAGCACAGAGTTCTCAATTAAAATTAATTTAACAGTAATGTTAAAATTTAAGCTAGAACTTATCTTGAGTTAGACTGAGATAAAAAATTTAATTTAAATTAAATTTTATGTTTAATGCTAAAAATTTAAATTATAATTTTTAAACTGAATTGATGTCGATGGGCAATTAAATTGTAATTTTAAAAAAATATATTATTTATTATTATATCAATTTATACATCTATTTAATATCATTTATACTTTTTATTTTAATTTAAATTGTATATAAAAAGATATAAATTATAATAATGTAATTGAAATTAATCTAAAATTGAATTTTTGAATTAAATTAAATGGCAGTTATATTGCAAATTGAATTAAACCTAACTGAAATTAAAATTGAATTGAAATTGACATAAAACAAATAGAAATTATTACCTCGAATAGACTAGACTTAAATCAAATAAAAAAATATGGAATTAAAATATGTGAATTTAAATAAAAATTTAAATAAAATTAAAATTGTCACTCAAAATAAAATTCTCCAAATTTGAAGAACGATATTGGAACTTGAACTTGAATTCGCACTGGAAGTCGAACTAAGTCCGGCATCTGCCTGCCGGATAAACACGGATCAGTTGAGGCCGTTGCTGTGCTATGTAGAAAGTCAGCTTAGGCCAAAAAAAGTAAAAACAAAAAAAAAGATTTTTACGATCTGCGATCTTAGAGCGCGTCATGAGCCGCTGCCTGCCTGGCTTTAAAGCTGAGTGAGCCGCAGTGCCTTTTATCCGACAGATGCATCTGATTAATGAATCTCAATGCTACCATACACACACACACACACACTCACTCACACACAGAAATGCGTAGCAATGTAATTAAGCCCAAGCAACAACAACAACAACACATTTGAAAGAAAAAGTTGAACGTCAGAAAAAAAAACCAAAACGAAATTTCACTTTTGCTTAATTTTTGTTGTTGTTGTTTGCAGTTAGATTTGGCCAAGCCGCAGCTACTAACAATTTGTTTGGGCCTTGTAACACTCGCTGAATTCTAGCTGGCTCTTTCCCCCCTTTAAAAGCCCCCCTCAACTAATTGGCCAGAGAAGGTCAGTCGACTTTGCGACTTTGACTTGACAAATTTGCAGGCAGAAAGAACTTTTTGTTTCTGGTAGATTTGTTTTTTTTTTTGGTTTTTTGCCCAGAAAGCATGTCAGGGCCATGCACAGACTTATGAGGCCCACTGTATTAGCCCTGGCCAGTTGTATAGACCTTGTCTTGGTCTGAGAACCAAATAAAAATGGTGATGTGTGCACGACAATAAAACAAAAGCCTAATATAAACACTCATCGAGTCCCTCAAAGTAACAACAAAAACGAATTCTCAAGTCGAATCTCTTTAATCTCAACTTTGGAAATATTTCTCATCTTTGCAGTGCTAAATGTGGCCGCTGGCAAGGCGCCGATGCAAATATCAACGGATGGGGCCGGCGCACCGCAGAAGGCCATCGATGGCTCCACCTCGGCCTTCTTTACGCCGGAGACGTGCTCCCTGACCAAACCGGAACGCTCGCCCTGGTGGTATGTCAATCTGCTGGAACCCTATATGGTGCAGCTGGTGCGTCTGGACTTTGGCAAATCCTGTTGCGGTAAGTTATACATGACTTCTATTTAGCAGGCCAATTTAACAGGATATAAGAGCTTAAAGCTTTAAGGGAGCAGAAGTTTCTAGGTGCTTTTGAAGTATTTGAAAGCGTTGAGTCAATAAGTCAATAGAGCTTTAATTAGTTTAATTAAATTAGCAGAGTAAAAATAAAAAGCTTGTGAAAGCTTACTAATTTCGTTACATTAATTTAATGTGAAAAATTTAGCCAAATAATATATGTGCAATAAATGCAATAAAATTAATAATTAAGGGAGCTAAAGGAATCAGCAAGCCTTAAAGGCTGAATTGTTTTAGTAGAGATTTGATCTCTATGCAAGCTTTAATGTGCATTTTAATTACAAGCCAGCTTATAGTGCAGCTTTAGATATGTCTTGGAGCTTTAATGAGCTTAAGCTTTTAGGTGTATAATAACATTTGTGTGTATTTAAGTTTTTAGTAAGCTTTAGCTTAAAGCTTAGCTTAAAGCTTAGCTTATGAATTAGAAATATATAAAAGAAGAAGATTCTTTAGACAACAGTGAATGCAGTTTGAGATACGTTTCTTACACCTTCCTGAAGCTGTACGTCAACTCTAATTGATTAGGAAAACGTTTAACTTTAACCCCACTTGGAGCACAGATTTCAGTTTTACTTGCAGATAATTGAACGGGTTAAGGTTTAGTTCAGTTTCGGGCAAATGGCAAATGCTGCACGAACTTGCCTGACGAGTTTGCAGGTTCGCGACTGGCAAAGGGTAGCCCAGAGCGACGGCTAAGGCAAACAACTGTCAGAGGGACGGACAGCCCGTGGGGGAGGCGAAGGGGGAGGGGAAGGCGAAGGGGGTGGGGAGATGTTGAGCCGATCCAGCTAGACGAGTCAGCCAATGAGTTTTCCCAGTTATCGCGCAAATGCTTTCACTTGGCTGCAACAAGTTGAGCGGCTGCCACATAATGTTATGTGATTTGTATGCGGCGCGGTGGCGCGGTGGCTCGGTGGCTCGGTGGCTCGGTGGCTCAGTGGTTCAGTGGCTCAAAGGCAGGCAGGGCTGGCCGCCAAGCTGGTGTGGGTAGTCGAATATTTATGATTACTTTCACTGCGCACTGAACTTGGCTGACCCGCTGCACATGCCGCATGCCGCATCCGCATGCCACATTCGCATTGTTTCATCTTCTTCTTCTTCTGCTCGTTTCGCTGCAGGCAACAAGCCAGCCACCATTGTGGTGCGTGTGGGCAACAATCGACCCGATCTGGGCACAAATCCGATTTGCAATCGCTTTACGGGTCTGCTCGAGGCCGGACAGCCGCTGTTCCTGCCGTGCAATCCGCCGATGCCGGGCGCCTTTGTCAGCGTCCATCTGGAGAACAGCACACCGAATCCGCTCTCCATATGCGAAGCGTTCGTCTATACGGATCAGGCGCTGCCCATCGAACGCTGTCCGACGTTCCGGGATCAGCCGCCCGGCGCACTGGCCTCGTATAACGGCAAATGCTATATCTTCTACAATCGTCAGCCGTTGAATTTCCTCGATGCGTTGTCGTTCTGCCGCTCCCGTGGCGGCACCCTGATCAGCGAAAGCAATCCGGCCCTGCAGGGCTTCATCAGCTGGGAGCTGTGGCGTCGCCATCGCAGCGATGTCAGCTCGCAGTATTGGATGGGCGCGGTGCGCGACGGCAGCGATCGCAGCAGCTGGAAGTGGGTCAATGGCGAGGAGCTGACCGTCTCGTTCTGGAATCATCCCGGCGGCGATGAGGACTGCGCCCGCTTCGATGGCTCCAAGGGCTGGCTCTGGAGCGACACCAACTGCAACACCCTGCTCAACTTCATCTGCCAGCACCAGCCGAAGACCTGCGGCCGCCCCGAACAGCCCCCCAACTCCACCATGATCGCCCTCAACGGCTACGAGGTCGGCGCCCAGATCAAATACAGCTGCGACCCGAATCATCTGCTCGTCGGACCCGCCACCCGCACCTGCCTCGAGACCGGCTTCTACAACGAGTTTCCCCCGTTTGCAAATGTAAGTGCACTTTTTAACCTTCTTTTTTCTCACTTAACGCGAACTTTCGCGCCATGCAAATATTAATGACAACCAATCGAGTCGTGTGCGTACTTTGCTCAAGCTTGAGTAGTACTCATACTTAACTAGAATGTTGTATTGAACATTAGTGCAAAGATAAATAAACCCTAAATTCCCAACTAGAAGACTCAAATGCAGTACTTAAGCTAAGCAAGGGGAAATCACGAATTTTGTACTTATGGCATTATATGGGCTATCAAAACTAACGCGTATTTTATTTTAAAATATTCAGGAACAAAATACTCTGAATACGAGCTCCGTTTATAATTGAATTGAATTAAATTTATAACGGCCGAGTGTACGTGAAAAAAATAAAAACTTAGGCACAGTTTCGAGTACTTTATTTATTTATTTTTTTTGGTTGAACAATATCCTAGCAATCGGTTGAATTTTACCAAAGTTAAATGATTTTGAAATATGGGCGCTATGGATACAAGAGCTTTACATGTTAATATTTTTGTCCGCCATGGCATGATTTTTGACAAAAAATTTTAACCTCGCAGAAACTGTTTGATTTTGTTTTTTATTCTAAGTCAGCCTCAATCAATTCCAAGTTTCTTAAAAACGTTTTTTTGAAAATTAATAAAGGTGGGGACATCATTTCTTGTTTAAAAAAAAAGCTTTTTGACTGTATATCCCATAAAGTAGTCTTTTTTCTGCTCGTTCACAAAGTGAAAAGATTGGTTTTGGCCAATATCCGTCATGCTGTCCGGATGAACGCCATTTAAAGATGGGGACTTGAAACTTGAGATGTATATACTTGTAGTTGTCTGCTTCAGAGTGTTAAGATTTTTGTGCCACGCCCACAGGTAGGCTGGCAAATCGATAACAAGGCGATGCACCTCTAATCGCAAATCGATAAAAGGTGAATATTTCCCGCATTATTAAAGCCAGTGACACCAAATTTGGTATGTAGATAACCCCATAAATTGCGACCTTGATATCCCGGCCACGCCCACGAGAACGCCCCTCAGTCACGCCGCCCACACGAATCGCGCAAGCTTATATCTCGCACAATTTAAGAGCTATAGCCACCAAATTTGGGTGAACTCCTCTTAAGATCGAGCGAAATAAACAAATTCGAAATTTATCCAAAATAACTAAAATTGAAATAATTGCTGCAAAGGCATTCAAAGTGGTTTACTTTTGGCAAATCTGAAACTTCTGCCCTAACTTTTGCAGACATTGAGTGCGGTCTGCCGGCGAGCATTGCCCACGGCTCCTACGGGCTGCTCAATGGGACCGTCGGCTACCTCAGCCTGGTGAAATACGCCTGCGACGAGGGCTACGAGATGATTGGACGCGCGCTGCTCACCTGCGACTTCGACGAGCGCTGGAACGGGCCGCCGCCGCGCTGCGAGAGTAAGTGCACAAATAAAGCATCCGCTCGAGAACCCCACTAACCCCCCACCCCGCCCCCCTGCAGTTGTCGAGTGCGATACGCTGCCGGGCAACTACTACAGCACGATCATCAGCGCGCCGAACGGCACCTACTACGGCTCCAAGGCGGAGATCAGCTGCCCGCCCGGCTATCGCATGGAGGGGCCGCGTCTGCTTAGCTGCCTGGCCACGGGCCAGTGGAGCAGCGCCCTGCCGCGCTGCATCAAACTGGAGCCGCCCACATTGGTCACGTCCGCTGCACCGCCGGCCCCGCCCTCGACGGCGGCGACGGCGCCGCCTCCTCCGTACAGGCCTAAGGTGACGGCCAGCACCAGTCGGACGCCCGCCTACCGCCCGAGCTCGAGCAGCTCGAGCAGCAGCAGCAGCAGCGCCGGCGCCACGCCCAGCACCGCCGCCAGCTATCCCAGCCAGAGCACGCCCCATGTGGAGATCAATGGCGATGGTGAGTAGCAGCAGCGGCATACGAATAATTAAGAATCCCCGCTAATGCCACAAAATCACAGTTGACTCCGAGGAGGACAACATCAATGTGCCCGTGCCGGGCACTGTGCGCGAGGAGTTCCCGCCGCGTCGCACCGTCCGGCCCGTGCTCATCCCGAAGAAGCCCAGCAGCACGCCGGCGAGCGCCGGCAGGCGGCAGCAGCAGCAGCAGCCCCACCAGCACCACCCAGCACGCCCCGGCACCTGTGTCCACCTATGCGCCCACTCCGCCGCGCACGCGTCCCACGCTGGAGACGACGACGCGCAACACGCAGCAGATCATCCTCAACTCGCACCCGCAGGACAACGAGATTGCCGACAGCGTGAACATCAGGCAGAATCAGTCGCCCAATGTCAACGTGCCCTTCGCCGTTGACAATCCCGACCGCAAGGAGACCAAGGAGGCCAAACTCAATCTGGGCGCCATTGTGGCGCTCGGCGCCTTCGGCGGCTTCGTCTTCCTCGCCGCTGTCATCACCACAATTGTCATCCTGGTCCGAAGGTGAGTTCAACAATGTCCAAACTAGCCAATAGTTAAACGATTCAACCACCAATATTCAACCTTCGAGATGAAAGTTGCAGTTCAAGTTTCAAATTTAAAAACAAAATTAAATTTTAGGGCCAATTTTATTTCAAGTTAAAATTGATTTCAAATTTAAGCTGGCATTGAAAGCAACAACTTTTAAATGCAGGAGAATTGTTACAAATTCAATTCGAAGTTGAAATTTAAGTTAAAATTAAATTTAAATTTCACTGAAAATTTCAGCTGATTTGAAATTAAAAATGTAAAACAAATTTATATCAAAAATTGAATATAGAAATTAAATGAGCTTAGATTTAAACTGAAATTAAATTTAAAGCGCAAATTTTATTTATAAATAATATAAAAGTTAAATTAAAGATAAACTTTGAAATCAAATATTTAAAGCTCAGTTTTAAGCACAAAAACAAAAGTTTGGTAGGTGAAAAAGTTTAGAAAAGAAAAAATTTAAAAAAACTGCAGTTATAAAGCTAAGTTTATTGATGCTTAAATACAAATAAAAAGTTGCGCTGCATTAAATTTTTAGATGTAGAATTGGTTCTAAGTTAAAAGTTGAACTTAAATCAAAATTAAAAACCTAGCTGAACTTTATATTTTAATTTTAAATTGAAGTAAATATTTCTCGGATTTTAAGTTTAAAAAGATGTTGAAATTGATTTGCAAAAACTTTTCAAAATGTAACTTTTTAATTTGAAAATTAAAGATAAAATGCATAACATTTCCATTAAAGAGATATTTTCTATAAATGTTTTCAAATTGAAAATAATACTAGTGTTAGGTTTCATAAAAAAACGATTTCAATAATTAAATATTTAACTTTTAACTTAAAATTAATATTAAAGTTTAAAATAAAAATAAAATATAATTTTAACATTTAAAAATTTAAATAATTTGCAAGCATTTGCCAACAGTTTTTTCGAGAAATAGAAGAAGAGAGTTTTTCAAGGCAGGTTTAAAAACATAAAAACCGGTTCAAAAGTGGTTTAATAACGTGTTAAAGCTAACGAAGCACAGAAAATAAAAACTAATTGCAAATATATACATTTACATACATATACATATATACATATATATGTAGATTTAAGGCCTAAAAACTTCTAAAGCACACAGAATCGACACTACTATATGCCCTGCCCACTGTATACCCTGTAATTGTAACTGCCTTCTTTTCTAGTGTTTCTTGTACTTGGTTCTTTTCTCTCACATTCAATGCCATTTGTTGTTGTTGTTGTTGTCGTTGATGTTCTTGATGTTCTTCTCGTTGTTGTTTCTTTTGCTTTAACTGGGCTTTCTGTACTCATTGCTCTATCTCCGCCCAGTTCGCTCTCATTTGTATATCTCCCATAACTGTACATACTCAACGAAGAAGAAGACGAAGAAGAAGCGGAGGAGAATGTGCTCCTCTCCATGCCATGCGCACACACACACTCGCACACACTCGCACACACACACAGGCACACCCACACACGCATACATCGAAACGCTTTCTCTTTCTTGTTGTACAACTCTCTTTTTTCGTTTTCGTTTTCGTTCTCTTCTCTCTCTTCGGCAAATCATTCGTCAGCACCCCGAACAGCAAACGGCGGCACCTTGCTAAACATTTTACCAATTACCATCATCAAAAACACCACCACCAGCCGCACCACCACCACCACCAGCAGCAGTCGCAGCAGCAGCAGCACCACCACCACCAGCAGCAGCAGCGGCAGCAGCAGCAGCGGCGGCAGCAGCACAAACACCAGCAGCAACAGTCGCACCACCGTGCCCCACCCGCACCGCACCACCGCCTGCCCAGCTATGCAACGGCAACGGCGACAAGCGCCACCAGCTACGCCTCCACCGCGCAGCTGACGCGCTGCAGCGGCAAGGGCAGCGCCGCCGGCCTCCTCGGCGGCTACCACATGCGGCTCTTCGGGGACGTCGCCGGCGAGGGCTACGGCAGCCTCGGCTCGAGCACACGCGGCGATCCGGCGCCGTCGCTGTGGTGCAGCGTCTTGGCGCTGCCGTTCGACGACCAGAAGCTGGCCCGCCGCGAGCTCAGCACCTATGGGCGTGGCTACAGGGCGCGGGCGGGACTCTTCAGCAGCACGCACATGTGAGGCGGAGCGAGGGAGGCAAGCAAAAACGAAGTAGAGAGCGAGCTACGGAAACCAGCTCATGCCAAAGAGAGACCAAAAACGAAACGAAACGAAATGAAACGAAACGAAATGAAACGAAATGAAACGAATTGATGTAATCAAGCAAAACCGAAGACTACCTGCGAACGTTACGTAAATGTGAACGTGTGCCAAAGAACAGCTACAAAGAAAAACAACGCTAAAGCAAAACAATCATAACAGTCAATCAATCAATCAAAGCGTACAAGTGCCTTCAATCGAAAACCGCTCAACGGCCATACACACAAATGTAAGCAGCCAAAACAAACCAAAAACAAAAACTACTTAACATACGAACAACAGAACAACACAATACACGCTCAATCAACAAGCCACGACAGTCAATCAGTCAATCAGTCAATCAATCAACACTATCTGGAACTGCACTTGGAAGCAATGTTTTATTTTCAGTCGAGTGCTGTGGGGCTGCCTTCTTTGCCGTTTCATTTCATCAATCAATCAGTCAATCACTCATTCACACAACAGCTGTTGTCGGGCCACACACGCACACACACACACACACGCCTTCATTTTCTCTCTCTCTCTCATACACTGCACAATTTGGTCTCCCAAGCTGACGCTCTCTTTTGTGTTTCCATCCCTCATTTGTATTGTAATTTGATGTATGTTACGTGTATCTAAACTACCGCACCCTGTCTATCACTCTCTCTCTCTCTCTCTCTCTCTCTCTCTCTCTCTGTGTGTGCCTCTCCCTCTTTCTCAGTGTCTGTTTTGTGTAATGTTTGTAACTCTTTTGTAACTAATATCGCCCAGTTGTAGTCCTCGTAGCGCTCACACGTCCTTGCACGCCCTCTCGTGATCTTGTCAAGTTAACTCATCTCTCTCTTCTCCGTTTCTCCTCTCTCTCTCGCTCTCGCTCGCTCTATTAGGAACCGCACCACGCAGCACTATCGACACCGCGCCTCGCCCGATTGCAACACGGTCGCCAGCTTTGACAGTTCCACCTCCGGCTCGCGCAATGGCCTCAACAGGTTCGTGTCCGCGCTAAGCTTCTGCTGCAGCTTTCGCATTAAAGCTTTTGCTCTTTCAGATACTACCGGCAGGCGTGGGAGAACCTACACGAGTCCGCCTCGAAGAACAGCTCCCACAACGCGCTGCGCCGCAAGGAGACGCTCGATCCGCCCAGCATGACGCGCTCCCGCGACAACCTGCGCGACAACATGCAACGCTCCCGCGAGAATCTGGACAGGTGCGTCAGTTGGAGGGCTTGCAGCTAGGTTTACCAGGCGGATAAACTGCTTGGCAGACTGCATATTGCATTTGTTGAGTTTAGTTCCCGCAGAGCAAGCAGGTGTAAATGATTGGAGGCTTTTCAAAATCTATATAGACAAGGTTTTGATATCCGGCGGCGGCAAATAATTTTATTGGTTTACCAGGCGGATAAACTGCTTGGCAGACTGCATATTGCACTTGTTGAGTTTAATTCCGCAGAGCAGAGCAAGCAGGTGTAAATTATTGGAGGCTTTTCTAAATCTATATAGACAAGGTTTTGATATTTGGTTTACCAGGCGGATAAACTGCTTGGCAGACTGCATATTGCACTTGTTGAGTTTAGTTCCCGCAAATCAAGCAGGTGTAAATTATTGGAGGCTTTTCTAAATCTATATAGACAAGGTTTTGATATCCGGCGGCGGCAAATAATTTTATTGGTTTACCAGGCGGATAAACTGCTTGGCAGACTGCATATTGCACTTGTTGAGTTTAATTCCCGCAGAGCAAGCAGGTGTAAATTATTGGAGGCTTTGCTAAATCTATATAGACAAGGTTTTGATATTTGGTTTACCAGGCGGATAAACTGCTTGGCAGACTATATGGAATCTGTTTGATTTAGTTCCCGTATATGACGAAGGTGCAAATTATTGGAGGCTTTTCTAAATCTATATAAACAAGGTTTTGATATCCGGCGGCGGCAAAGATTTTATTGGTTTACCAGGCGGATAAAGTGCTTGGCAGACTATATGGAAACTGTTTAATTTAGTTCCCGTATATGACGAAGGTGCAAATTATTGGAGGCTTTTCTAAATCTATATAGACAAGGTTTTGATATCCGGCGGCGGCAAATAATTTTTATTGGTTTGCCAGGCGGATAAACTGCTTGGCAGACTGCATATTGCACTTGTTGAGTTTAGTTCCCGCAAATCAAGCAGGTTTAAATTATTGGAGGCTTTTCTAAATCTATATAGACAAGGTTTTGATATTTGGTTTACCAGGCGGATAAACTGCTTGGCAGACTATATGGAAACTGTTTAATTTAGTTCCCATATATGACGAAGGTGCAAATTAATGGAGGCTTTTCTAAAGCTATATAGTATTGCACAAGATTTCAATATCCGGCGGCGGCAGATAGTTATATTGCCTAAAAATTAAATAATTGAGAAATAAAATTCATGCAGATTAGTGTTAATAATTTTTTTTAAGGTAAACAGATGATCATTTTTTCTAAAATTTTAAAGAAGAAAAAACATTCGACAATGTGTTCGAAAAAATTAAAAAAGAGAATTGAAATTTTTAAATTTATGAATACTTTTTTGCACGCAGAATCAATCTAGAGGAGAAACCATAATCTAAATAATATCGAAGATGAACAAAGTAGTGTTAGTTCAAAGTCTAGGAAAGTTATTTCACGCCATTCGAAGACTTTACATCGATTATTTTTGATAAAAAGCATTTACTAAAATTGTATGTTTTTTTTTCGAAAAAAGCCAAGTAGCTAAAGTAACTGGCAAATTTTACTGACTTAAGCAAACTCTACTCCACTTTGCAACAGATGCGGCCGGGATAACTACGGCATGCGCGACAACTCGGAGATGGTCGTGTCGGATGTGTGCTTGAAGGGGGAGAAGAAGCGCCACCATCATCATCACCACAAGAGCAGCTCGCGCAATGGGGACTATCGCGATCGGGATCAGTCCGCTGGCCGGCGCGATCATCACAGGCACAGCGGTGGTGCTGGCGCCGGCGGCGGCGGCGGACACTATTGACCAACCATGATCATCACCATCAGCGTGGAGGAGCAATAGAAGCAATCGATGCAATCGGAGCAGAGTCGGAGCAAGCGCAGCCTGGAAACGCACAACGAAACAAATCATTTTTTTTTACTCTCTGTTTAAACTTTAAGCGTTTGGAAAGTTTTTTAAATAATTTTTTTTTTCGAATTGCGCTTTAGCTGTAGGTCAAAACTTTCTGTTTATAGCAAAAAAAAATTAAGAAGTTGTAGAAGAAAAGAAGCAGGCAGAAGATGAAGCATATTATAAGTTAAGCGATTCTTGAAAACTTTTGCAAGTCAATAGCTACTATATCGTATATATGCTATATATACTCGTACTTATATCCCTATATATATATATATTCGTAACTAGTGTTGGATTTACACCGACAATCACCCCCTCTCCCCCTCGTCTATTTATTGCAAAAGCTAACCGCAAAGTTTTTAGTTGAAATTTTTATGAATTAGTTGATATGTAAAAAAAAAGAAAGAAAAAGAGAAAATGTGTGGGAAAGGCGAGGCGAGGCGTGGCGTGGTTTATATATGTTAGTTATTAGCTGGAAGAAAACAAAAACAAACAAAACAAAAACAAAAAAACAAAAACAAGCACAGTAAATTGTACCGATACCAACCGATTCTTAACCCTCAGCAGGAATTATGTGCAACTTGGTTTAGCTTGAGGCGAGTTGTGCTTGCAGCTTAGGCCAAATCGACTTGTGCATAGTCGCCATTGAATTAGTTACGTAACGTTAGTGACCAGTTTCTACCCTACCAATACCAACCATAGAGATCACAAATCAAAAGTGAAAGCAGCAACAGCAACAAATTATAAATAATATTGTAGTACGCGTGCCATTAACGGCAACAAAAACAAAACAAACGAAAGCAAAAAATTAAATTTATCTCTGCACGTAGTTGTTCCATTTCTCGCTGCACCACATACACCATAATTTCTTTATATAGTTTAATATTTTCAAATATTTAGCTTATTTGTTTTGAGTGTATAAAAAATTTTTGGATAGGGCGACCGCTTTTTTATATGCAAAAGCCGCAGAGTATGCAATATTATTTGTATTTCGAGCATTATTTTCAATGTAAATAATAATAATTTATTTCATAAATAAAACAATGATCATTTAACTAAAATTCCGTTTTTCTTTGCATTTAAATTCAAATTTTATTTGTGCACTGAGGCGCCATCTGCCGCCTCAATTTTAAAGCTGCGTGAAACTGCCGATGCACTCACATGAAGTTGGCTGCGCGCAATTATTTACTCAATTAACTGCTATCGATAGGCGCGCCGATGCCCAACAGATGTCGCTGTTATCAGTGCAACCCTGCCTGCTGCCATGCTTGTGACAGCTACTGTCAAATTGACGTTTGTTCGTTGCGCCTCTCTTTCGCTCTTTCTTCTACGACCGTTCGCCATACAAGATGGTGCGTTCACAAATTTATCCACGTTCAACCCAAAATAAAATCGCCAATTTCCCAAAGCATCCGCGCATATTTTTAACTGAAAATTTTATGTATTTTTTGTATGTGTGCCGCTAAATGTGAATTTTTAGAAATTATGTGTCGCCGTGCAACACAGGCATCACAAACAAAAAACATAAACAAATTGGCGACTTTATTATGGTTTTGATTTCCTGCACTTCTTACTAATGTATTAAATGGCAACTGCTTACAGACGAAGGGTACCTCGAGCTTTGGTAAACGCCACAACAAGACGCACACTCTGTGCCGTCGCTGTGGACGCTCCTCTTACCACATCCAGAAGTCCACTTGCGCCCAGTGCGGCTACCCCGCAGCTAAGTTGCGCTCATGTAAGTTAACCCCGCACCCCCTCCTTCGACACAACTCTTATCGATTTTTCATGTTTCACAGACAACTGGTCCGTGAAGGCCAAGAGGAGGAAGACCACGGGCACTGGCCGCATGAGCCACCTGAAGGTGGTGCGTCGCCGTTTCCGTAACGGATTCCGCGAGGGCACCCAGGCCAAGCCCAAAAAGGCTCAGTCCGGCAAATAGGCACGAGGCAATGCCAATTTGCAGCCCCAAAAACATCCAGCAGCAGCAGCAGGAAGCGATAACTAAAAAGAAAATATGAATGCTCCAATATGGAGCTAATAAATTAACTTTTTTTTCATAAGTGAATTTTGTGCTTTATTTTTTTCTGTGTGGTTTCGTGTGAAAAGACGCTGCAGCAACAAAAACAGAAAGTGAACAGCTAAATGGAAAAACTTAGCAAATGTGTGCCTAAAGCACCTTTATTTTTTTATTGTGAATTGCAATTGCACTTGGCTGGCGCTTGTTGGCGACACAAGTGAATGCCAAATAAATATTTTGTTGTTGCAGCCGCCTTTTGCCGGGCCACATTTGCATGTTAAGGCATTTTGTGCTACCTCATCTACTCTAACTACAGCAACTGGAACTTTAGCTGTCATCGCTTAGAAAGAAATGGAATTTTTTGTTTGCTGCCTATTTCGCCGTGCTGCTTGCTAACGAATTCAAAGCACACGTTAGCTCAATGTAAATTCTACGGAGCGAATTCGTCCGAAGTGAAGAAGTATTTACCAGGCAAATATTGCGCACACGGCGAACAGTGTGAAGCGCAATGTATTGCCTGCTCGCTTACACGACTGCAGTACAAGCGAAAGACAGATTCAGCACCATAAATCAGAAAACTAGTTCAAAAGGGTCTTTGTCAGTATTCACTATAATACTTTTAAATATGTAGGATAATATAACCAATCGAATCAAGTCTGCAATACAAATAGGATAACAGCAACAAAGGCAATACTGCTTTAAAGTATGGCATTCAGCAGCTGGTAGTGCCTACAGCAGTGCTTATAACCTACTTACGTTTTCATGGTTATGGCAGTTATATTTTACTAGGCTCCTGTTTCCTTCGCGCATAATAAACAGTGGTTGCTCGATAGTTAGAACCACTTGTTACCGGGAACATTTACAATTTTCTAAAAGTTGTTTATTTACCAATATAAATTTAATTTGTCTCGTGTAAATTAGAGCTTTGAGTGGATTATTTTGTCATTTTAATAATTTTCCTAATGCATTGCACAAATTAACTTTTTGTTTAATCACAAGTGAAAAAAGAAATTCTGTTTGTATAATAACAACTTATGATAAAGCGCTTAATGCTGATATATGCTTGTAATTACTTATAATCAGAGGAGTTCTTGCAATGAGAGTTCACTGTATGTGGCATTTTTGCAATTTTTGCGATAATGCCTTGACTTTTTGTATACCATCTCTGTGTACCGAAAGTTGCATGATGATTTTAACAATCACAGAAGCTACTCAAGAATCTGGTTTTTATACCCTGATCACTTTGTTTCAAGGGGTATAATGGTATTGTACAAATGTATGTAACAGGCAGAAGGAAGCACCTTTCTTGATCAAGATAACGAGCTTAGTCGCTTAAAACATTGCATTACAAAGGCTATACTAGAACTATGAATTCTCCAACTGATTTTTCTATCGACATTTGTCAAAGGGTTTTGATATCTCAAAGATATTATTTGTTAATTTGAAAACAAAAAGGTTTAAAAACACCTAATTTTTTGACTACTGTATGATACAGCAAGAAAAAGACGGACCTATGTAGAATTTAAAACTAGGAATTTTTATACATTTAAACTTTACGACCGGAAACGTCTCCATCTATGTTTTACTCTTTGCGAGCTATCTACAATAGGCTCTGATAGGGTTTTAAAAAAAAACAGTTAACTCGATCAGAGCTGGCTAAGACCTCTAAGCATACAATATTATATGCTTGGTGCTTATACCCACTAGTTTATTGCCTTCGCCTAAAAGTAGGCAATAGTTGAAATGAAAATACGCTCGACCATAGTCAAAGTACAGCATATGAATGTGCTGGACGATTTTATTAAATTAGGACAAAAAAATATATATAGATATTTAAAGTAAAGCGCAATGGACCTCGCTTAAAATTAAATTTTGTCATTAATATAAAAATATGCATGACACGCGCAAAGCTGGTTGATTAAAGATAATGCCGTACAATATGAACAACAACGAGAAACAAGCAGTGGTCGGTTAATTAATGACTATCAAAAAAACGTATTTTTCTCTTTTCGGAATGACTAACAGTAAAATTTACAATGTATAAAGCGTTTCACTAAAACTAGGGGCGGATTGCGGGGGGCTGGGGTGGAAATGAGCATGGGAATGTGAATGGGAATGGGGAAAAAGGATTTTGGGTTATCGGCGTAGGCGAATTAAATACATTGCCACTAAATGCTAAGACAAATTTACAAGATACAAATACGAAGAAGACTTCAGGCTAATCGGCGTGCGGATGCGGATGCAGCTGCTGCAGTTGCTGTTGCTGCAGTGGCTGTTGCTGCAGTTGCTGCTGCTGCTGTGGGGCAGTGCCATTGGGCATTGTGCTGGGCGTCGTCGTGGCCGCCTTCGACTTGACGGCGGCGGCGCTGCTGGGCCGCTTGATGAGCAGCTTCTTGAGGTTTTGGAAGGGCGCATCGAAGAGCACCGTTAGCGCCACGGAGGCCAAGAAAATCGAGATAAATTCGTTGGTATCGAGCTGCATAGGTGAGAGAAAACAAGTTGTAAATAAATGTAAAAATGAATAGTTCACTTCGGTTTGCCGAAATTTAACTAAACTAGTCGTGCAACATATTTCTATACTAAGCGTGTTTTTATCAAAAATATGATCAACCGATTGTTTCTATGAAAGCTATATGGTAAATTGCTTCGATACTGTTGGTTTTTCTTTCATTATATGTTTATACATAGCAAAGCACATAATCGCTGAGTTTAGTTCAAAAAAAATTTTGACATGTAAAGCTCTCGGATCCATAGCTCCCATATTTCAAACGCCCACAACTTAGTCAATACTGAACCGATTTTCACGTCTGATGGCATTTTGTTCATGGTTTATCTTCTAGATTGATTCTGCATTTAAAATATATGCATTATTGAAAATAAACTTTTTTTTGAATTTTTTGGGGAAAAAAGCATGTACCCCCCCCTTACTCATTTTCGAAAAAATTTTTTTTTCAAAATTTTGAAATGCAAATTTACATTTTCAATCGATTGTGGGTGTCACAATTAGTATAAAAAACAACATAAAAACCGATTCTGAGGGGTCAAATTTTTTGTCAAAAATCAGGCAAATTTTGACAAAAATTTTGACATGTAAAGCTCTCGGATCCATAGCTCCCATATTTCAAACGCCTATAACTTTGTCGAAACTGAACCGATTTTCATGTTTGATGGCATTTTTTTCATGGTTTGTCCTCAAGATTCATTCTGCATTTCAATTATATGGGTTATTGAAAATATATTTTTTGGAGTTTTTTTGGGAAAAAAGCAAGTACTCCCCCCTTATCATTTTCGAGGGACGTTGCAAACAAACCCAATATACTCTTTTCACTTTGCAAACGAGTTTAAAAAAAAAACCAAAGGCACTTTTATAAACGATAGTTCCTAAAGCAGATAGGTGTATCTATGTCAAGTCACATAAAGAGAGAATCAAAACTAAGAGACAGGTTTGCAAATGAACAAACAGATGAACGGACACGGGACCGTTGATACTGATCCGGAATGTGCTTTATGTGATGGAAGTCGACTCCTTCGAGGCACACTCACAATTATCGAGACAAAGTTGTAGTAGTGATGAATGTGGCGCCTTCGTCCGACGTTGTAGAAGAAGACGGGGAACTGCGTGAGGTAAATGGCGTACGATAGCTTCGTGGAGACCTGGTAGCCGCGCCAGCTGAACAGCCTGGTCAGCTTATCTGCAACGAGAAATATGTAAATAACAGTGGGCAAGTGGAGCTGCTGGGGCAGGCACGCACTCTTGTAGCCGTTGTGCGAGACGAAGACAATCCAGGAGAAGAACAGGCACCAGGCAATGGGCGCGAAGGCCGCATAGATGGCCGCATGCGTCGAATTGTAGATGTAGTTGATGTCGCCCATGGGCGCCGGACCCAACAGCGAGGCGAGCACACAAACGGTCGCCGCCAGCCAGCCGAGGCGCAACTGGAGCCGGCTCAGCTGGACGCCCTGATACTTGCGCAGCACGTAGCCCAACAGGATGCCCATGATGTACACCGTGGAGCGGTGCGGCGGGAACGAGTACATATAGTCGGCGGTGCGAAACAGGCGCTGAATGCTGCAGCGAGGGAGAAAGAGAAAGAGAGAGAGAGAGAGAGAGCGGGAATGTTTAGAGCTGGGAACAGCTGGCATCCATCGGTCACTCACTTGGTGCCAAAGTAAATGTAGTTGGACAACTGGTTCACAATCGTCGTGTAGTAGCGTGCCGCCGTGCCCACCGTGCAGAGCAGCAGCAGGCCGAGCAGGCCACGTCGCGGCCAGCGCCACAGGGCGAGAATGAAGAGCGGCGCCACCGCGAACAGTTCCGTATCGATGCCCAGGTGGTGCGTGTGCGTCAGGCACATCTCGCTGAAGCCGAAGTAGTTGTGAATGAAGAGCAGGTTGCGCCACCAATGCTGCTTGCAGATGTCCGCGTGATGACCCACCACCAAGTTCCACTGCGGCCCGGAGCCCCACAGCGGCAGCACGTACGTGCAGAAGAGTATCAGAGCGGCCAGCGGCGGCACAATGCTGTACAGCGGGGGAGGGGAGGAGGGAGAAAACAGTTGAGCATATATATATATATATAATATAAGGATTATTATTATTAGCCCAGTAATTAACATTACTTTCTCAATAATAATCTTAATTTATTAATATTTATTTTTGATAAATATTCGCAATAACTAAAATTTGATTCTAAATATTTTATTTATTACACGACGATTGCACATATTGTTGAAGAAAGATAAGGAAGTAAATTAGCTTTAAGCCAGCAATCGTAGTCGGCTGCAATATACCCTGTAACTAATATTTGTTTATAAATTTCCATTATTTTAATAAGCATACAATTCGTGCAGAGAAGACTTGAATTTAAATATGCCCTCTATTTAATCTCTATATAATTTGTAAATTCGTATCAAATGAGTAAGCACAGTCAGCTAACAAATACCCTTTAAAAATTAGATTAGATTAGATATTTGTTAAATTTGAGGACAGAAACTTGCGAAATTGAAAGAATATTCGTCTCACAGATACCCTGCAATTTTGTTTTTCATAATGGCGTATTTCTAAATAGATTTTTATCTGATCTTCATGTAAGAAGTGTAAAATACTCAAATATTTAAAAATGTAGGTCAACTATCAGATACTTAATATCTAATATCTTTACCATCTTGGATTTTTTAAATTTGTAATTGAGGAAATGCCAATTGGGATTTACGCGATAAGATTAAAACATACAAACAGTGGCATTTGACTAGCAGATACCCTGTGAGTATGACTCACGTTCTATGCCCCAATGGCCATGAATAACTCCCCCTTTAAAACATTATTAGCTTTGTCGAGAAAGAAACAACAAAAATATGGAAACCAAACTAACAAGATTTGTCGACTTGCAGACACCCTGTAATTTTTGCGATGGACATTCTTTTGATACCAAAGAGCTAAAATTGAAAATAAGTTGACCGTACATTAATATAGCTAAGGAGTTCACTAAAAGATACCCTACAATTATTAATTGAAAATCACTTCAAATTTATTAAAAACAAAGTCGACTGGCAGATACCCCGTAACTTGAGGTACCGGGTATAGCTGCGAATGGTTTTGACTGTCTGACTTACCGCATTAGACGACTGACGTACTCGTCCTTGAGCCGTATGGGCTGCTGCTTCATGAGGCGCCCGAAGAGCGAGTAGGAGGTCAACATGCCGCTGAAGAGCAGAAAGGGATCCGTGTAGAGAGACGCGGCGCGTCCGATGACCGTCCAGGGTTGACCCAGGCTCTCCGACATGGCCGTGCGATTGTTATACGGATTGAAGAACATGGCCATCGATTTGTGCGAGAAGATGAGCATGATGGCGTTCAGGAACCGTATGCCATGCACCGCCTCAATGTCGCCCGGTGAGCTGCGCGTGCTGAACAGCCAGCGCAGGTTCTTGTCCAGCGAGAAGGCCGTGCACCAGTCATCTGTAGAAAAAAACAAAACGGAGTCAAGCACTGGTCTCAGAGCTTGCGATAGCACTTACTCTGCTTCGGCTGCGTCTTGGTGCAGCGATCGTAGACCGTGGACAGCACCGCCAGGCAGAGCACCAGCACAAAGAAGCGCACCGCCCACGTGGTGTTCCGATCCCAGGGCTGCTGATCCCGCACCTGGCACATCTGCGGCTCGACGCGCACGTTGAAGCTGATGCCCGTTGCGGCCGTCTGGTTGCGCAGATACTCCGCCACGCTGTACTCCACGTCGCGGTGCGTGCAACCGGATGGCACGCAGATGCCCCAGTTGACCAGCGAGTAGCGCGGCACGCGGTGACCCGGCTGAAAAGGAATTTAAGTAGAAACAAAATAAGAGCAGGCTCGATCCTGATGCCCACATCCCTATTTTTCAATTCATTCCCTTGAAGCATTTTAGGGATTTTTTGAACTCACTTTTTTCGTCCCTTTCGTGTCCTAAAATTCTAAAATTTATTTTTTTATCACATAATTTCTACGTTGTCAAAACAAAATAAATAAAAAATAAAAACGGAAGCTAAGCTTCCAAATCCTGCCGCTGCGAAAGTTTGTTGTCCAAGTCTTTTGATTGCAAGCTTTCGATAAGGAAATCAACATGAAAAATTCTAAATATAAAAAAATAGTCAACGCTCCTCAATTTATTTGTTTTTGATCGATTGTTGAATAAAGATACCGTTTTGTTAGGTTCATTGAACCTCCATCGGCTCGCTGGGCCAATGATTAGCATATTATGCCAACAACAGCAACAACGCAGTTTTTTTTTATGGCAAAATCAAATCGAACATTTCGTTTTGCTCGCAATTTTCGCCAAGTTCAATGTCGAGCTTTGGGCTAAGCGCTCGCCGCGCTCTACGCAAAACTACAACTGTAGCGTTCGCTCTGTCTCGCTCTAACTGCCCAAAGTTGGCAAAGCGGCTGCGGCGAAATATTAGCGAAAGCTGAGGCATTTTCTAAAAATGTCGCCGCGCCCACACACACATACACTCGCACGCACACTAGCAAACAGGCAAGAGTGTGTCATGCCATTTATGTCGTTTTTAACTCATTTTGCAATCGCAGTCACGTGCATGACGCGCCATTAAGAGTGCATTAAGAGCAAGCACTTGGCCAACGAACTTGAGCACACAAAAAGTTTAATAAAAGTTGGAATTGAAATAAAAGCCTCTCTCGGGCGCGGTACTCACGTCATTGAATTCGCTCTTGAAGGGCCCGTGCGACTGCAGCAGCTTGAAGAAGGCCTGCAAACGTTTCGATTTGTGTGGCAACACTGGCTGTGCATAGGCCAAACAATATTGTCCGCGCAGCAGCGAATTGCCGCTGTCGCCGCTTGTGACGTCATCGAGCGACTGCTGTATGCCCATGCATTGATCGAAATCGCCCGGCTGGTTAATGTTGCCATTCAGAATGCCCGAGTTCAATTTGCCGCTGGCATCGTGCACTGCAAGGGAGAGGGAGAGAGAGAGCAAGAGATAAATAGAGTGGTGTAGCGTGAGTGGGCGTGTGTTTTGTTTGCGTTTCAGTTGTTTCTTGCTGTTGCATGCCACAAAACAGAAACAACAACAAAATACAAAAACACAACAACTCTGCGACCTTGACTGTGATTTCAGCCTCCGATCACACAGCAGCTCAGAACTCGTTCTGATTCTGAGCGCTTGCCGCCAGCTGGCCGGCGATTTGGTGCCAAGTTCGCGCAGTGCTTGTTGTTGTTGCTGCTGCTGCTGCAATTCGCTGCAGTTGGCTTAAATTCGCTTATTGCGTTTGGCATTGCCGCCGCTAGAGTCAAGCAAATGTGGGTAAAGTTCGACGCTTGACCTTCACTTTAGCCGCACGACAGATGTGTGAGTGTGTGTGGCTGTGTTTGCAATTTCAGAACTTGATTATTTGATTCATTTGACTTTGCACTCTTACAATTCATGTCGCCGCGTCTGGCGGTCACATTGCGGCTTCGCTTCGACTTGTCTCTTGCCCGGTTGGCAATGACTCGAATTCTGAGACGAGCTCTGCCAATTGCCAATCGCAGCTGATTGCCAGCCAGCACACACACACACACTCGCACACATACACTCGGATACTCACTTTTCAAGGCCCACAAATCGAAATTGTTCAACGCTTTCATAAAGCGACGCATCTGCGCCCGGCATAGCGGCGAGGCATCCGGATTGCGTGCCGCATCGAAGGGCTGCGAGATGGCCAGAAAACGTTTGCCAATGTTGTACAAATAAACTGCAAGACGGACAGAAAACGAAATTAAAATCGAATTAAACGCTAATTAAATGCAAATTTCAAGTCAAGCATTTCAACTGGCGCCCACTGGCGGCAACAATTGTAACTGCAGGGGGGAGAGGGGGGACCTGTTTGACAACTCGTTAGAACAACTTCCGATTGCACAAACAGCTTGCGCAAGCCAAATACCTATTTTGTTTGTATTTGCATAAAATAAATAAATAAATTTACAAAAAAAGTAATTTAAATTGTTTTTATTGGGTGACTTTTGATGCCTTAATTACTTAAAATGGGATGTTGGATCTTACTCTTATATCATATAGCTTTCATAGGAACTTTATATGTACATATTGGGGGATCGTTTTTTTCTATAGAGTATATACAGTACATACATATATATATTTGTTTTTTCTAATTACTGTTGTCGTTTTTAGCTGTAGGTGGCGCGTGCCCCCAAACAGGAAGTCAACTGATGTCAGCCCCACTTAACGACAACTTGGCCAAAAAAAAAAACGCTTCGCTGCAAGCCAATTAAGCAGCCTGCATAGAAATGAATGTTAATGAGGCGCCACAAAAACAAAAATAAACATGTTTTTTGTTTGAGCTGCAGCCGCCACGATTTGTTCTCTTCTTCTCAAGTTTTGTTGCCAGCAACTGCCTTCGATTTGTATTTGTAATTGTACATGTATTTGCGTTAGCTTTTTTTTCTATGGCATTGCGTGCGTGCCAAACCCAAACGGAGGCCCAAGCCCAATTTTAAATCCAATACCAATTGGAGATCCCAGCCCCAGTCCAAGTCCAGTTCAGTTCGTTTTAGCTTCGTGCTCTTGCCCAATATCAGCATGCAAAGCGCAGCTTTTCAGTTGCTGTTGTTGTTGTTGTTGTTTTGTTCTTATTAACATTATCATTATCATTGTTGGGCTGTCGCCTGTCTTGTATATATATTTTTTTGTATGCTTAAGCTTGAAGTTGCCAATACTCATTTGGCATGCCGAACGCGTTGCCTCTGACGACGTTCGTCGGGCCGCGCGACGGATCTGTCAGTTTGTAACGCTTCATTGCCTGCATCCGTCTTGGAGCTTGCGGGGCTGGGGCTGGGGCTGGGATGAGGGGCAGTCCCCTCCGCTTGGGCAGTCCCCAAATCGCTGAAATGCGTCAGACACGCGGCGACAAGCGCTGACTGCGGAATGTGTGCTTGGATACCCTGTCGTCATATTCTATATTCTATATGCGACAAATCTACAATGGCATCTTCAATAGAATCTATATGAGCTGATGCGGCTGCCTTATGCGAAAATTGCAAGTATCCGCACGAGTGCGAGTGCGAGTTCGAGCACGAGCACGAGCACTCACACTCACATTCGCACTCATAATCATGCTCACACTCGTGCTCATGCTCGTAGACAAGGAAGAATTGTGAATTCTACGGTCCGGCGGTACTCGTAAATCTTCACTTTGGGCCAACTTAATGGTGTGCCCAGCATGGTAAATGCGTTCCAAGCGTTCATTAAAAGCCGTTTCGACTTTCGTATAGCCCAATCAAATTTAAAGAGACAAATATCAAGAAGATTTGATTACGTGCAGAGCAATAATACTGAAAAGATCTTAGATCTGAGACACTCAAATATTTTCCATCGATTGATCGAATTGAAAATTATATTATTATTATAGTATTTAATTATTAGTGTAATGAAGAAGGCACTAAAAAAACGATGACAAATGTTGCATGTATTAAGTCTATCTGAGTTGTAAAAAAAGAAAATATACTACAAATAATATAAATAATAGACTACAAGTACATTTTTTGATAATAAGCTTTATGCTCATTTATTTCAATAAATTCGCTTTCACTTGGATATAAATTGTAGAGAAGATCTTAGATGCATAGGTGCTAAATATTTATGAAACTTATCATAAGTATAAATATTTCCTAAAAATAAAACAAAACAGAAAAAAAAAACAAGTCGAATATTCACTAAGCTAAACAACAAAATTTATAAAATAAAGGAAACAATAATAAATTAATTATACAATCACTGTAAATCCTAAAGAGACTTTTGCTTAAATAATAAAGAGACAGATGATCAATCAGATGATCAAATGGCCTCTCAGAAATTACTTTATATATGTATATATATAAAAAAAAAACCACAAACGAAATTTTGAAATCTTATTTTGTATCTCAAATTGCAATCAATGTTAATCTAGAAATTTATGATATTGCATCTACATTTGGCATTTAATTATAGGTATATGGATAATAAACGGCTAACAACAGTCAAATTTTTGCTTCTAATGTTTTCTGGTTGTGAAATGATGCGAGAATTGAAAGTTCTCTTTATCATTTCAGCTAACTGATCATGACACCGCAATTTTAATCGGCTTTTGAGTTATCGATAGCGTGTTTTGTTTCTTTTTCTTTCTTGCCTTTCTTTTTTGTTGTTGTTATTCGTACTGCCAATTAGCATCGCAACTTCTAAAATATCTGAATTCTTAGGCATGTATCAAATGTTATTTGCAATGCGTCGGACAGAAGAGTTTTGAATATATTTATTTGCTAAACGAATTTACAGTTTAGCCTCAGCGGATTTTACACCCTGTAAATGACCAAACGAGGGTGTTGCTCGGTTGGGTGAAGTGCATGTAATATAATGATAGTTAACTTGTGAATATATATTGTATGCATTAGCTCTAAGAGCTTATCTATATTCTCAATGATTTTTTGTTGCTTTTCTTCTAAATAATAAGAATTATTATTATTTCTATTATTATCAACTTACATTTTTTATTGTAATTTTATATATATAGATAATATATATAGAAGTGTGAGACTAAAGATCTGGGTCTACAGGGTATTTGCTGAACGAGCATTGCCTAAGCACACCCTATTCGAATTGCAATTGGTTTTCTTATGTTTTGCTACCGTTGTGTTTTATGGAATTCGATATTCTTAATACTCTATTTAGTCTATCTAAATGTTGATTGATTCGCTTAATACGCGCTTCAGCTGACGAACACTTGGCGTTGAGTAACCTTTTTGCTTTGCCAAATCATCATTGGCATAATCATAAACATAACCATCGGCATTATCATAAATATAGTCGGAGTACTTCGACTGTACTCCCAACAAGTTTTGGTCGAAATGTCCGAGTCACGATGGTGGCATTTGGCGTGGCTGTTCGAGTGCGTTTGCACTTAAGATTCAGTGTTGATTAACAGCTAAAGCAGCAACAGATTGTTTAACAATTAGTTGTCTTTTGAGAGCAGGACTCGCGTGTGGTCGGCTTAGATCATCTGTCAAGAGTTGCGCATTAAAATTCGCGTTAAAAATCGCAAGTTACGTGCGAATTGGCACATTGCAACGATCCCGGACTTAGTTATTGTTAAATATATATGGCTATAATATTTATTCATGCATATATGTACGTAACTGTCTAGCCTAAGCGAGTGCAAGGTATTTCTTGCCCGCCCGCAATCACAGCACAAATATTTGATCAACATCGAACAACAACAAGGCCGAACCTTTTAGCAAGAATAAGTGGACAACAATTTCATTTGGGCAGACTAACGGACAGGTGAGCGGTGCCAGGTGAGCGGTGGCACATGGGAGATTGTAGTGTATAGCGCGAGCTACTTGAACATCTTAATAAACTAACCAGAAGTGCCCTAAGCTCTTGACTCTGCCAACGTAGAAGTCATTTACATTTACACTGCTGCTCTTCATATTTATGGCCTTTGGCATAAAAATATTTTAAATAGGTCTAAAAAACTAAATGAAAAATATTTTATGTAGGTTGACAATTTGAGAAACAAGCTGTTATTATTGTTATTTGCAGCATTTGTAATTTGTCAAAGATTCAAAAAAATTAGTATCTAGTATACCTTACATTTAAACTTTTGTTTGCAGAGTCTGGTATACCCTATGAAAATTTAAATAAATGCATATTTAATTAACCACAATTGCCGTACAAATCCATAAAAATATATTTAAAAGTGTCAACAAAGTAAAGTAAAAAAACAAGAAAATAAGCTTCTTATCTATATATTTAATTAATTAAATCGTTTTTAGATTTAAATAAGATGAAAATAAATATGCAACAACTTTGTCTAAATAACTGTTAAATATATATTTAAAATACGTCATAAAAGTAAATATGGATAAGTTATGCGCATATCTTAGTAATTCACGAAAGTGCCTAATAAACAACAAGAAACAAAAAAAAAAGAATAAATTTATTAGCTTAAATGAATAAATGGTGTCAATGTGCCACAATTGAAACAGAGTTAGCCATGAAAATGAATTACAAAGTAATCGGGTATTAACTAATGCAGAGGAAGGGTATCTAAAAGTCGCTTGTTGCTCTTTGGCTGGTAAGTGGGCGATTCTTGGTCAAGGGTTCGGTGCGATCACGTAGAGCTGGCTGCCCATGCCCAAGTTCGTGGAGGTCTTCGTGGCCATTAAAGCTGATGGCGAACGTGGTAGGTCTGGCCCAAAGACACAAGCCAACAACAACTGATATGTCATTTCATGGTATCATAGATGGAGAAAGGGAATGAGAGGGGGGGGGGGGCGGGGCGGGGAGTTATCCACAATCGAGCAATTGATTTTATTTAACGCACGCGCAACTTTTATGCAACAATTCGCGTTGTGCAAAACTACGCCAAGGGACAGTTTGGCGAGGCGAATGGGGAGCAGCAGTGGAGAGGGGGAGGGGCCAGGTGCTTGTTCACCTGAAGAGGTGTGTAATAACATAAACAGCTATAAATGACAATTACAATTCGAAATCGAATAAAGGGGCCCCAAAAATATACAAAATAAAAACAATGACAATGTGGCCTGCGGGCGTTGCGTGGGGCAAGCGGGGCATGCGGGGTATGCGGTGCGTGGTTGGCGTGAGAAAGTCCCAATTCGAAGTGTTTGTCACTGTACGAAATTTCAAACCAAAAAATAAATAAATAAGCAAAACACGCAAAAATGAATCAAATTATTCGGCCGATAAATGCTAACAAATACCCTGTAATTAGCTGGCTTACATATTACAAAAAAAACATGCTCTTTAAATAACGACTACATCAAATGTTTTTAATACCGAAACTAACTAAATAATTGTATTTAATCAATTTAATTTAATTTATGAGCGCAACGGATTATTTTTTTAATTTAATATAATATTTATCTGCCTTAGGTATATTGGAGTTTGCGTAGCAAATTTTCTAAGCTCAGCACTGATAATTTTTCAATTCAGAAATTCTAAATTTGCCAACAGACAGCCCGATTGTAATTAAGACAGTTAATCGTGGCTGATTTCATGTTTAATGTGTTTCCTGAACCTGACCTAACAGACATGTGCAAGGAACTTTGTTAATTAACAATTTTCAAAATAAATCAGAATTGATCCCAAATCCAACATCCCATAATATAAATTTACATTTATCAGGCTAAGTCGTTGGCTAAATTACATCAATGTACAGGGTATACAACACACTGAGCACTCACCACGCTCCTCATCCTCGACCTGATCCTCGTCGCTCTTCTCGCTAAAGTGGTGCAGCGTAAAGTTGGCGGTGCTGCGGCTGGTCGTGTGGTGCAGTTCACTGAGATTGCCCCCAGCGAGTGCATCGTGCAGCACATCCAGCACCGTTGTTGTGGTTGTTGTTGTTGTTGTCGTTGTTGCTGCCCCGCCGGTTGCATCATCGGCAAACAGCTTGAGGCTATAGTTGACTTTATCCTCGAATATGGAGGCAATGTGCGTCTCAACGGGATCACTGTCGGCGGCCACCGACAGCAGATTGTCGCCGAGATTGCAATTATCCTTCAGGCTGCACGTCGGATTCGCCACAGCGGCCGCAGCGCCATCTAGCGCCGAGCAGCCAGCGGACAGACCGCCGGCCAGCAGCGCCAGCAGCAGCAGCGGACAAAACATGCTCGACAGCAATCAAATTGGGGTGTCCTCGTGCGATCAGCTAAGGGCGAACAGTGGGCACATAATATGACGAACACGGGCAATACTCGACACAACTGAACACACACGGCGTATGCGCAACTCGCAAATTTACAAAAATAAAATAGAAAAAAGAAACACAAAAAAAATTTGTGTGCTAAACACTAGAATCGCTTAAAGACCGAACCGTTAGAAAGAACAAAAAGTTATTGACATCGAATTCTTGAAATTTTTTCTTGTTGTTTTTTTTTTGCAGAATTCTTTGGTTATTAATTTATGAATTAATTTGTTTTTATTTTGCAGCTTGAGGCAGCGTCGTGGGTGGGTGTGCGGGGAGGGGCTAGCGTTTGGCCCAGCGACTAATTTAGCGACCGCCAAGACGAAACATTCAACGTCAACTGATTGTCCAAGTGCCGCGAAGCGTACGAAGACCGCTCAGACGCCGCTTACGACGGTTCGGCAGCGGCAGCAGCAGCAGCAGCAGCAGCAGCAACAGCAGCAGCAGCAGCAACAACAACAGGTGTGTGTCTCTCATATGTGCTGTTGTTGTCTATGTATTGGCTTGTGTTGGTCTTTTTTTTTTAGCCGCAGACCGAAAAACATTTCAAAACCAAATGCAAACCGAATTTTTTGAGCTACTGCGCTGCCGCAGCGCTGCTGCGGCGCTGCCACTGCTGCTGCTGCACATCTCGTCAAGAATTGTCGATTGCATTGTTTTTCGTGACGCGCATGCGAATCGTTTTGGACAATATATATATATCATTATATATATATATATATATACAATCCGTGTCTGGTTGGTTAAAGCTCAAAGCTTCCCGCTGTCCATTTAACTGTGATCGATCTTGGATTCTCGCACAATTCTCACAGATCTAACAGATTATGGCGCTCCAGGCAGCGCTATAGAACTATCAATTTAACATATTTATATGTAGACAATCATGGGAGTTTTTCTATTTATCACATATTGTACTTCGAATTAAAACTCAATACCGCTGCCACAGGGGAGCATCTGGCGCCAATTTATATTCAAGATTTATATACAGCTATAGATATGCTCTTTTAATATATATACGATTTATGAACACTGTAAAATCGTTAGAAATTGAAAAACAAAAAGTAAACAAAACAAAATATTTAAGAATTGCAAAATATCAACATTTATATTTAAATTGTCTTTATTTATTTATTTATTTTATTTTTTATTTTTTTTATTTTATTTATTTATTAAATCATTCCCAATTCAATTTAAAGCACAAAAATGGCACCGCTTTTAAAAATCTACTTAATTTCTTCATCATTTCGACAGTTCGAATTTGAATATGAAAACTTTACAAGTCGAAAATTTTTTATTTTTGTTATGATTTTAGACAAAAAAATAAATTAATAAGTTTCTCAAATATTTTTGAAAAATTCATTGAACTAAGATTTATAAACAATTTAGAGAACTAACCAAATCCGAAAAGTCATCAAACATGCAATAAGTTTTGACAGAGTTGTGATAGTTTGAAATTTAGGAAAGTGATTTGAAAACGTTACAATTTAAAATTACTTTTAATTTAAGATTTTTCGGAATTCAACAATCGCAAAACAAAATTACAATTTTAACTTTCAAAAATTGTGTAAATATAATCTGCAAAGCAAAAAAAAAATGTGTCACAAGCGCCTGGAATTCGATAGTTTTGCATTTCATTACAATTTAGGCTAAATTATAGATAATTTTATAGATCATAAACAATCTGGTTTGCTGGCAGCTTTATTTGTATCATTAGCGAAAAACTATTTTAACCAAATAACCATTGAAAACAAAATAGAACTGGGTAAAGACCAGTTAGGCGATTTGCGAATTAGTTCAGTTCAGTTGAGTTACATTCAGTTGAGTTAAAGTTGACTCGAGTTCAGTTGAGTCGAGCTGCAAGTTGACCAAGTTGTCAGATATCGGGTCTCGGAGCGATGATAAGCGATTTTGCAATTGGCCAAAACGCTTGGCTTGGCTTGACTCGGCTTGGCTCGATCAACTAGCAAAAAGTCTACAAATAATTACAGCCAAGATATTGGCCAACAGCAACTTGTTTTTGTTTCTGCTTTTCTGACTGAACAAGCGCCTACATAGAAAAAAACAAAATCTAAGTTCCAAACTGAGGCCAAATGGCTGTAACAAGACGCAAGCAGCTAGAAGAAATTGCTGAATAAAATTTAAAGAACTTGGGATACCCTAACTTGTGTACTTACTTCTAATATGTGACTTATATTGCAATTATACTTATAAAAAAAGTTCAGTTTTAAATTAGTTTAAATTAGATATAATTAATATTTTACTATATTAACCTTTTCGACAAAATGGCCACTAAAATATATGTATTGGAAGAATTTGAATTTATAAGATAATGATTATAATAAAGTATATAATAAAAATGTTCGATGTTTAATGAATTTTATAAAATAATTTTAATAAATAAAAATCAAATTATAATTATTTTGATTATGATTTTATTTTTTTTGCGAGCATTGAAAATTAAAACATTATGGTATTATAGTCACAATTGTCAATGCATCTTTTTTTTAATTTTTGTAGCTTTGTAAATATTTGCCAAATGTAGAGTCTAAACAAATCGTGTAAAATTAAATTACAAAATTTAATAGAATTTGTATTTATTTATTTATTTATTATTTATCTCTAAAACAGAAACGTTCTTAATTTTCGAGCGACAACCTGATGCAGAACACGTACGCTGACAAAATCGAGATAGCTATTCAGTTAGGGTATTCACAGATTATAAAAAGTTTTTCTACGGGATGACGGCATTAACGTCGCGGAGTCGCGGCCCGGGTGCCTAATTAGGCTTGGGCAACGGGCTAAAGTTGACGCTGTCGAATGGCCGAACGGAAAGAAGAAGAAGCAGCCGCTTGCAGGTGGCAGGTGGCAGGTGGCAGGCGGCATGCGGCAAGTGACTCGTCACTTGTGCAAAAGTCATTTCAAGCGCAAAGCTGAAAAAAAAACAACAACAACAACGAGAAAAACTGACGCAAATCTATCGAAAGTGAGCCTCTGGTTGCCAATATCAAATTACCCAAGCGCCTGCCAACAACAATTTGCAGCTCGGTTGGCCATAAAAGCAAAATGAAACAACAACAAAACGTTGGCTCAAACCAAAGCCGGCTAGAAGCGAGCGCTGCTTGCGACAAGCCAAATTGCAAACGGAACCAGCAACCGCCAAGACAAGCCAAAGCGCGGCCCAAAAAAACATTCTCTTTCTGGCCAACGAATTGGACCGGCCGCCGGCCAAGAAAGAATGTGGCAACTGGCAACTGGCAACTGGCGGCGGCGCCAACTGTGGCAAGCGCTGAACGAGTTTTTGGTTCCGCGGAACCAGCGTCTCATTAAGCGCTCCATGTTGCACACACTTTTCAAGTGGCAAGCGGCAAGCGGCAACAGCCAATGTACAGTGAATGCAACTGCAACTTGATTTAGTTGCTGGCCGCTCTACCCCCACCTAGCCGCAGCGCTAACCGAGCTGCTTACCCCCTGGTTGCCTGCTTTTTATTTTTTTTTTTTTTGGCTATTGAGTAAGCTGGCGTTGCCAATTGTTTTTGTTGTTGCCTGACTTTTGCGGCATTTCGTGCGAATAGCGAGTTTTCAAGACTCATTTTTTGTGGGTTTTGCAATTGACCAACGCAACAAACACCAACCCCCTACCCAGCACCCCACCCCGTACCTCCCTGAAAAAGGTCTCAGGTCGAAGAGCCCATAATCGAGCCAACTCTCTGGGCGTTACACGCACTTAAATACCGTGCTCTATTGCTAATAATGATGAATTCTTGTTTGCACAACACAGCACACTACGCTAAACAGAAAGCTCGACTCTTGTATACCCTGTAGTCAGCAGTAAAGTGCCCAAATAAATATTTGTTTAAAATAGATGTAAAACTTGAAAAAGATTTCGATCTTTATAAAATTGTCGACTCTTGCATAAAAAAAATAAAATTCTGGATTGAATACAAAGAAATTTTGCAAATTAAAAAAAATTTTAAATATTATACATATATATATTTTTTTTGAGCTTAAAAATATATTCCCTTTTTCTTTTTCTGCTTTCTGTTTTTCTTCATTTAATTGATTTTCAAGGACATTTCATTTCATTTTCGCCAGGCTTTTAACATTATGTTAACAACTTTGCAATTTTTTGTCTGAGTGTTTATACTGTTTTTTTTCTCTGAGTGTATCTTCTATTAGAACAAATCAGATTATACACTTCAATTCTTATATATATATGCGTATTATTTGAGTTTATTCTGTGTATTTTTTATACTACATTTTAAATTCTTCTTAAAGCTTGTTTGTTTCTCTCTTCCTTCTCTTTGCTTTCTTGCTTCTCCATGCAGCTTGCCAGATTGTGTAAACATTTCTAAAATACTTAACATTTTTTGTTCTTCTTACCAAGCTTGAAAGATTACAGAGTATATAACAAGAAATGAACAAACAAAACATAACTCGTAAAGCGACTGCAAAACGAAACCAATTTTGGGGCAGGTCACGCCGCGGCTTTTGGTCAAAAGAGTTTTTTGGGCCCAGTTAACTGGAAATGCAAATGCTGAGCCCTTTTTAACAGACACAAACAGTCACAACAAAAGCGGTGAATGCAAATCCAAATGCATTCGATACGTGCAGGGGGAGGGGGTCAGGAAGGGGCTTCAAAATGGGTGTTGGGTTGTGGAATCGAAACCAAACAGTTTAACGCAAATTTGTTTTGGTCTATTTGGAAGACATTGTACGAAACGAGCCATAAAATGTATTTATTTGCGCTCTATTCAAAATCAAACAAAACACATTTTGGAAAACCTTTAAAACGGAAAACAATCTGAGATCAGATATAACTGATCTGTTGATCTATTAGCAATAATACCATAATGGCAGTGCGAAACTTTTGCTCAAGTTTAATTTTAACCTTATGTAATATTATTAATTATTAATAGAACCAGATTTTTCATTTATAGGAACTTATTTTTGTGGAGAGTGGATATTTCATGTCGCAAAAATGTTAATCTTTGTTTCAAGTTTTTTTTAAGACTAAAAGAAACGGGAAGCGCAGATAAACGCTTTAATCCGATGATTGACTTAAATCCTAATTGAAAACCGGGAAACGTTGGCAAATATTTTGTTTCGAAGGCAGTTCAAGTGCCCCTTCACCGACTGGTTGGTGGCCTTTCGACATCCATTGCAAAACTAATAAAGCGGCTGAAATGCATTCAAGCTGCAGCTCAAAGAGCTGGACAGAACTTTCGAAACTCGTCTTCGTCGAATATAGACGAACGTCAAGTCGTGTCGACACGAGCCCAAAACAGCAAAAAAAAAAACAACAAAAACATGATGCCGTGGGAAACACAGGCTGGCGGCCAAAGGGGATGGGGATCGGGGTGGGTTTTGGGTCGCAAGTTGGGGATTTGCCCGCCCAAGTGTCTAATAATGTTGGGCGCACGTCAAGTTGCTCGCTTAAGTCTTTGCACGCTGCAACCCAAGTTGCTCGCTTAAGTCTTTTGTTTTTTTTTGTTTATACGTTTCGTTTTTTTTTTTCTTTTATTTTTGTTATTTGTTGCTTTGCGCTTGAAAACGAAAGTTGTGTCCGCCTGCAATTTATTCATTGATATATTTGATATGTACATTTGGTATTTATTCGATATGTCTTGCATTTTGGACGCAACGACCTTGGCAATTGTTAACCCATTTATAACAGTCGCAGTGGCAGTCGCGGCTGCAACGATTCGTATTTGGAATATTAAATAGTGTTGCTGTTATTATTGTTTGTGTGTTGATTGTCCGCGCCTTGTCTTTGGCTTTGTACACATATGCATGGGATTAGCGGGCTCGGGCTAACTTTTTGGCCATTCGGCCTAAGTAGCAGTTGTTGTTATTGCTGCTGCTGCCGCTGCTGCTGCTGTAGCTCTTTGGAGGGCATTTACGCAGATCCAATCAAGCGGCCCCCAGCCCCAGACTCACAGTGACGTCATGATTAGGCATTGTCTTAATTTTCGGCTCTTTGTGTCCAATTAACAAGCCGCAACGATAATGCGATAATTCGTCGCTAATGCCGCACTTCAAATTCAAATTGCGCTGCGCAATTAACTTAAAAACTTTAAAAAGAAATAAAAACAAAAACTAAATATAAAAAAAATTATCCAGAATTTTAATTTTCTTATTATCGTGAATATCCTTGACTAAGCTAATTATTGTGCTTGTCTTTTAATATGCCAATTAATAGGGTATTTCAAAGCAAGCCAATAAATATGATACGCTTAAGGTATGATACTTGAGTATCAATAGTATCTTTAAGGGGAACTAACGGTATAATCACTATGGTGAACTTACAACTTATTCATGTATGTGTTATACTGTTATACTTTTGTTTTATATGTCAGTACCGTTACCTAACCAGCGCGTAAGCAATTGTTATAAATATGCATATATAATTTTTACTATTATAGTCAGTTTCGTAAGGTTACATTGTTTTACATATAGTTATACTTCTATACTATCATATATCATATTTTTACAAAGTCATAGATAACCATTACCGCATTACTGTTTAGTATTTAAACTGTTTACTCTAACTGCATTCAACAACATTTTTAACTGTTTGTTTGAACCTGAAATAAAAGTGCAAATAAATTTAACACCTAATTAATATGTCAACTAGGGTATTTAGCTTTTGCTAGACTCTTAGCGGATTCTTAATTGTAATTTGGGGTTTTCCATTTTTTTTTTGTTTTTTTGCTTAACTTAATACACATAAATTTAACAAGCAATTAAATTTCATCAGCGCGCCAAAAATTGTAGTTAACTGGCAACGAACATTAAGATAATTTCATGACGGGACAGCATTTGGTCTAAGCCAAGAGAGGTGAGTACTTAAGATACAGAGTTAAGCTTATTGTCAAAAAAAATAAGAGTGAGAAAAAAGTATAAAGTGGTTAATTGCAGAAATGATCATAATACTTGGTCATCTTTTCGATGCTGCCACTTAATTATATACTGTCTTCAGTCCGTGTTATGGCCTCAATCTGTGCAGTCAACTCTCAGTTCTGAACACACCCCATTCTTTCTTCGATGATATCAAGTTGTTGGCAAGTAACTGTATAAATACCAAACAACGTCAATTTAGAGAATGCAAATGTTGCTTGACTTTATGTATACTGCTCGACTTTGAGATACCCAAACGTTTATGAGGCAATCAAACTTTCTATTAAGCTGACAACTCGATTAATTCCATTGAGCATTAAAAATGTTAATATCATTTAAAATTGTTTAAGATATTTAAATACTGTTTCACAAAATTTCTAAGCGCGGCACATACAAATTTTAAATTACTTGGGATGAGTATTTTAATAGCGTATTGCGTTTAGAGTGAAATACTTTATAGAATAATCACATTAAAGCTAAAATATAAATTTACATTTTTAACCAATAATAATAAATTGTCGAATAAACATTTTAAATACCTTTGCTACATATTCATGTACAGGGTAAATACAATTTTGGACCACATAAATTTCACCATTATTATTCAAAAGTTTCTGCATTTAAAAAAATGAAAGGTATGCTTGACCCAAAAACTTTACCACAGCGAACTAGAAATATTGTGTGAAAATCATCTATATAATCTGTAAATATAAATATGTAAATTAATGGACTGTTATATACAAATATATTTTAATATTCATAAGTTAAAGCTTTTTCCTAGGTAAACAGTATATTCCCTTTTTTTAAGGTATCTCACAGTTTAGCAGTTTATCGTGACTTTTACATGAGTCAGAAGAATCCTATGCTGATTTTAGAAATTGCTCAAGAACCTGTTCAATTAACAGAAATTTTGTCACCTTTTGGTAATGTCAGTTGTGTGCTAAGTGTGGTCGTTGTTGTTGTTGTTGTTGTACTTCTTTTTCTTCTTGATGTACTTGTCTATAATTGAAGGCTTTTGAAGAACAAGGAAATAACTTCCACAGACTGACAGAGAAAATATAAAAGCCAGCGGTCACTGACTAAGCAGACGCTATAAATCTACAATCTGCGTTTGTGGAATTTTTTACAAAAGCAAAATCAAGCAACAGCAAACACAACAAACAACAACAACGCAAGTAGGCAACAATTTGAATGCTATAAAAGCGATTTATGTGCGCATATTTAACGCCTCTTACACACATGTGTGTGTGTGTGAGTGTGTGTAAAACATATGACAAAGTCATATAAGCTCTGTACTAAACATAACCATCCCCTTCACCCCCCCTCAAAATACTCTTTAAACTTGCCCAAGTTCAAGGCAATGTCATAAAAGCAATACAAAGATTTATGTTTACAATTCGCAAAGCGTAAAAAACCAAAAAAAAAAACATTGAAAACAACAACAACAAAACACAAAGAAATAACTAAAAGAATATGCTTATATTAAAATTCCAAAAAAAAACAAAACATGTTAAGTAGTTGCCAGCATACCCTGTAGTTGTAGGCACTGGAAGTAAAGTTGGTTGCAGATTTTTGAGACCTAACTTTTTTTTTTATTATGAAAATCTTTATTATATTAACAGATAATATGAGTTTTGAACACGTACATGCTTCAAAATTTGCATTGTTTCTTAGTTTATTTTCTCCTGCTCTACTTAAGGTTAAGGCTAAGCTGTCGAATTGAGACCTAACTAAAACAAATTTCTTTTATGTGCCAAGTTTAACACATTGTTTTATTTGTGCCCTAAAGCATAAGATTATATAACAGTTGTTAATTAAAAGATATAGTTTTGATTTTATTTATACATTTATTAAGTTTCACGCATTTTGTGGCTTCATAGAAAAATTTTAGTTGAAAGCGAAAGACGGAAATAAGAATTTATATACGAATTTTTGGGAAACTAAACTTTAAAGAGACCAACAAAAAGTAATTATATTAAATATATTTTGTTAGTTAAAATCGAATTACAGCGCAACTCTTTAGTCGACCACACCCGTTCCCACTGGTCTGTTGCTTTTATTTTCTTTTGCTTACATCAGTTTTATTTTTTTCTTGTTTCGACCATTTAGCCCATTAGAGGCTGTGCGGCAAGTCGGCGTTTAATTTTTTTGGTAACTGACCTTTGTGCCGTTCATTGAGCTTTCAAAGGCTCGACCATTGCTAAATAAAAGTCAGAAAAACATTTTCAACAGCTTCTTGACTATTATTAATCCATAAGGCAAATAATAATTATTAGCTTTAGGTTGTGATTACTTGTTTTGAAAAGTGGTTTCAGCTGCTAACAAGTTTTATTAGATAAAAATTCAGCAATTTGATATTTGCATAATTTTAATGATTAAATAGTGCGGGGACTTTAATAATGAGCTGGCTGCGAGTGCAGCGCAGGAGGATCTTCACAATATTTACCCCACTGTTAAATGTGGTCAAAATCTGTGAAATTTTCTGTAAAGCCTAATCGGGTTTGAACCGACATGACAATTTATTTGCACTGTGAGTTATAACAGTTAGCTATAAAAACAGTCTAACCTATTTCAAACCGATTAAAATTGGGTCAAATGATAAAGCTTTGCTTTTAAAGACACTTTTTTTATTAATGTAATTTAAGTAGATAGTGGAATTGGAAGCTGGAGGTATTTTTTCTTACCCAGATGTTTGAGCCGCAAGGTGAAGCATTGGCTAAAACGCACACATTTTGTATTCCTGCTTTGCATTCAACTTTAAAGTCCCCTTAGATCAATGGGAGCGATATCAAAGTGCCACCGCATTGCCTTGAGCCACGTCCTTCAGTTAATAAATATTTGCGCTTATCAAATGAGCGGCGACCAATAAAAATTGGCGACCAACTCTTTCATTGCCCCGGAACTGAGCTAAACTCACTGAGGCGCGTCTCGTGTCAATAGAGCACTCAATTCCAAAGGTTTGTGCCCGCAAATTTCAAACTTTGGACACAACAAGTTTGCAGACTAAGTGCCGGCAGTTAATAATCCCTCTGATGCGGATAAGGTAATCGCAATGGAGCTTGACCGTCTGGTAACGCCCCACGCCCAAATGTGCCAACTCATTCAACACTCGCGCATCTATTGATCCAACTAAATATATTTGATATTTGCCCAAATCTCAACGGAAGTCCATCGTCTCGTATATGTGCATATACATACATACACACACACATAGTATATATGCTTGTCTCTGTAGTTGTACAACAAGTCGAGTCTCCAAATATTTACCCAACTTATTTGGCGAACGATGAGCTGTCAATTGGATTGTCGCACTACTCAAATATTACAGCCCCCCCCCCCTCCCCTGCCTCTGCCTCTGCCACTGCCCCGCACTATTCGCGAAACTAAAAACTATTTCAAAATTGAATGAAACTTTGTTGCTGATTTCAACTAGAGGAAATATCAATACCCAAACAGATAATACCTGGAATGAATAAAAGGGTGTGAAGCAAAAGTTACTTCAGGCTCTAGTTTACTATTTACTTCCAGGAATTAGTAAACTCAAGTAACTTATTCTCTGCGAATGTTTAGTTTAGTTTTTGAAGTACCGCTAAAAAATTGTAATAATTTTTCCCCAAAAAATTCAAAAAATGTATTTTCAATAATGTATATATTTTAGATGCAGAATCAATCTAGAAGATAAACCATGAACAAAATGCCATCAAACATGAATATCGGTTCAGTTTCGACAAAGTTATGGGCGTTTGAAATATGGGAGCTAATGAATCCGAGAGCTTTACATGTCAAAATTTTTGTCAAAATTTGCCTGATTTTTGACAAAAAATTTGACCCCCTCAGAATCGGTTTTAATGTTGTTTTTTATACTTATTATGCCACCCACAATCGATTAAAAATGTAAATTGGCATTTCTATATTTTGAAAAAAAAAATTTTCGAAAATGAGTAAGGGGGGGTACATGCTTTTTTCCCCAAAAATTCCAAAAAATTTATTTTCAATAATGCATATATTTTAAATGCAGAATCAATCTAGAAGATAAGCAATGAACAAAATGTCAACAAACATGAAAATCGGTTCAGTTTTGACCAAGTTATGGGCGTTTGAAATATAGGAGCTATGGATCTGAGAGCTTTATCTCCCACAGTTTTAGAGCTAGAGTCTCCAAATTTGGCAGACAGTGTTTGGGTGACCTCCTCTTAAGATCGAGCTGAAAAATGTTAGCCACACCCACCTCCGCCCCTACGAAATATAAAAATATATATTTTTCCATTATACAAATAATAACTTCTGTGTATTGTGAACGAGTATTACGTAATCGGTTACTTGTTTCACTTAAAATTATGATGTTCAAACTAAAAAATTTAAAAACATTATCGCCGCTGGTATCGGCCTGGCTGTTTCTTGAACTACTGGCTAGGTTCAAGGCTTACAATCGAAAAGGTTTAATAATGTAAATACATATATAAAACATTATATTCTTTTTTATATTAGTTATTTTAAATTTCTCTTATAAGATGTTATTCTCTGTATTGAAGAACAATTTTATTTTAATATTTAATTTAATTTATTTTTTGCTCAAATCTTCTTATATAATAATATTAATACTATTTCAGGTGTTTCTTCGTTTAGAAGTTTTGCTGAACTTACTTAAGGGCAATAAAAAATGTAGCTTTGTTTTTTTAGTTTAAAATCATATTTATGGTCATTTAATTACATTCATAATATGCAGTTTTTAATTATAGAACGTAACTTTTTTCATTTCAATATATAATGAAGTTAATTAAAATTATAGTTTTAGGCATATCCATTTCCCAGCCACAAATTGATAGAATCGAATGGGGGAATAGCTGAAAACAATTCAATTTGAGTAGATGTATGCCGCGTAGGTTCCCATAACTTAATTAATTGTTTTGAAATTAATTCATAATCTTAAGTCGAACGAGACTTTATATGCACTGGTACTCAGTGTCTGTGGCAAGTACTCAAAAATCTTGAAGAGCTAATAATGAAAGACGCTTAAATAGATAAGACGAGCAATGCAGAGAGATATCTTGAATAGCGCCACATATGATGGAAACTGGTTTTCCCCTGAAAACTCTCGTGTAGGTGTTGAGACAAGCGATCGCTGGTTGGGTCAATCGATGGGGCGATCATTTCGACAGGTCAATTGGCTATTGTCAGCGTCCAAATGCATATGAACCCAACAACCTCCGCCCACTGCTCTCCCCTGGGCACCCCAACGGGGCAACAGCTGCATTTTGGAGCGTGCGCTGTTCAGCGTTTTTCTTTTTCTTTTTGGTATGCCAAGGTCAAGATCCGATGCGATGAATTGTTGTTGATGTTGTTGTTGTGATGCATTCACATTAAAATTTCAATCAGTTGGGTCGGCTTTGGGGTGGGGTCTGCTGTCTCAGCGCTTAATGCGACATTTCTCAGATCTAACCTACTTAAGCATGCGCTTAAAAAATGAATTACAATTTAAATATGTAAAAAACGAAATATTAAATTAAAATAAACTACTTAGCGAAGCATAAATTCATGCGCTTAGTCCAAGGCATTGGGTTTGCGAGGTGGGGTCGTGGGTTCGACAACGGGCACGCTGTGCATTGAACTGTGACCATTGTGTGTAAGACCTGCAAAAGAGAACTGGCCTAAAGTAACATAGGCAGCTAAGGCTATGAAATGTGAGATATATACTAAATGAAATATATAATAAATATTTTACACAACTATCTCATAGATTAAAGTCAGAGTGCAGCTTAATCTTTATAAATTGTGAACAATTCGAGCACATTTAACTACTCGTTTCATTCTTTTACGTAGTATTTGCTAGTCGAGCACAAGTAATTACCTTTATTTAACGGGCTACTCTAACCAAATGCTACAGAAAAGTGTTAAGTGCGGCATAACAGTGCTTACAAACTGCCTACAGGGTATCTGCTAGTCGGGCACAATTAATAATACATTTATTTGTCGGACTCATTCCACTATACCTTATAAAAAAGTGTACTTAAAAACTGCTTAAAGGGTATCTGCTAGTCGAGCTTATGTAATTACCCCTTTATTTTGCGAGTTAATCTAATCAAATGCTTTAGAAAAAGGCATTTTAGGTGCAGTAGTAGTCTGTTGCACTTTTAAACTGTTTACAGGGTATCTGCTAGTCGAGCGCATGTAATTACGTCTTTATTTGGCGGGCTACTCTAACCAGATGCTATAGAAAAGCGCATCTAAAGTGCGACATAACAGTGCTTACAAACTGCCTACAGGGTATCTGCTTGTCACCTTTATTTTGTCGGTCTAATTTGACGAAATGCCATGCAAAATAACGCATGACGAGTGCTCAACACATTGCCATTATTTCAACCTTTGGTCAGCTGGACCCCACGTCCGAGCTGACACGTTCAAGTGCGTAACCCACCCGCTCGAGCTCAGCGAGCTTGGCCGCTTTCTGTTGTCGTCCAATTCGTCATTGGCCAATTGGGCAATCTGCCCAATCAACACATCAACATCGACCAACGGCCATTGGGCATCGCCCAGCCAGTGCGTGGACAGCTCGCTGACAGGCTGAAAGACACACGTGTCGGCCAGTGCCAAAAACGGGCGGCGACCTTGACCCAGCAATGGCATTTTGTGGCTATGCCAAAGCTTGCCCCGCTCGGCTGGACTTTGACATTCCACAATTCAATTCATTTTTCATTGAGGGAATGAAACTTGTTATATATATTGTTATTATAACTCTAACTGAGAGCCTTTTTAAATAAATATTAAATGAAAATATAAAAAGCATTAATATAATCTCCAGGTCTTTCTCTTTCTCTCCTCTTCTAGTTAAGCTGTCAAAAATCGTGATTAATATATTTTTCTTAAAAAATTTTAAATCGCATTAAAACCTTTAAGGGGTGAAATTACTTATTGCATTTTAAAAGCGGAACAAGTTTGTTAAAAAGTATTACAAACTTGTTAAATAATTTCTATGGGTTTTTCACCCATCGTTATTACCAAAAATCTGAGAACAGCCTGAAAGTATGCTAAGCTTTCAATGGAAGGGAATGTATTTAGGTCTGCATATCTTTCTATGTCAAACTTGGGTCTATAATTAAACCAATCCCTATCTATAGGCTATTTTTCAACTATATGACCCGAACTGATTGCAAACTTGTTATTTCGGTTGTTGTCAAAAACGCATGATTCTTTTTAAAAAGAACTACGCACTAACTCTTCCGATTTTTGTTTACCTTTTTAATATACCCTGTTCGCAATGCGAAAATTTGTGTATTGGTTTTGAGAAATAGTCAGTCTTTATAAAAGTCAACTGTGCACAGCGAGTGTTCACAGCATGCAGCGTGCGTTTGCATGTATGTGTGTGAGATGTGTGCGCGTGTGTATGTCTGTGATTCTGTGTATGAACGCAAGGGGATTATATGAAATATATGAAAAGACAGGGTTCAGGGAATCCCCTAGCTGGGTGTTCCCGACTAATTTTGTTGTGACGTTGGTATTTATTTTATTATGTTATTAATATTTTGGTGTATGTTTTTGTTTATAGGAAAGATTTCATTCATTGAGAATTTTGATAAGACATTTTGAGGAATCAAATATTTTAGCGTAAGTCTTATCAGTGTCATTGAAAACAACAACAGGAAAGTGCTTAACAAACCTCAAATACCCTGTAAAATAGTACAAATATTAAAATTATTCATATATACTTGTTTTACAATATACATATAGTAACAGATTAGTGACTTAAGCACTTGCCAAAAATAGTTCGGTATATTTACTTAAATATTAACTATATTAATTAATTAAAATAATTATAAATATATTAATTAATATTGTTGCTTTTTTCTCTCTACAAAAAATGTGCTTAAATTTAAATTTAAAAAAAATGTATATATAATTTTTAAGAAGATTTTCATTCAGCTTGTAAAGTGTATGCCATTAAATACTAATTTTTAAAAATTAATTTGGCGAATTTGTGCAATCTTTTTGTATTTGTTTGGCTGTTTTTAAAATAACGTGTGTTTTTCTATATTTTTTTGTATTCTATTTTTTTTCAGTGCAGTTTGCACTGCATAGTATATGAATTTATATTACAACGCAAATAAAATAAAAGTCCGATGTGAACTTTGGAATGAGTTTTGAATAATATATGTATAAGCAATTCGCATATGGCATAATAACTAGCAACAGTCCAGTAGACTGGCACTTAAAACAAAAATATCAGCTTAAGATGGAATTTGAGATATTTTTTATGATTTATATATAATATATGCACAATATTACATTCTTGTTATTTCAGCTCACACACAGATAATTCAATAATCTATTGCTTTCAGCTTATAGTTGTTGTGATAATCACTGATCTAAATTTATTTTATGATAGGTTTAATGCCTCAGCTTGCAACCAGCCTAAAGCCGAGCAACTATCTCTAAATTGGCCTCCAACGCAGACGTTTGTAATTTTTCGTTAAGTGGGTCAGGCGCAACGCTTTTATAGAACTTGTTTGTTTTGTTTTGATACTATTTTCTACGACGGCCACTATATGATATACAATACGATGCAGTAGTCAATACCCATCCCCGCCCTCCCCCTTTATGCTAGAGAACGCAACGAACGTGAGCGGACACATCACATTTGCGACAGGTTCTTATTAATCAATGTTCACTGCATGGGGCTGGGTATATGCCATTGACCTATAACGTAAGACTATCTCAGACTTTAATATTTTATGTGATCGAAGTTGCCTGTTACATACATTTGTTGAGCAGCAATATACCCTTTTTTAAAATTTTCAATATTTACAGGGTATTCAAATACATTTCACGAAAATAAACAAATTTGTTTTGTTTACAAAAAAATAATATAATATTGTGTTTTTTTATTTGTATTTTTATCATCGCATGTGTCTTTTATGTTTAATTTTTTACTTGCATAAAATGTAAAAAATTGCAGCGTATTATTTTATCCATTATTTGTCTTTTTTTAATATTGTATTATGTGCCTTAAATCGATATTGCGTCTTTTTATGTTCCATATTGTATATTGTATTTTTTTTTTGCAAAGAAATTGGGTACATTTATAAAATAATACAAATTTTTTGTAAAAAGCTACGTGACTTAAAATAAATTTAAATTATTTTATGGTTATTTTATTTTATAATTTATATACATTTTTTATATTTATGTATTATATTTTTACTATAATTACTGAGACATAATTTTGAGGATTTTTAAATGTTTACGGGCTTTGACACGTTCTTTTTTCGTTTAACTAAACTTTTATTTAATCCATAGTATATGTAAATGTGGAATTCCGGGTATTTTCGATTTGGCATTAATTCTGGTATCTGACAAATTTGCTATTATATTTTTTGATCACATATCACATCTTGTATCTTATTTTTTGTGCCTTTATCTTACAGAACTTGTATCTTCACTATTTGCAAAACTAATTGTAGTATGATACAAACAACTTATGAGACTTTTGTATTGTACTTTTTGCTAATAGTAGAGATTAGTAATTTCATGTAATATTTACACTAGCCATTGGAAGAGTATCTTATCTTCTGTAGTGCACAGAGTTAGTTTCATTTGTGTTGTCTTTGCTCCAAGTTTTCCGATTGAATTCAGTTGAGTTAGTTGTTGAGAGCTGAACGGTTGTTCGATTCGCATTGTTTGCGAAAGAAACAACTACAAAAAATTAAATTATAGCTGAGCTGTGAAAGAACTTGAGCTGCACTACTAGTTTTTGTTTTCCGATCATTTCTTTCTGCACTATGAATAGTTGGGCATTGTTGGCCTTTGCGTTCTGGGCGCTTTTTTTGCGCTGCCTGCCGCAGATCTTTAAGTTGCTGCAGCTGCTACGTTTTTCCAGAACTCTGCCCGGACCCAGCGTTGGCGAGCTAATAACCAATGTCAAGAAGGGCGGTAAGTGGCAGCGGAATATCCAACGTATATATATATATCTATATATAGACTGTCCACTTGCACAGAGATACTCAACTGGCTGCGGGAGCTGCGTTTGCGGCATGGACCCGTTTTTCGCATTTGGTTCGGCAAGGATCTGATGGTGTTCTTCACGGCGCCGGAGGACATTAAGCAGCTGCTGGGCAACAATACGCTGCTCAGCAAATCGCGCAACTATCAGCTGGTCGAGCCCTGGCTGGGCAAGGGCCTGCTCACGAACAGCGGCGAGTCCTGGCATCGCCGGCGCAAGCTGCTGACCCCAGCCTTCCACTTTCGCATACTCAGCGAGTTCAAGGAGCCGATGGAGGAGAACTGCCGCATACTCATCAGCCAGCTGCGCGAACGTGCCAACGGCGAACCCTTCGACATCTATCCGTACATCACGCTCTTCGCCCTGGACGCCATCTGTGAGACGGCGATGGGCATCAAGAAGCACGCCCAGATGCAGAGCGATTCGGAGTACGTGCGTGCCGTGCAGACGTAAGTAATCATACACTGAGCGAAATTCGAGTATACAAATATGTGCTAGAACTCGTTGGGGTTGGTTCTTCAAAGTGAATATTTATATTATTTTTAAATAGCTATATTTCAATTTTAAAAAATAATATTTATAATAGGAGTGCCCTAGCTAAGAATGGTTGACTAGCGAATACCCTGTGGGCAGCGCAAAAATATTGAAAATAATATATATATGCTTATATGTATATATATTACAATTGCCGTACTTGTTCATGCCTTTTTGCTCCACACTATAGGTGTATTGTCCGATCGAAATATTGGGGATTGATTAGCTACACAAATTATTAAAATATTTGTATTTACTTGTTCTATGTATAATAAGTCAGAATTTGTATTATAAAGGCATTCGGGTTTAAGTCCCAGTTTAGGTATGGGGACATGCTTAAAAAACATTCGATCATTAGCTATATTTTTACCATTTTTTACTTGATTGAATTCTATACTTACCTTATTTGTATTCGAATGTTGCAGCATTTCTTAGCTTGAGTCTTATTTTGAAGCATTTTGGAACCTCAAATTAAATTATTAATTAATTAGTTCTGAATTTTTGATTACAAAATTCTTATTTATATACTAATCTAATCCATATTAAAATCCTTCATCATCTATTGGCTTTGGCGATTTAAATTTATAACGTTATTGTAGAATTTCGTAAAATTTTATTCTAGACTAGGCTAGACTTTCATAACGAATTAATACCTAATTCTTATTGCAATCCCACAGAATTTGCCGAATTCTGCACCACCAGAGCTTCTCGTTCTGGCAGCGTTTCAATTTCCTGTTCAGCCTGTCCGCGGCGGGTCGTGAGCGCGACGCGGCGTTGCGCGTGCTGCACGGAGAGACGCATCGCGTGATCAACATGCGCCGCAAGCAGCTGGAGCAGGCGCGGGAGGAGGAGGAGCAGCAGCGGCAGCTGGCGTCAGGGGCTAAGCAGGAGGACAACAACGATGTGGGCAGCAAGCGGCGTCTGGCATTTCTGGACATGCTGCTGCTGTCGCAGCTGGAGGGCGGCGGCGAGCTGAGCGACGTGGACATACGCGAGGAGGTGGACACGTTTATGTTCGAGGGTCACGACACGACCAGCTCGGCGATTGCGTTCGCCATCAGTCTGCTGTCGAAGCACGCCGATGTGCAGCAGCGCGTCTACGAGGAGGCTGTGGAGCTGGAGGGCAGGGAGAAGGAATCGATGCCATATCTGGAGGCGGTCATCAAGGAAACGTTGCGTCTGTATCCCTCGGTGCCGTTCTTTTCGCGTCACGTCCACGAGGATCTGGATGTGGGCAAGGTGAAGGTGCCCAAGGGCGCCTCAATTAGCTGCCTGGTGTATATGCTGCATCGGGATCCAGAGAGCTTCCCGGATCCGGAACGCTTCGATCCCGATCGTTTCTATCTGAACGAGAAGCAGCTGCATCCGTTCGCCTTTGCGGCCTTTAGCGCTGGACCACGCAATTGCATTGGTTAGTGGAGAAGTCTCCAAAAGTTAACGACCCCCCTAATGTAGTTTTTAATTCTTTTCCCTTTCGCCAGGTCAAAGTTCGCCATGCTGGAGCTCAAGTGCTCGCTGTCCATGCTGCTGCGCCATTATCAGTTCCTGCCCGTTGCCGATCATGAGCCGAATCCGTTGGCCGAGCTCGTCATGAAGAGCGGCAATGGCATTCAGGTGCGGATGCGAATGCGCCCCTAAGCACCCACACAGCTCTTCAAATCTGACTAATCCATAAGCCTTATAATATATTTAATTATCGTGTATTTCTATCTATTCTTTTTACTACTTGTCATTATCTTAATATTTTTTTTTACATTTAATTAAAAATAAAACAAATAAATTGTGAAATTAAACACAAATGAAATGTATGTAATTTAAACGGTTGACTTGTAAATACCCTGTACCAAACACTTAGTTCTTAAATGAACTACGTTGCCAAAGCTTCGGACAACAATATGGAATAAAATTTTAAATATATTTGGATCGCTCTGATTGGGAAATTTGATTTTTTTTTAGATATTGGAATTTTACAGAAGTTAGAATTTATAAATTACAATTTTTAAAATATTACACATTTTTCAAAAATGTAATATTTTTCAAAACTAAATAATTCAGACATAAGAATATTCAACTTGTATTTTATATTTTGATTGATTTTGTTTTATTTTTACGATGGTCATAAAGTGAAATATTTTTTTATAAATGTTTTAGGGAAAATAAGTATAAACAATAACATTCAAATAAAAATAAATAAATATATATTTAATATATATATATAGTTGCTTTAAAAATATATATGTATTGCCAATGCTAGATATATTTTAGCTACATATGTGAGTCCATGGTATAATTAAGATATTAAAAACAAATCCGTTGGGTTTACAAAAATCTGTAGCTGGGTTTTAGGATAATCTTTCAGTCTGGCAATAAAACTAATGTATTAACTAGTGTTAATTTTGCGATCTCATCGTGTGACGTACTTCTGATATCGCCTGGGGGCGATCAGGCGTAACGACTTCGACTTTGAAACTGGGACACAACAAATGTTCCGAGTTGCCTTATCTGACAATAACAATTGCAACGACCATGAAAACAAATTTGAATAACATTATGGTTCAAAAATACAAAACGACAGAATGAATAAATAAATATCGAATTTTGTTTAGGTATTGTTTATTTGCACGCATTTTAACTATGGAAAATACAATTTATATGTTCTTTTTATTATTTATAAGAATAGACGTAATCGTATATATATTTATATATTTATATATATATATAAATATATATATATATATATATATATATATAAATATATATATATATATTATATATTATATGTATATATATATATAGTATTTAGAGTTTTTACATATGTATATTTTTAGATAGCATAATATTGTTCTCTTGTTAACATCTAAAGCCAACGATTTGTGTCAACAACAAAAATATATATATATTTATTTATATATATGATAGATAGTTAGACATAGTTGTCGATTAGATATCGATATATATTGATATACTTGTGCTGCAACATATTACGATACACACATACACGCACATACATACATATTGCTGTCCAACTTTGTTAAAGCTGTGTTAACTCTGTTGGCTTCGTTTATGTTATGTTATGTTCCCTGACAATTCCTAAAGTTACATAAATATATGTATATATATTAATATATACCGTTGCGAGTCGCTTCCATCTGGTTCGTACTTAATCGTAAATCAATTTTTCTTTCTTTCATTTCCATTTTTTTTGCTGGTATTTTTTAACAGTTTAATGTTTTTTTCATGTTTAACAACTAGTTAAATTACTTGACAATAGCTTTGGAATAGGTTTAAATAGTTTAAGTGGTATATGGTATCTATTATATTTGGTATGTTACATTTCCCTATCTAGATTGCCTTCAATTACCTTTTGTGTTCTTGTTGTTGTTTCACTTTGTGCCCATATTCGATTTATACTCGCATATAATCCAACCATATATTTATATATGTATGCATATATATATGTGAGTGTAATCCTCTGGTTATATGTTTGCCTGTGTTGTTTTTATTGTGAACTATGATATGATGCGTTTAGGCTAGCATAGGGTACCATCAAATATCGTATATATATATATACGATATATGTTGGTAACCATATATTTTAGCATTTTATATAGCATATGATCAACTTCCTTATTTTTTTAGAACAATTAGTAGTTTAGTTTCTTTTTTTTTAACTAAACTAAATACCCTTGCAGCTGCATAGTAAGTATAACACATATTTATATAGTTAACAAGTAATATAAATATATATATATGTATGTGTAAATATATTTATATAGTTCTTTATCTCATTATTATATATAAATCGTATCAGACAGACCGAATCGAAAACAGCTGTCTTAGGAACAAGCCAGGGGTGCGAAATGCGCCGGTTTCATTTTTAAGAACGGATCGGATCATTATTTTATAAAGCAAGCTTTAGGAATGTGTCTATGATCTATTATCTAAGACATTTTCTGCTGAAGGAAATCTAAAGTAAACTCTTGATCTATTTACAATTTGGAAGATTATTTCGAGGTTTCTTTTGCGTCTCAAATAGGAAATGGGTATTATTCCAAGTTTAACCCAGATTGGGCCCAACTGTTCGAGTGACCCATAAAGTTCGAAAAGATAAAAGATTAAATTCCTTTAACAACGGTGGATCATTATAAATATGCGTTTGGATAACGCCGGATCTTATCTGATACCGCCAGATCGGCTCGTATGAATTATAAGCAATAGTTTAGTTTAGTTTACTTATATCTTTAAAAAAACAGCAGATGTATCGAAAAATTCTAAAATAAATAGAGATGTCTTATCGAATCTTAATCGAACCTTAAGTATTATAAATCTGTGTTTAAACAAGAGTCTGTTAAAATGTATTATTTGTATCTTGATGTATCTATCTTTCTATAGACACGAGACATATATTTTAACTTAAGATAACATCCCTATCATATAATACAAGCCGAATTTTATGTGCCGGAAAATTATGGCTAGAATGTAAAGAAATGTGTATATATATACTTCTTAAATTTAAAGATGCAGAAATATTAAGAATCGCTAAAGTATTTAAGAGATTCCGAGATATTTCACACATTTGATCGGCTCTTAAGTATTTAATCTTTAAGCATTAAACCATTCTGATTGGAATCTTAAGGTTATTTTAGATATTTTCTTAGAAGTTCAATGTGATCAGATGAGAAGGATATCAACGCTATATCTAGTTACATTTTTTAAACTTGTGGAAGGATATTAAAGCTATAACCGAAAAACAAGCCCAACACTAAATGCAGAAATATTAGAAATCCCAGTAATGTCCACAATACTCAGAGATATTTCGCACATTTTATATGAAAAGCAACCAACAGAAACTTATTTATTTTTGTTGGAGCCTTATCTAAGCACTAGATAAACGAAAACAGCCAGTCTAATCTAAACTGCAAGGATATGAAAGCTTCGGCACACCGAAGTCAGGTATTGTATACCCGCTCAGTTTAGAGCCAGGGTATGCAAATGGTGCGACAAACGTCGCGTCTGTGCGGATGTGGCTCCTCGCCGGTGGGGCCGCCGCCGCCGCCACCGCCGCCGTCGCCGTCGACGTCGCCACCACCACCGCCGCCGCTGAACTTGAAGAAGGAACTCCTTCGTCAGTGCTTGCGCTGGGCCTGAGGCGATGCGCCCGCTACGTGGCCAGCGCTGGAGCTATTGGAATGGGAGCCGGCATTGGAATGGGAGCCAGCGCTGGCGACGTGCCCGACGCTGCCCTCAGGCATCGACTGCAGCGCAGCGGCGACGCTGCCGTAGCTGGCGCGCTGCTGCTGCTGCTGCTGTTGCAGATGCTGCTGCTGTTGTAGATGCTGTTGCTGGTGGTGATGCTGCTGCTGCTGCTGATGATGATGTGGTGCTGCGGTCAGTGTGGAGGCGCGCGCCAGGCGCTTGGGAATTACAAATGGCGGCGGCGGCTGTGGCGTATACTGCGGCGGCGTTGAATTCGCCGACGCTTGCCGCACAAACGAACGGCTCGGCGGCGACTGCACGGAGCCGCTGCGCGCAATGGCGCCGGTGCGCGGCGGTATCGCCGGCGGCGGGCCGGGCGGTGCGCTGCGCTGCTTTGGCGGCGGCGAGCAGCCGACGCTCTCCGTCGACGGTTGCGAGGGTACGCGCGGCGGCAGCTGTGGCAGCTGTGCCTGTGTTGAGGGCGTCGGCATGGGCGTGGCCATGACCAAAGCTGGCGGCAGCTTGGCCTGCGGCTGCACCGTCGACATGGTTATGGTGGGTTTCTGCATGGGCAGCGTGTGGCGAATGCTGATGTTGCCCATTTGGGGCTTGCTGCTGCTGCTGCTGCTGCTGATGCTGATGCTGGTGGCACGCGGTGACTGCGACTGGCTGGGCGCAGCAGCTGTTGTTGCTGCTGCTGCCGCAGCCGTTGTTGTTACTGTTACTGTTGCTGCTGCTGCTGTTGCTGCTGCGCTGCTGCTAGACTTTTGCTGATGCTTTTGCTTCTGCTGTGCGTGTATGTCCTGTATTTGAGGCGTTATCACCACCGGATTCTTCTTCTGATCCTGTCCAGCGGCCACATAGCTGAAGACGCACAGCACCGAGTAGCATATCTGATCGGACTGCACACAAGGCGAAGGGGGCAGAGCACCAAAGGCAATTGGTACGTTAGTGTTGTGGCAATAGATGAATAACTGTGGGTGGGCTGTGATCGTTGGGTGGCTGTGGGTGTTGGGTGTTGGGTGTGGGTGTGGGGTGTTGGGTGTAACAACGTGTAACAAACCAACGAACGAACGAACGAACGAGAACGCACAAACGAATCAAGGAAACAAAAAACCAACCAAAAACAATACGAAAAACGGAACAAGAAAATATAGCATGCATGTGACAATGGAATGGAACGCAATGAAAATTTCAAAATAAAAATTTCAATCTAATTAGACAAAACACAAACTTCTTACAACTTGTGTTTAATGAGTGAAAATACATCAAGTTTTTCCATGTTGTTGTGGCAATTGTGAATGTTGTTGGTAGCACACATACACATACACATACACACACACACACACACACACACTCGCACACATACAGTCATACATTGAAAATTATAACAATTCGCATTCGAATTTTATTTACAGCAAAAAGTTTGTCTAATGATTTTCTATTAAAGTTTTCTTAAAGCACATTTTTAGATGGAACATGGGTAACTGTTGTTGGTTTAAAGCACTGTTCCAGTTGCCAACGTTTCCAACGTTTCGCTGCCGGCGTTCCCCTGGGCCGCTAACGCCTTCTCCTTGCCGTTCAGATGACAAATATATGCAAAACGCACGGACGTCACACGATGAAAGCTCAGCACAATTTCGGAGGCCTTTTTATTGGATTTTGTTGTTCGTTAGTTTTATTGTTATTCATTTATTTATTTTTTTTGTTGTCATTTTTCAATTTCACGTTTCATTCACGGGTTTTTCAGATGTTTCAGCGTGTTTTGTTGTTGTTGTTGTGTGGTTGATGCAATGATTGATTGATTGATTGGTGTGTGATATGATTGTGTTAGTTGGTGGTTGGTGGTGGTGGTTGCAGGCATGTTGTTGTTGTTAATTGTTGTTGTTGTTGTTGTTGTTGTCGTATTACATAGAAATGTTGACAAGGTAACGAAACGAAAGTGGCAGCAAAGAACGAAACGAAACAAATAGAAAAAGGAAAGGCAAATCAAACATATTTATATATATATTTTATATTTTATAGATGTATATACAAAAGAAATATGGTGCATTTTATGTGCCATATGTATAGGTATTTATGGGCAATCCCAGGCTACAGAAATAGAAAATTGCTAACTTTTTGGGGCTTGATTTTTAAATATTACTTTAAGTAGCATTTTAGTATTCAATTTTTAAGCTTATTGTGATTTTATATCTTAATAGTATATGCTAACAAATAGAGATACATTACATTACGAAAGTCGTTTTAAAACTCAGAAGCCCCCGAAAGGCATTCGAGTTTCCTAATGAAAAAAAAGCGCCTAAAATAAGGCGACTTCATAATATTCATAAAATAAAATTTCATATTTCCTATTGAGTGTGACCAGCTTTCACATCTAGCAAACTATTCATAGCTAGGCAATTGTATTTTACAAGTTCATCAAATAAGAGAAGTTTACAATCTATATGCATTTTTGTATTAGATTGCTTTTTTCGATGATTTATAAAGTATGTTTCTTAGATTCTGATAGATAAACACATACCTGGAATTGCCCATTAATTTTAACCAATACTTATATCTACAAGCATACATGAAATGCGCATGTTTTCGAATGTTGTGATTCAAGTGCAAAAAGTGATTTTTCAATTCGAGGTTTGTACAAAAATATTGCATAATTTTTGAAAATTTTAATAGATTAGGAAAAAAGATTATTGTGGTGCGTTCTTAATGCATTTGGTGCAGAGCAAGGGTTTTGGATTGTATGTCCAAGTATATAAAAAAACTTACCATACTCGACTGATATTTACGCTGTATAAGGTTGCGTGTTTTGGGATCTGCAATGGAACAATGGAGCACGGAACAGGACATTGATTAAGGCGATAAACATAATAAACACTTGTGTGAGTGTTTGTGTGGACAAAGGACTTACTATACTCCTCCAAAACGAATATGCCGCCCTTTTGTGTAAAACATTTGCGAATGTGATCCAAACGCACAAAGAACTGAAATTATTTGGTAAAAATATGTAAATTTTAGTACAACTCGAGCTGAGCCAAGGACTTGATTGGAGGCGCCGTCACCAACAGTACGGCGTGAAACGCAAAAAATTGGAACGAAACGAAACGTAAGGAAATGCAAATGAAAAAATAAAACGGCAGAGTATTAAAACAGAAAAAAAAACTGAATTGTTTTCACACAGATAGATATGTGGAGAATACGTATTTTGGTTAATAATATATATGTATATATTTATATATACATATACTTATACGTATACATATATATACATATACATATGCATATATATATGTATATATATATACATATATATATAAATATATTGTTATAAAATAAATTAAAGATATTGTATAGAGATCTTCTTTTTCAGTTTCATTTCATTTGTTTGATTTTGTGAATGTGTGTCGTTGGCTGTAAAAGTGTGTGTCTGTGTGGGTGGAACTAACATTCAACGCAACGCAACAAAATGGAATTGAAACAAAAGCAGCATCAACGCAAACTCAAACAAAAGCTAAATGCTACGCAAGCGCATCAACAGGCAGAGACGTCAGCAGAAGCAGCGGCAGCGGCAGAGAAGCAGGCAGCATGCACAAGCACAAAGCAAAATCAAAGCATAAAGCGAAAAAAGCAGCTGCGAGTGCCGTAGCAACGAGCCAGCGGCAGACAAACAGTTACAGTTTTTACAGTTAGTTCAATTACATCAACATTTACACGAGGAGCAAGTGGTCAGTACTGTTAAGATGTTTTTTTTTTCATTTTTATCAAGGGCAACAGACCAAATGAAAAGCCAAGTGAAAGTGAAACAAATGAACAGCAAAGAAAAAAGATAAAACCAAAAACAAACAAAAAGATATAGAGAAAAACAATAGAATCGAAGCACTTTGCGTTTGCCAACACTGGCTAAACGGCAACGCAATAAACTGAAAAGGAAACAAATGAAACTGACTTCAAATGAGAAATGAGAACATTAACGAATGCAGCGTAAATCAAGTAAAACATTTTTTTAATTGGTTTGGTTGACAGTTTTGATTTTTATATTTATAAAAACAAAGTATTTTTTTTTTTTTGGGAAGGAGGGATTTATCGATAAAAATCGATTTGCTCAGTTTGATGTTCTAATTAGCACTTGTGAGATGGTCGTTCATAAATTAGCTTGGGATTTAATCTAACGAGTTGTGGTATGTCGGGTTCGGAGGGGTTTTAAGTAGTAGAACTATTTTATTGGAATTAACTCTCAATTTAAATTTGTTCACTACTAAAAAAACAACTATATATAGGCTGTGTGTTGAGTATCTGTTGTGTGAGTGTGTCTGTGTGTGTGTATTAAAATTAGGAACAATGCCAAAAAATATATATATTATGTATACAAGTATGGAAAGAAGAATAATAACTGATAGGTTTTAAGTGTGAGTGTGGGACAGTGGGGGGTTACAGCGAAAGAGTTTTTAGGGGGTCTAAGGGATAGGAGTATGCTGCAAATAGCGCTTAAATAGCAGAAAAGAGCATGACTGATAATTGAAGAATAAGCTCAGCTTTTTGTAAAAGAAAACTTTATTTTTTTGGCAGAGGAATTTGTCGTGGATGGTAAAGTGATTCGGTGTATGAATTTTGGATTTGCTTTGTTTTTTGTTTATTTTTATTTGTTTTTTTTTTTTTTGTTTAGGCGGCACACACGTGAGTAACAGTAACAGCATGCTTTCGTTCGTTGCGAACGAAACGGGCGGTTCGGAATGAGAGCAATAGAGAGTTTTTGGCATTGGCATAAACAATTTTACTTCTTTTTCATTAAGCTTATGTTTTTTAAGTCTACTTTTAGAAAGTAATAAAATTCGTTTTCAAAACAGGTGAAAAGTTGAGGTTAGGAACATAGGAATGAAACATAAAGAAAACCAGACGCAGTCAATTAAGAAAAACAGGAGAGAGAGAGAGAGAACAGTTAGACAGTAGAAGAAGAAGACAGAGCAAACGCTATTAATAAGCGAGAGCTTAAAATAAAGTTGAAAAGTTAAGCGCAAACGAGTTTAATTTTAAGTTGTTAACAACTTTAGTTGATACGTATTTATTTTTTTAATTTCAGGTCGTAGGGCTTGGGAGTTTTCATACTCATTAGGAAATAATTTTTATTTATTTATTTATTCATTTATTTTTTTTTTTGTTAATCAACTACAACTACAATTTGCGATTAAGACTTTGCGATACAATTAAAACTACACAAGCAAAAATTATAAACATTAACAATTTTTTTTAGTTTTGTTTGTTACTATTTTATCATTTTTTGGGCGTTTTCCGTTAAATTGTTTGCGCTTTAGGGGCAACCAGCAAGCGAAATTGTTTCTTATATGACTCTAAGCACGAACCAACTTTGAAAAATATACTGGAAAACTACATGCCGTTAAAGTCGTATTTTAGTGCTTTAAACAACAACGCAAACAATCGTTGATAAAGTACGGCAAGCCGAACTTGACACTTTTCTATCTCAACTAACGAAATTCTAGTTACTAAGCAGTTCCTAGGTAATGCTTATGGGTGCCCAACTAATTTGGGTATTCGAACAGCTACGGCTACGGCTACAGGTATAAAACTATATGTGTATGGTTTATGGAAAATTGTGAACAGATCTGTTGAGTAAGGCAGATAACTAAGTGTATGCGTGTGTGTATTAAACATGTAACTTTGACTAGTGCCAAATCAAAAGCAAACTTAAAAAACTTTATAGTAGATATATGTTGTGTAGTGTATGTGTGTGAGTGAGGGGTTTGGCAACCAGGTGAAACATGCGCAGTTCAACGTCCAGTTAAGGAATTAACTATTTCATACAGACTGACAAATAAATATATGCTTAATACTAGAAAGAAACCCCAGTAACTTGTGCTGTACAATGTAAGGCAAAAAGCTATCGGTATTGTTATCGATAACAATTAATCGAGCAGTTGTTGAGCTTATGCAGCGCATGCTGGAAAACCGGTTGAACGACCCCACAAAAGGTGTAAAAATTGGGTATTCAAAGTCTGCGGGGTGTGTGTTTATGGATGTGTGTATACAGAGAGAAAAGGAGAGGTAGAGAGAGAGAGAAAGAGAGAGAGAGAGAGAGAGAGAGAGAGAGAGAGAGAGTACAACTCAAAAAACTGTTGAACACACACAATAAAATATATATAATATATATCTAGTTGATGTATTAGTTCCAAAACGTTCCAAACGCCCGCTATGTATATGCAGTATTCGTATTGGAATTGAAACGCAAATAAAATTAAAATCAAACGAAATACCAAAAATGGTGAGAAATTAAACAAATGAAAATGAAACTATATATATATATATATATATACATATATTATATATATATTTATATATATATATTTTTTTTTGTTTTTGTTTGTGGTAAAAGTAAAGATTGTGGGAAACGTCAACAAGAAGTTTACGGCTCTGTTTCAAATGTAACAAACAAACCAACCATCCAACCAACAGTTTCGATTACAAAATAATCTCAAAAACGTAAAAGCTAAATAATATACATACATATTTATATATGTATATATTATTTAATTCAAATTTAAATATATATCAACTACTAATTTTTGTATAGGTTGTTTTTTAAACTGTTGTATGCCATTGTTTATTTTTTATGTATATTTTTTCGTGGTTTTTTAAAAAACAAGTTAAACGCAAAAAGTGAGATTTTACAAAAAAAAATAATAACGCAAATAGTGGGAAATTTGGGGGATTGGGGCTTAAAGAACAATAGTTGCTTATAAATTTAAGTTCAAATATAACAAGAAATTTGTTCATTGCAATACCTCGAAATCCTTTATCGTATACGACATATTCAATACGTATTGTGAATATTCGATTCGTTATCAATTCGTTTTAATTTTGTTTTTAGTATTTTTTGTACATTTATATATTTTTTGTATTTTTTTTTTGTTTTTTTTGGAATTGGAATTTTTCGTAACGTTTCGATTCGATTCGTAAGGAACGTGTTTGAATCAGAGTCCACAAATGGGAGAGAGCAACGGAGCAGCGTTCCACGTACGACAAAAAACATTAAACAAACAACAAAGAAAATTATAAAAAGAAAGTTGACAAAACGCTTTTTGATTTACAATTTATATAATTTTTTTTGTTTTGTTGTTTTTTTTTGGTTTATTATTTGTTTGATTGCAAAAATTGGAAATAGATTTTTCTAGCGAATTTTGTTTGATTTTGTTTTTATAGCACTAAGGAGAAACGATATGAAATGTGGTTGTTGTTGTTGTGTAAAGAGTCGGTTTTTTTTGGACTTGGGACAATGGGTAGGACAGCTAAATCTTAGTTATTGTTGTTGTTACTGTTGTTGTTGTTGTGGTTTATTATTCATACAAAAAAATTTAATCAAAAAACATTAAAACCCAACGAGTAGAAGAAATATACGAAAAAGTAAAGTAAAAAAAGTTAAATTAAGTATAGAAAATTTTCAGCTGTAAAGAAGCTAACAAACTTTGTATATAAGTAAAAGATAGAAAAAGACAAGTGAAAGAAGAGAGCGAGAGAGAGAGGAAGACAGAAGATTAACGGGAAAGATATGAAAATATCGAATATATACCGAATAAGAAAATCAAAGGCAACAAAATTGAAAATATATAACAAATAGAGAACAAGAGACAAACGATAAACTGCAATTATACACAAGGACCATCTCAAAAGTGACCGCTTTTGTATATGCACAAAAATTGGTATTATTTTTTATAAATATATATTTTTATTTGCTTTATATATTTTTATTAATTTTTTTATGTGGAATTCGCCTAGATTAACTCGTGGTCATATTTTAGAAAAATGTAGCGAAAACCAAAAGTACTAAGAAACAAATTAACAAGTTGGGGTAACACTGGCCAAAAAAAGAAACATGGAAATGGAACGCTTAACGGTGAACGGTTCGCCGAGATACTCGCATACACAGAGACATGCTCTCTCGCTCTCTTCGGCAACGGCATACGTAAGAGAGAGCAGGGCAACGGCTCTTTGTTGTATTTACAGTAGTTAACGGCTATAAGGTTAACTTTATTAGTTTTATGGCACAAAATTCTAAAAAAAAACAATAATATTAAAATTTGAATTAATTTGAATAAAATTAAGAGCAAAAAATTAAAAATAAATTTCCGCTTCATTATTTTATTTATACTAAAATTTTGCAATGGGACCTAAGTAAATAATTTTAAATGTAAAGAGCCCTATCAATATATAATATATATATATTTTTTTTCTTATTGTTGTAGTTGTTTTTTTTTTCATAATCAAAAATTTTTACACATTACAAAAAAGTAGCGAAAAAAATTTGAAAAAATTGAATGACAATGATGAGAAGTTGCCTGCTCGAAAGTAGCTTAAGAACGATATATAATATAAGGAACAATTGGTAAAATAATGAAAAAACGCAAAAGCATAAGAGATAGTGAAAAAACATAATGCCCAGTTTAATGATATATAATCGTAAGCGTAATCATAAGATGATATAAGAAAATGTGTTTAATTGGTTAGAATAATTAAATAAAATAGAGAGTATAATGAATATAGCATTCAGTACATTCACTAGCACAATATATGGATTATATGATATATGGATTTCTTTTCATTGTATTTTCATATATTTTTGATTTCGATCGAGGGGATTTTTTTTTTATTTGATTAAAGATTCTGTTGTTGCGCTTTATATTGCATCATATATGTCTTATACAAGTAAATAAGTATATATATATATATAGGAAGGCGAGAGAAATCAAATATATCAAATGGAGAAAAAAAATAATGAAAAACGTAAACGTTGGAGTCTATCGAAATGTAATGTAAGGTTATGTGGAATATGTCGACAATTTTTAATATATATATTCGATATTTGTTGGACAAGGATCGGGTACAGGAACGTGAGAAAATCCAAAAAAAAAAAGGAATTGAATCGAAAAGAAAAGAAAAGAAAACAGAGGAGAAAACTAGAACCAGTCACAAGAACAAATTGCCAAAAATGATAAGATACGTACTATATAGAAATTATGCGGTAGATACGATACTACATATTTAGCCTTTTTTATTTATATTATTTTAATATGGGAAAGTCGGTCGGGTAAAATAAAGTTTAGAGAATATGTTATGCTATGTTCAGTTTGGCATAGGTTATTGCAGGGATGCTACGAAAGCAGTTGACTGACTTAGTAAATCGTCAAATTACATATGTATATATATACATATAGCCCAAGACTGTACCGCAAAACGTTCCGGAAACAAGCAACTGTGCAAGATCTAAACGCCTGAGTGAAGCTAATATGTTAGGAATTTTATTTAGGAAACCTAACTTAAACTAGGTTTTAAGCTTTTTGTAGTAGATGAAAATCATACGGCAAAAAAATTGAGAAGGTCCTTGTATTACGTAAAATATATATTTATATATGTATATATGTATATATACTATATCAATAACGTAACGGATTTTGCATATGACACAGTCTTTGCTTTGCGACGTTACACAAAGTAAAACAGAAAAATGAACGAACCTAGGGACCAAAGCAAACCCAAAGCAAACCAAACGAAAAAAACCAAAAACTAACAAAAGTAAATCAATGCGAAAATATATATAGACATAGTTGATAAAGAAAAATGAAAACATAAAACAAATGCGCCCAAAATGTGAGTACAAGTATTTTAGTATGTATATCCTTTATATTTAATTTGTACTGTACTTTTTTTTTGTCGTATGTTAAAAAAAAAGTTTGTTTCTGCTATATATATTATATATATATATATATATTTAGAAGTAATAGACGCACATTAGGATCAAGGGGGACATTTTTATGATGACTGAACTTTGGGCCCGCAAAACTGGTGGACGCCGTGGAGCCACGCCCCCAAAACAACACCAATTGCCGGATACATAGAAATCGTAGATAAATTTCGGATATACATAATTAGATAATACATATTTATGTATGTATGTGAAATGTCTGTAGTTATGTAAATGCCTAGAAGTTTTTTGACTCTAAAAAAAAAATAATTCTTTTACATTAATTTTTTTTTTTTGGGTTTTGATTTAATGTTAAAATGTGTCTTCGACTTTTTGTTATTTTTTCAAGGGATTTGTGGGGGCTGGGGCATTGGTACTGAATGGGGTCGGCGTTACGTTTGGGTGGATTTTATGCTTATATGTTTATGACTTTTTATATAGATGCAGAGAGTTGTACACAAAACGAGTATTTTTAGAGAGCGACGAGGTATGTGTATGTGTGTGTGTAAATATACGTGTCGGTGTGAAAGAGTGTGCGTGTGAGTGTGTGTGTGAGAGAGAGAGTTAGAGAGAGAGTTAGCGAGCGAGAGCAACACTTACCTTGCTGTTGGAGAACAACAAACCGACACCCTCAAGACAGACCTGCAACAGTCCACCCTCGCCCGTATTCATATCCTGCACGGGAAACTCACCGCCCAGTTCGGGTACATTGGTGGGCGTGCCGCCGCGCTCCATGGCGTCCTTAATGCAATTATACAGCTCCTTGCACTGCAAGCCAATGCAAATTTATATATATATATATATATTTATATATATATATATGCATATGTATATAAATATAAGTAACAAATGTCTATAAATGTTTTTCTTCGATCGCACCTTTCGGGTGTAGTATTTATGCAGCTGCGTTTGGCCGCCGTTGCGACGCCAGAGACAAAGTAGTTTTGTCTTTGGCGAATAGGTCATGTTCACCAGACGCTCGTACCACCAACGCTCCACAATTGTGCCGTCCACAGAGCGCAGCACGAGTCCATCATCGCGCACCTCCATAAAACGCAACGGTCCATTAACATCGATCCCCTGATGCACGGTAAAGCTCTGGCGATGCAGCAGGCGTGAGCCCAATGGCTTCAGATCAATATCATTGCCATTCTATATATTTATATATACATATAATAAAAGGTTATTGAAACATAAAATTAGCCAACAGTTTGTACAGCAAACCCACCAGATTGTTGATCTGATCGACCACATTATGCACCTCCTGCGAGTAGACAAGCCCAATGTGACTCTTGCCCAGTAGGCGGCGTATTTTACGTCTGATCTCATCCTTGGTCACATTCAGCATAACCAATATGGCCGTCAGATTATAGAGCATGGTGCTCAACAGGCGATCCTCATCGTGCTCGAGACGCTTACGCTCTGATTCGCTCAGCGACTTATACCGCTCCATCATCTCAATGGGTCCCTAGTGCGAAAAAATCAAAATTTATTTAAAATAATATTAAATGAAATCAATAATCGATTTTCTATAAAAAAAAATTCTATCCCAATATTAATAATAAATATTTGACCCCTTCAGAATCGGTTTTAACGTTGTTTTTTATACTAATTGTGACAACCGAAATCGATAAAAAATATAAATTCCGGATTCTACATTTTGAAAAAAAAATTTTTCCAAAAATGAGTAAGGGGGGGGGGGGGTCCATGCTTTTTCCCCAAAAAAATCAAAAAAAATTTATTTTCAATAATGAATTAATTTGAAATGCAAAATCAGTCTAGAGGATAAACCATGAACAAAATGCCATCAAACACGAAAATCGGTTCAGTTTTCACAAAGTTATGGGCGTTTGAAATATGGCAACTATGGATCCGAGAGCTTTACATGTCAAAATTTTTTTCAATTTGTGCATGATTTTTGACAAAAAATTTGACCCCCTCAGAATCGGTTTTAATGTTGTTTTTTATACTAATTATGATAAGCACAATCGATAAAAAATAGAAATTCCGAATTCTAAATTTTGAAAAAAAAATTTTTTCAAAATGAGCTTTTTTCCCCAAAAATAAAAAAAAATTATTTTCAATAATGAATATATTTGAAATGCAGAATCAATCTACAGGCTAAACCATGAACAAAATGCCTTCAAACACGAAAATCGGTTCAGTTTTGACAAAGTTATGCGAGTTTTAAACATGGAAGCTAAGGATCGAAAGTTTTAATTGTCACAATCAGTCAATAAAATTCGTAACACTTTGTCTGACACGGAAATACAAGAGAATGTATTTTATTTGTTCTCTCTGTAGGTCTGTAGAAATAATATAAGTTGTAGGAATAAATATAAGTATGTATATACATAACTTAACCTAACTCACCTGATCCATGCCGATCATATCACGCTCCTGACTGACCGCATCCAAAAAAGCATCCTCCCAGAATTGCATTTGATTCCACAGATTGAGACGATCCTTGCCCAACAGGCCCTCAAAGAGATACACACGCGGACTGTCCGGCGATGGTGAGGATGAAGTATTGATCAAATGTCCGCCCGTATAACGAAAACCGGCGCTGAGCGTCGACTTGCCGGACCACAAATTTCCCGAGCTCTTCTTCGAATCTTTCGATGTGGTGGTCTGCGAAAGATCGGCAGCAAAATGTGTATATTATTACGAGATCAATTCAAGATGGATGTGAACAATATCATACATATTTTGGTGATCGGTGCTGATCTTGAGCCAAACAAGAAATAAGAACTACAACTTGAAATGGTTTTGGGGCCTATTTTTGTTTATCTTTTGAGCTATATTTAATCGATAGTTCAATATCGATAACGAAATCATCGATCTGTGTACTTACATTTTCGTACTCGGTGTCTGAGACTGTGGAACGGCAGCTGGACGGCATGCGGACGCTCAGACTGCCAGCTGGCAGCAGATCACTGACCACGGATAGCGCGCCCGTAGAGCCAGCAGCCTACGAATTACAATACATACGATACATACGATATATATATTATATACTCTCAAGTATATTGGATACGATAACGATATGCGATTATTTTTATAAATATTTTGTTTTTTTTGTACTACACGGCAGGTCGATTATACGACATTGAACATTGATTGGAGAGAGAGAAAGAGGCGTGGCCCGGTTATGCAACCACATATATTGATAATATGCTGGATTAAGCGCTTGCTACATATATATATACGATATATATATATAAACTTATATATAGATATATACAACGATAACGATTACGATTACGATAGCGATGCACGATATTGGCATACGATACAAGCACTGATTACGACATAATGGGCATGGACATGGGCATGGACATGGGCATGGGCATGGGCGTGGGCGTGGGCGTGGCAAGTGTGATTATATATGTATGAGTCGCTAAAAACTATATTGCTGGGCGTGTGTAGGGGAGTTGGTGGGGGGTTATCGGGAGCGGGTTTCTCTAAACGCATTAGCAGCGGCGCCCACTCACATCTGAATCGAACGAGGTGAGCATGTTCTTCAAGGCACTTCTCTTTTGCGACAACATATCCTTGAACATCTCCGTTGTCGACTGCCCATCCTGGCTGTCCGCCGAGGAGAGACGTCGCGCGGCCGCCGCCGTTGCCGCCGCGTGCGTTGAGCTCTTGCGCGACTCCTGCGGCGACGCCCACTCGCTGCCCAATCCCGAGTGCGAGCCATTTGGGCTGCTCGGCGAACGCAGATTCTCGCGACTGCCCAACGGGCTGGCCGCATGGCTCGACAGCAAACTGGATGACATGTCGCTGCCCTCGTTAATCTCCTTGGTCCAGTAGTGCGTGTGCGCCACCTCCATCAGTTGAAATACGGAGGCCATTCCGCCGAGTCCAAAATTGCCAAAGGTCACGTCGAGGCCGCCGGCAATGGCCTGCACACACTTCAGCATGCCTTTCCACACGGGCTTCGTAACACACTGTCAAACAAGGCCAGAGTTTAGTTAAGCACTTCGAGTGTGGCGCCCAACGTGAGGCACTTACCACATCATCGATATGATCATCGGGCGCTATCTTCTTGTCGAGCGTCTTGTTGAGCTTGCTCAGCACCAGCGTGCGATAGGATTCATCCTCCATCAGTTTCTTGAAACGATTCAGCTTGAGCCAACCAACACCCTCGCCCGCCAGCACCTGATTGGTGACATCCTTGAGAAATGCCTGATTCTCGGCATTGCTATGCGAACGCTCCTGATTCTGACGCGTCAGCTCCTCCTGCGTTTGCCTCGGTCCCGCATGCTTGATGAGCGGCGTTCGCTCCACGAGACCCTTGCGACTGGGAAACGGATCGAAATTTATGCCGGCCTTGTTTTTGCCCGTGCCCATATTGGCCTGCTTGTGCGGCACAGCCGCCTGCTTCTGTTGGTTCTCTATTAAAGGGTATAAGCATAAGACTGAATTTCAATTTTCAACAAATCCCGGACTTACTCTTGCCAAACATGCCCGAGAACATGGTCGTTGTGGAGGAGGCTAGACCATTAAAGTCGGTGCCAATGGAGGAAAAGAAAGTGTTGCCACCAACGCCACAGCCGCTTTGTTGCACCTGCTTCTGCGTAGCCAGCTGAGAGTTGGGCATGGCCGGAACATTGCTCGCAACCGGGCCGTGCTCCTCAATCTTGATGATGCCCTTCTTGGTGGCCGCCTCCTTGGCCGTCTTTGTTAGATCGCCCAACGTTGATTTGCCCACGTAGGTGAGATCCTCGAGAGTATTCTTGCTAACGCCAGCCGCCTGCTTGGACACCTCCAGCGCCTGCTTAGAGGCCTCCCCAGCCGCCTTTTTGGCGTGCAGCGTAAACTATGCGGATATGCAGCATATATGCGGAATTAGTCACAAGTTGGGAAAGAGTTTTCGATAAAAGCAAGAGAATACTAGAGAGCTACTACAAGACAAGACAACAGCGTCGGCAATCAGGGTAACTAACTACTTTGCGATCTAAGAACTACTTTGGTTTCACGCTAGACATGTGGCCTGAAAAGCTGTTTCATGGTATGGTGACCTTTGCTATTTATTACGTATACGTAAACGAATACATGACACATCGACTTTCAATGCAAGTTATATCCTATCGGGAGTCGTAATTGTCCAGAAACAATTTGGTTTAAAAAAAAAAAACAGCAACAAATTAAAAACTTATAACATAACTTTTGGTAAGGTTTTATGGCTTGAAATCGTTTGTTTCCTCTCCATTCGATAATTAGTTTATTTTCTAGTATTTTCATAGTTTGAAACGCTGTCGAGTTACCCCATTTAGATCGGTAGGTTAAACCAACAGACCATTTTCTATTTTCCAATATTTTCATAGAGTTTTCTAGCTTACACTTTTTTCAGAAATTGCTGCACCCTTATATCTCAAACCCAGGATAGGGTTGTCAACATACATATTAAATTTTAAATTCCATTAGATAATAGGTTTACTTTTATTTCTTTAAGAGTCCTTGTTTTACTTTTTACCTGCAACTGCTTTAGAATTTTACACTTTTGTAACCTAAACCAAAACCGCATTTTCCATTTAATGCTTTTAGAAGTTCTTCTTCACTTTTATCCCTAAAACTTTTACAAATGTACGTTCTATATCTTTCATTGAGCACTTGCTTAAAACTATGCCTAGATTTACTTTGAAGTTATCTTCAACTATTTTTAGGGTTGTCACCATACCACAAAAAAATGCAATTAACTCGGTATGCTTTAGGCGTATGCGTATAGGAGCTGGTTTGCATGTGTAGGAGTTTATGTGTGTGTGTGTGTGTGTGTGTGTGTGTTTATAGGGTTGTGTGGGCTGTTGTGTGGCTGAGTACCAACCTTTTCAAAGGTGTGACGCATTTTATCATCTAGATCTTCGTCCAGTGCATGCTATACTTAGTTATACATTCGTTTACAAGTAGTAGACACATAGAACGTGCGATTTGGGTATCGATTTCGAATGCGCAATGTTATCATCGATAACGATAACAAGCGTTTTGTTTAATCAAATATCGTAAAAAACAAAAAAAAGGAATATTAAAAGAAAATATATCAAATAGATGGACAACAAAGAGCACAACAACACATCGACTCCGAGACACATGGATGCACATAGTCGAACGCAACACGGCAGGAACTCACCTTGTCGACGTGGGCGAGAAGACCCTCCTGACTGCTCTGGCGGGTCGTCTCGCGCACCAGCTCCTTGGCGTGCGAGGCGAAGTTCTCGAAGAGCGAACTCTGCGAACTCTGGCGGCCGGGACTGCTCGAACTGGAGCCGGAGCTGCCGGTCCGTGCCAGTATATTGGTGACACTCGGCTGCTTAACGGGCGGCGTTAGCGGTGGCTACCAGATTGAAGGATTGACCACGATCAGAAACGATAACATATTACGATCGCATAAGAAGGTCAAGTTGCTTACCGGTATCTTTTCTCTGTGCGCTCCATATCGCTGGTATTTCGCTGCAGTTTGCCGCTGGCTATGCTCTTGCCCGTGACCGTGGACGTTGTGTCCGATTCCGCCTCGAGGCTGGCCATTTTGATGGTCGCCTCCAGTCGCATGGCCAGCGGTGTGGCCAGCTCGAAGCCGCCCTGTGCCGGCTGCTGGGCCGACTTCGACTGAAAATCAAACTCGGAGTCGCGATTGAAGCTGGGCGAGCTCAGATCAGAGCGACTGGATGACGACGATACGGGCGAATCGGCGCGCTCCTCATCCTCTTTGCTGATCGCCGGCCCTGCGAGACCCTCCGGATATTGCAGCTTGCTGGGCGGATGATAGACAAGCGCCGGATCGAGATTCGAGGACAACGTCTGCGGCACGACATGCGGTCGATTGTAGGACCCAAAAACATCATGCAGACTGGGCGACAAATCGGATGAGGCCATCTCCGAGACAAAATCGCTGAGCGAACTGTACGATGAGCTGCTGCTATCGGCGCCCTCCGAATCGGAGCCGCTCTCATCCGTCGGCTGGCACTCGAGCTGTTTGAGGGAGCGCAGTGCTCCGTTCAGGGAGCTGCCGTCATCCCACACCGAGAAGCGTATGGGCGTCAGGGAGTGGGCAAACCATTTGGGCTTATCGCCCACCTGCATGGGATCCATGACGCCGTCTGGACGCGCAGGAAGGCAACATTTGTGGGCGTCAGCGACCACTCCGCGAGGAACTCCACCGCCTGCGTGCGCGCAAACTGATTGAGGAACAACGAGGCGCGCGGTCGCGAGCGCAGGAAACTGTTGATCTGGAAGGCGACAACGGGTCGCGGATACAGGCGCAGCGTGCGCGTATGTTCCGCAAAATTGGCCAGCGTATTCTGGGCATTGAAGAACCGGACCATGGCCACACGCGTGGCCACGTCCACCGAATCGACATCGGTGCCATAGACGAACGGATTCAAGGCCGGCGAATTCATCGGACTGGGCTGGCGGGACATCAGCGCGCCCTGTGCGGACACCGAGTTTCGCTGGCTGGCCTGAGCCGAGTGCGGCGGCGTTTGCAAAGGTAGACGCACCTGGGAGACGCTGCCGAAAAAAGTTTCCATAAGAGAATTAACTATACATGCATATATGAATGAATCTGTGAATAATGCATTTTATCTTCGCATAAATTATTAATTATTAATTAAATGATAAAAGAGAAAATTGTTCAAAACTATGAAAAAAAATTATTTCTTATGCAATCCAAATCATTTAAGTATTCTCAGAAAGCGACTAAGAATCCAATTTTGTAATGCTTATTTTAGAATTAACTTTTTTATAATAAATTTCAGATATTACTTTTGCCAAATCATAATTTATTTTTTATAATATATTTAATAAGTGAATAAATAAATTTTCCTGCGACATCTAACAAGTATTTTGTAATATTATTTATTCCACTTTTAAGTTGTTTTTAAGGTCTGGAACCAATCAACTAATTTTCCAATTAGCCAATATATTTTTTTAGACTTCTTTGTAGGAACATATCTATCGTGTGAGAAGAGAATAAGGTGTAGAGATTTAAATGGACTTACCCCAAAAGCGGCGGCTCTTGCAGACTGTCCCGCACCGAGGGCAAAAGCTGCGAGGATACAGCCTGATTGGAAGCTGTCATCGAGGTTAAAGCCTGTTTGACGAATCAGAAAGTGGGTTTAGTTGGATCAACCAAAAAATAAAAAGGCTAGGCTGCAGCTTGAACATGGCTAACTATAAGAGAGAAAGAGAGATAGCGAGCTTGAGAGGGTAGGAGACACAGAGGCGAAAAGATTCAGTGGCTTATTTTATTTATTTTTTTTTTGGGGGGGGGGTTCTAATTACAAGGAAGAGCTATTTATATTATTTATTTAAGGCATTGTTGGTGAACAACAAAAAATTAATAAACACGCAAGAAGAAATAACTGACAAGGCATGCACACAGAAGAGCTCCAGACGAAAGACTAAAGAAAATGAGAATACTGGAGAGAGAGGAAAATGGGGAAAGAAAAATAGAGCTTTCGGGAAGGTCCTCAATACAGTGGTCCCTCGACTATTATGAGCTACTGCATTAAGAAACTAAAATTGTTAAAAAAAAAGGAAACAGCATTTTAATCTAACATTTTTTTTTAAACATATTTAAATGTCCTTGCAGCTTCTATAATTATTTCTATTGATCTTATAGAGCAATTTGGTTTTCCAATCTTCGAGTCATTTATCATTCTAATTTGCAAGCGACCACTGTATATAATAATACAAATATTTCTCAAATAGAGCTCAAAGACGCAGTTAAAGTAGAGAACTAATTAGAAGAGAGGCAGCTAAGGTACATTAGTTTAGGTACATTTAAAAACAGGAACACTAAACATGTAAGTTATACGGTTTGTTTGAAATATGTTATGTACTATGTATATGACTGTATGCATGCGGTTATATATATATATAGGCTAAGTTATAGACGTTTTTTCTTTGGATATGTTATGTTTACTATACAACACTCCATAGTAGTAGTTTTTACAGCAGTATTATGTACAAAACGATTTCAACTCAAAAAAATAAAATAAAAAATGTTTCAAAAAAAAACGTAGAAATGTTATTAAACATATATGTATGAACGATATTTACACCAAGTCCAGCTTCATCCATAAGTAGCATAGCCTGCAGTTGTTGTTGTTGTTGGTATTATTGTAGTAAGAATTGTTGTTATTGTTGTTGTTGTTGTGATCGAGTTTAACAAAGTCGTATAACAGATAATGCATGAATGTTAGAAGTAGAGTAGTTTTACAGCATTAGCGAAGTAAAAGCCACAAAAAGAGATAGACAAATATATAGAATGGGAGAGAGAGAGACAGAGAGAGAGAGAGAGAGAGATAGAGTAATAAAATTATCGAAAAAACGGTAATGAAAATAAAAAGGTTAATACAAAATAAAAGAAGAGTTCAATTTATGTTTAAATCATAGATGGGCAGCTCTGTAAGTGTAACTCCAAGGCGCTATAGACAATTCTTATTATAGTATTATATAGAGCACAATCATACAAAATTGGGTAAAGAGGCGAAAAAGTAAATAGTACAGTTATCAACGGCACAGACCGTTGGACTCTCGATATGCGCACTTCAAATTTATCCATACATTTTATAATAGGGTATTCCAAACTATATTGAGTTGAAGCGGGCGCATAACAGAATTATTTAATATTTATAGACGTTTAAAGCATATATCTTAAGATATACAGTTATGTAGTATATGACATGATATACATATATAGAGATATATATTAAGTACATGAATGTATCGAGTTTTATCGTGTGTTAGAACAACCACAAAAGTAAACACGCAAGAATGATATAGTCGAGAGTGCTCGACTAACAGATATCCATTGCCCTACATACATATGTACATACATGTACAAAAATAACATATATAATATAACACACATAATAAAAAATAATCGAGTACAAAATAATTAAATTTAATAATTAAAATGCAATCTTTTTTATGTATAGTTCGATAACAACCGTATATAAGGGCAACATCTTATGTACAAATGTACATATAAAAGTGTATACTAATAATGAAGAAAAAGCTTATTTAAGTTTTATTTTGCCTAGGTAAGCCGTATACATATATGATTATATAATTCATATTAATTATAATATCATATAATAATTCAAATAAATGATTACCCAGTCAAAAGAAAAGTAAACTGAACTTTTTCTGCATTTGGTATTCACCTTTATCTATAATACATATTTCTTAAAGTAAGAAAAAAATCAAGATTAAAAATTACATATTGGCAAATTGGGAGTATATATATAGATATATATATAGGTTCAGAAATGTTGCCCCACAAGTATTCTTAATAAATCATTTTTTTGGGCACAGGGCATTGATATATTACATTTAGTTGCTGTATAAAAAGATATTAAATAAGTGTTTACTTTTCAAAAAATATATTCTTATCCATGTGCTTAGTTGAGTTTTGGGTGTGCTTGTAAATAGTTTGCGACTTAACTGTCAGTAGTTTTTTTTTCTTATTTTCAATTCTTCAGTTCTACAACGTTGATTTATTAGGAAATTTCGTTCGTAGTTCTAATTGTTACAATCGGAAAATTCGTTTCCCGATTTTTAACCACAAAAAAAATTTTAAAAACCAAAACAATAAAACCAAAAAAAAAAAAATATACCAAAAATCGCCAATTGAAATGTCTCCCCAACGAGTTGCAACCATGTCTACAGAGATGACAAAATCTCTCCATAATGCAGAAAGCATGCGAAAAGTCAAAAGCTCCATGGATCCACGACTGGATCAGCTGGTGGTCTACAGCTCCGTGCTGGAGCATCTGATGCAACAGAAGCTCCACTATGAACGGGAGCGCGACATGGAGCAGCTACGCCTCGAGAGATTCAAGTGCGAGGGTGCCAAAGATAATCGCATACACGTGCAAATGCAGGTCGTGAAGAAGGTGCAGGGCATGCTACCAGATATTGTCTTCAAGATGCGCAACGAGTACGACAAGTTCGAGCGCTTTCTGCACAGGGAGAAGGCCCTCAAGAATATTAACATGTCCCTATACGATAGGGGATGGCAGTTGCTGAACGCCTGCAAGAAGAACCTAGAGCTAACCCTATAGACATGGTCGCACCCATGCACGCACACGGCCACGCACACGCACACACACACAAGCATAGAGGCACAGACATACACACACACACACACACACATCCAATTAAGTAGTAGTCGCAACAAAATTAAATGGTTCCCCAACCAACCATATGGATAAGCTAACAGAGAAATCCTAACGCAATTGCTTGTATTTTGTTAGACTCATCCGTGGGGGACTTACCTGTTTCAGATGATTCTTTAATATTGTGCCCTCGGGCTCAGCCAATGGGGGAATCTCGTCGTAGCCACCCGTTGGTGGCGTCAGCTTGGTAGAGTCCAAATCCACAACCCAAATATCATCGGGCAGCCTGCAAAGCATGCAATTTGTATAGTATTTTGGTACATTTATTAAAGTAGGTCTAGCCATTTGAAACTTGGTAATGCCAGGTATTACCGAATTCTAGCTGGTACTTCCGGTGACTATCTGATAGGGTAGTACCCGGTACTACCGGATAAAACTTGGTAATGCCGGGCACTACCTAGTACTGCCAGGGATAACACCACTACCAGAACACTACCAGAACACTACCAGACACTACCGAACACTACCGCCTACCTGAAGTTCTTTTTATAGATGAGAAAAGAGGCCGGCACACCGATGACAAAGGGCGTGGGTGCGAGGAGCAGTTGCTCGGCACAGCTGAGGCATGTGGGCAGCAACGGAATTACCGGAAACATGTACTCCAATGGATAGAGCATGGTGACGAATGCCATTACCGACATGGAGAGCGCGTTGTAGTCGCGCGATTGGAAGAGCACCTTGTTCTCCAATATGATCAATGTCCACACTTTCAGACACGTCTCCACGCCAAGCAGCTCCAGTGGCAAATGCAGCGGGAAGTCAACCAGCGAGAAGCGAGTGTGATCCGGTAGTGCAAAAAGCAAGGGTTCATGCACAGTCGGCGACAGCACCTCCACCTGCGAAAGAACAATGGAGCGATCATGAATAGAAGCAAGCTTGAAGAGATATTAGAATGGGGACCACGAGGACTATCGCATTATAGAGAACGGGCTCCGGAATGGCTGGGCTATAATTTGTGCAAAATAGAAAATATATATCAATCCTAATTTTAAACTAAATAACTTCCTTATTTTTAATGGGTGTGTTACTGTTATAAACAAAGATAGGAACTTTAATGTTATCATTCTCTAAATCTCACCAAGATATGGTATATTTTACAAAGAATACTATTACTCTTAAATTGTGAAATTTCCTAAAGAACATTGATTACGCTTTAGATCAAAATTTCTGATAAATCATCAAAGATGTTGTGGAGAATATTGCGTATTCGGTTCAGACATTCGTTTCTGTCCATCAAGATGGGAAGCCTTACCTCGACACGTGTGGAGCCCGGCACCGGGACCGGCGTGGATAGCAGACGCAGTATCCACGTCTCGATCTCGCGCACATCGTGCAGCACAATGGAGGGTGTCGCCTCACTGGCATGACCCGTCAGCACGGTCCACACATTGTCCCGATTGAGTTTCTGCGAGGCGCCGACGCGCTTCGGCGACGACGACTCGTTGCAGGCATCGATCAGCTTCTTCAGTATGAAGAGGCACTCGCGGAAGGTGGTGAAGAACGGATGGTGCGATATGATGCAGAGCGAGGTGAGCGACTGATTCCGGAGCTTGGTGCGTTTGCGGGAGGCGCGCGGCGACGGCGAATGACTGCCGCCCGATTCCGAGTCGACGGAGGGCGCCATCAGGCCCAGCTTGGGCACCGATGGGCCGCCCGTTGGCTGTGCCGGCGGCGGATGGTGATGCGAATGGAAACGCTGCTGGTCAGAGTCGCGACGCGAGGTCAGTTCACGATCCGAATCGCTGGGCGCGACGTTACTTCTGTAGTCGCTAGAAGTAGTTAAGAGGCCGTAACTATTATGGAAATGGTTTGGAAATCGGTTAGAACAAAAAAGCCAAGAGCGTTAAGAGCCACCATCGGGAGCAGCAGCATCCAGCTGCCTGCACACACACACTTGCCTGCTGAATGCCGAGTCCGAGCTGCGCTCCATGCTCTTGCGCCACGATTCGCGTCGAAATGCCGACGAGCGGCGGCCGCGCGCTCCGGCGCCCCCGCTGCCGCCCCCATGGCCCCCGCCAGCGGCCCCATTGCCAGCCAAGGCGCCACGGTCGGCGCCCGTTGCGCCCGCAGCCGTCGACGAGCTGGGCCGCTCGATGGGCCTGTAAAAGTTCACACAGATGCCGTAGCGCGTCTTCCCCGAATCCTTGTCCGTCAGCGCGAACACAAACGAGGTCATGTCGCGTATGGCGGAGCCAGTGCGTCGCGGCCCCACGCTGGTGCAGCCCTCGGGCTGGCAAAAGTAGACCATGTCCAAGGGCAGCGGAAAGTCCGCGTGATCCGAGGGCGGATAACGTCGCAGCAAATCGGGCACCTGCAAAGGCATCCAAGGGCAAACACTTACTAAGTATGCTCAAGTCGAGAGCGCTCGATGGAGCAGATACCCTGTACCCCGCTTTGAATGTCCTAAACTTAATCATTTCTGCTTAATTATTTTATTCTTTGCCACACATATATACAAAACAGGAAATTGAAAATAAAATGTAATGCTCTCAGCTCGGAAAGTCTACAAGATACATAACCTCAAAGAACGTAACCTAAAAATCAATATTTATGGAATTTGAGATACAAAAATAATGATTGATATAAATAAACTAAATAATGTTCGTCTAGCTATTATAATCCGTGAGATATTTAAAGCGCACGGGTGCAATCGATATTTATCGATTTTCTCAAATTGACGAGAGTCTTCTTAGCTCTTAGCTCGGAAAGTCTACAAGATACATATGCTCAAAAAACCTTAGCTAAAAATCAATAATTATCGAATTTGAGATACAAAAATTATGATAGATATAAATAAACTAAATAATGTTCGTCTAGCTATTATAGTCCGTGAGATATTTAAAGTGCACGGGTGCAATCGATATTTATCGATTTTCTCAAATTGGACGAGAGTCTTCTTAGCTCTTAGCTCGGAAAGTCTACAAGATACATATGCTCAAAGAACCTAAGCTAAAAATCAATATTTATCGAATTTGAGATACAAAAATTATGATTGATATAAATAAACTAAATAATGTTCGTCTAGCTATTATAGTCCGTGAGATATTTAAAGTGCACGGGTGCAATCGATATTTATCGATTTTCTCAAATTGGACGAGAGTCTTCATTTAAAATGTAATAAACTATATTTATGGGCTTCAGTATGCTTGCACCTTTGCACAGCTCTAATTTTGACTGGGTACAGGGTATAATAGAACATGATTGATACAGCACTTACCTGCACAGGTGGCCCCTTGCTGCCCTGCATGCCCTTGGGCATTGGCGGCGTCGTGTGCGCACCCACAATGGCCATGTAGTCGACGAGGCGCGGACATAACGAGGCACGTTGCTGATCCGACATTCTGAGGATGCTCGACTCGTAACCCTTCGGCGGCAGCCTTGCTCTACGTGCGAGAAAGGGAATAAGCAGGAGATGAAACCAAAGATAAACACCATTAGCAAGCACAGGGAACGCAGGGAACGGAAGGCGGGTGCGTGCTAGTTCCAAGGCTGTGTGGGCAGGAGCTTAAAGCCATTAGCCATGGCTGCTAATCGAGTTAAGCTCCACACAAGGCTGCCTTGCACTAAGCCGTAAATTGAGTTTAGGTGCACATGTGTTGACAATTCCAGCTGAAAGGACGCCCTGTGGCTGGCCAGGAGCGCTCTTTAGCAGGAAAATATACTATATCAAATGAAATTAATTCTCTAAAATAAAGCTCTTTTAATCCCTTAAGCATCCAGCATCGTTGCAGCACAAATAAACTTAATCAGAAGAAGCAGAGAAATTTAAACAAAACAGATAAAATAAAGAAAAAAAGAGTAAAGGAAAGTAGAAAAAATACCAATAAAAACTCAAACGTACAAGAATTTCAATTAAGGGGGAAATACTTTAAAATTTAATTAACTTAAATCATATGAAACTTTAATTTTTACTAAGCTACACACTTAAGTAATCTTAAATTTATTAATTTTTAATATTGAAAATATGCAGCTTCTATTAGATTAACTTTTAATGAAATACTTTTCAAATATACATTTAATCAAGTAAAAAATGTACAAAGTCCAATCCCGAATGTCACAGCCGAATTTTGATATAATCGAACTTTTTAGTTTTTGGGAAAGAATAAACAAGCTCTTTAGAAAATAAACTCACAATTAGAAAAGCTTCCAAAATCCAAATGCTGTATCATCATAAATGTAGCCTTTATGATTTAATTAAATAGTTAAGTATTTGTATGGAAATCATATAGAATTCCCTTTAACTTAAAGCTAACGGTTTGATAAAGTTGCTGCTAAATTACGTTGCTCACAGCAAAAATAATCCTCCGCCTACTCAAAGTAAACGCTTAGCTGGAAATGTCAACATGATTACCCTTCTCACTTACATTCACACAGGTAGTTAAGTCATGAGCAATTTCTGGAAAAATTATCCACCTAAGCTCCTTGAAACAAGAAAATTGAGATAGCAGGAAAAAGGCTGCCATTGAAAAAATATTCATCCTGTTTTTCTTTTTTCTTTTTTTTTTTCTCCGCTTACATACATTTTCTGTTAAGCGCATTAAGTAATAAAACAGTTAACTCTGATTAAGCTTATTCTAGTTGAGCTATTTTTTTTTTTTGTTTTACTTTTCTGGGAAAATAGAGATAGGTGAGCTCCATGCTGCCACAATTTTATCTAGTGGGTGGCTGCTGCTACCTAATCTGACACTAATTGACTTGGCTAGTTAACAAATACACACATGGAAACTTCCTGCTTCAGCTTTTCTCGTTAACTCAATTAACCGTCTAATCGAAAAGCCTAACAAAGCCGAAAGGAAAATTCTGAAAAGAAACTTTTCCATTAGGTTTTCACTTGAACTATTCATTGAATAACTGTTCCTTTTGCTTTCAACTATAACATTTAGTTCAAATTTAATTTAAAACACCCCTTACTCGTCCTTTACACTACCCTACATGGTTTTCTCATTTTCTTTGAAGTAAGTGCACAACATTTTGTTAAACAAAAGTTGATTTTTTTATATAGGTCTATATAATATAGTAGTAGTTGTATGTTGGTAATATTTCGCTTAAAATTGTCAAGTTAGGTTATGAAATTGTTCCTATTTTAGCTTTAGCTTTAGTAGTCTCGAGTTGAAAGTATTTTGCAAATATTTTAGGCGCAAAGTCACACATTTAATTCTAAAATTAGTTCCGAATATCTTGGAAAACTATAGTTTTATCATAAAAATTGCACTCCAATGGGATTTCTATATGCTATAAATTTTATTTTATTGGCCATGAAAGCAAGTACATTAGAAATGCTTGATCAATCTTTCGTTATGGAGAACAGCGAAAAGAACGAAATTTGTAACCTGTCGCAGCTGCCTTTCTACTGGGAATATTGACATATAACGCCTTCAACTTGACCTATTGTATTTAAAAATAAAAAGAACTTTTAAGCAGCTATCGACTGTTATTTTCAGCCCATCCAGCTACTGCTGCTTTTGAGCCAAAGGTCACTGCAGCATTGTGGGGTGGCATTATGTGTGCCGCGAGTTCATGAAAAATGCACCGTTCGACTTGCCAGTTTATTTATTTTTTATAAGCTCTATAAATCAACGACCCGCAGTCAGGCAGGCAGGCAGGCAGGTCAAGCCAATCAGTCTCCAAGTACCAGCCACATCAAGTCAGTGGCCTGCTAATGACCTTGTCAGAGGGGAATAGGGGAGTGGGCGTTACAGTTACTGGGGAGGACATGCTGTCAGCAACAGCAGCAGCAGCAACGCAAATGTCGATAACAGCAAGAAAAAGGCACAAATAAAAAGTAGACCTTTAAAAAGTAGGACTGCCCTAGTCGGGAGTGGGCGACTAGTAGATACCCTGATCCCAGCTGCGAGCTGTCTTCGCTTGCTGCCAATTGGTTTTTCAAATAATAATTTCTGTTTCTTAACCCCTTTGACTAAACCTATTGCAATATGGTATATGGCCAAGAATATATATATATACTTGATCGGTTCGATAATGCCTCATTGTGCCTTTTACATTTATTTGCACAAAACTATTATACCCTTTCTATCCATTTTCAATGAGTTCAGGGTATAAAAAGCGCAAATTTGAAATTACCAATCGCATTGACGTCACCCGCAAGCGGATGGCCAAGAGGCTATGGAATGAGAATGAGAATGGGATCCGAACTGTGAAGCAGGCAACAAGAAATGCTAAAGGAGAAATGTGAAAAGCGCGAAGAATGGCATGCAAATATGCCGCAGAGAGTTATGTGGCTGACTTGGGCTGATTGGCATGACAGAAGGTTCATTTAGCATGATTGGCATGCGAATGAGAAGAGAGCGAGAGCGAGAGAGATGGCGGAGGCGGAGGCGAAAAGAGAGAGATAGAGGCACGTGGCATGACACAAGTCGACAGAGGATAAGACCTTGATAATACTTGACAAGCTTATGACTGTCTCAAGGACAACTATTGCGGGATTTTCAAAGCGGAACAAACAGCAAACCAATGTCAAAACAAGTCAAGCCTAGCCAAAAGTGCTCGACTAGGAGCTGCCCTGTTTTTTTGCTCGCAATTATCGTATATACCCCTTATATACCTACTTATACAAATAAAATTTATAGATATTTAAATTTATTATTTGATCCTTAACAACATTCAAATGGTTTATATCATGGCTGCAAACCCAAAACAAAAATCCGGTTTGTTTTGTGGACCTCGGTTTTCACATGGATTCCCTGAGAACCTTAATTCGTAACATTATTGCAAATTTAAAAAAATATTATTCTATTTATTATTTGTAAGACTATCGTTATTTTTTTTTTATTATTTATTTGCACATAGAATATCTTCGATATCGAATAACGAATTCCCAGAAGCAGCATCACTGAAGTCAGGCAAATATATACACTTATATATATGTATATTTTTTTGAGTTTAAAATTCAACCTATTTTTTTTTAATTGAAAATGTATTTTAGTTTTGCTAAGCTTTTTTTTACCTGGTTCAATGTTCCGTTTTAAATGTTCGGTTTATATTTTTTAAAATATTATTTGATAAACCAATATTATTCCAAAATTATTCCTATTAATTAAAAAATTATGGGGTAACGAGAAATATAATATCAAATTTGACATTTCTAGCTTCTATAAGCAACTGTGGAATGCCTCAAAAAACAATTGCAGGAATTCAATATATAACGATTTGGAGGAAAAATAAAATAAATGTGATAAGCTGATTAGACATAAGAAAACGTTCATGCCAAATTTGCCTCTACCTTTAAAGTCTCTGAAATCAAACTAACAGCCGGTTAGAACGTCTGTTGGCTAAATCGTCTGAGCTCTTCGAGGTGATTTTTTATATATTATATTTTAGTCATTTTTCTTGATTTATGTATATAAACGAATATAGTAATATGTCTGTATATATCCCCACTTTTTAGCGGTATACGAACTTGTTCCATATTATGCCAAGTATGTGCAGGCAGGGAGCAAGAGGAAGAGCGCCTGTTGGTGGTTACCGAGTTGAAGGATAACTGCGTGTTAGCCTTGCAGCTGACAATTTTCATTACTGCGCAAAGTTTTTTATGCTGCAGCACAAGGCCGAAGTCCGCTTGTTGGTTGTGTGGGTGGTTGTGTGGGTTGAACGGGTGGCTTAAACCGTTGGCCAGTTGCAATTCCTGTTAAAAGCCACAAACGTTGCGGCACCATGTCATGGCTAATCATGTCAAGGCTGCCGTTATTCTTTTCCCCAAACGGCAAACATACGCAGCAGCATTTAGTGAAAAGTTGCTAAGGGATTGCAGTTGCGGCATTGGAGCGAAAACAAACATATTTGATGCGCCATTTGCCGCATGCCACATGCCACATGCCACATGCCGCACGCCACTTGGTGCTCAGCACTCGGCACTGGGCACTCAGCACTTAGCATTTGTTGCCCCCGCTGCTCGTCAATATCATTTAATGGTCTGGTCTGCTCCACTCTCCACACGCCCGCCCCGACCTCGGACTCGGTTGAGCAGGACGCCAACGCATTTCAAGAGGAGCCAGCGTCATGACATCAGAGCCAGCAGCCGCAGCCAAGGATGTCGCCAACAACGCATTTCAATTGTCTCCTTCTCGAACGTTAAAAATAGCCAACAGCGAAACTGTCATTAACAAAAACAAAATAAAATAAAAAAAAAAAAACAAAATACATAAATAAAAGGGGAAATACGAAACATTGTCAGCGACGCTGAACGCTGTTATGAAATCATCCCAGAAAAGAAATAATAAACAGAAAAACTCTCATAAAGCCCACGCAGTTGGCGAAAAGGGTTTCTTTTCCCTATTTTTTTTTTTTTTTTTTTTTGCAGCGATGATGCCGTCAATTGGCTTTTTGTTAGATAACCCTTAATTGACAACCCTTGGATACTAAAAGAAGGTTTCTATCTCATCAGAAAGCCCACTTAGTCTGTTTCTAACCCAAACTGCATTAATATTTTAATAGAAAAAATTGGAATGGAATAATAATAATTTGCCGGAAAAATGATGGTAAAACGGAAAAACCTCACTCAATGTTTGTCAAACAAATTGAAATTTATTCCGTCCAAGTCTAACCTAATCCACATAATGCTTTAGTAGTCAATATAATGAAGAAAAAAATATTAATCCTTTAATAGTACTTTTTACCTAAATATAAACAAAGAGTGACGTCCTGCGACAGACAAGAAAAGTGATTTAAATTGCGTCTATAAAACGCAAAACTTCCCAATAACATATATTTTTATATAGTCTAAGCTAGTGCTACTTTAAATAAAAAATTATGTTGTTATCAAATATACTTCAGTTTTTTTATTATACAAACTCTTCGAGTAAATTTTTAACTAGCTAATGGAGCCAAAGAATCATATATTGTCTCCAGAAACATCATTAGCTGATGGACCTATTATCTGCCTTCACAAGGAAGCTTGGCAGCAGAATTCGCGAGCTCTTTAAATTATTATTTCTCTTTCTTGGCTTGTACTTTTCCAAGTTGCATAAGCCCTTCAACTCAAAACCCAATGAACGATGACATAATACGAGAACAAAGTACCAAAAAAGAAAGGATGAACAAGGCGGAAAGAACAAGAGCAATTGCAACAATAACGACAATCTAGCAAAAACTTATTTTGCCTGGCAGCGAAACGGAAATGACGAGTAGGAAAAGCAGGGAAATATGTCACAATAAGCATAACAATAAAACTAAAATGCAAGCAACTGCGCATAAAGAAGAAAACGCCAAAAGAATGCGACAAATGGGTTGCACAGAGATGCACTACAGCAACTACGCGAACTACGACAGCAGCAATACCCTTACAACATTATTCTTTGTTGACTACATTTCGTAAAAATTAACAAAACTTTTTTCTCTAAAATGTTACCCAAAAATTGCAAATAATATATTATATTTTTTAACCTTATAGAACTTTTAGATATGGAATCAATCTAGAGAAAGCTATGACTGTTAAAAACTAAGCAAGGAACATTTCTAAGAACTCGGAAACTTTAAAAGTAAAAACTTTTCTCATTTTTGACAACAAATTTTAGACCCTCAAAACCAATCTTAAGGTTGCGTATTCTACTAATTTTTACACTCATAATTAACTAAAATTAAAAAATCAGATTTCTAACTTTAACAAAAATATATAGATATATACATAGATATTAAAAGAAACCCAACAATTTTATTTCCAAAGGCGCATAAATATTAGATGCTAAATGTAATTAAAAGAAAATTCCATTTCTGTTTAATTTCAAGGGAAAGATGTGAAAAAAACATTTGACATGAAATTTACATATGCATTTTATGGCTAAGCTGCGCCCAATTATGCTGAAGAGTGTGTGTGTGCTCCTGGTGCTCTCGTCTTCATGTGTTTTCTTTGGCTTTGTCTGTCTGTCCGTTTTTGTGGCCTAAGTGCAGCACAAAAGTATGCAACGGTAAATCAGCTGTACTGCTGCTTTAAGAGCTGAACGAAAGGAAGGAGGAGGCCATGGCTATGGCGGTGACTACGGCTCCATCTTTGGCTCGCTGGGCCACTTACTTATGAACTCGAGTGTTGAGGCAACGTCTCTAGGGCGTTGCTTTTTCAATTAATTTGACGCTGTGCGAGTCGTTTTACATGTGTGTTGTGCGTGTGTGTGTGTGTGTGTGTGCCTGGGTGGTGTGAATGACTTTTTGTTGTTGCTCTTGTTGGCCTGCACGTGCCCAGTTGTTAGCTGTTGGGGCAGAAAATCGATAAAAGGCTCGGCAATTGCATTGCGTTATGCTATATATGTATACAATATAATGGTCAGAGACAGCCAGAGCGACAGGGACAAAGCGAACGAGGAGCAGACGAAGAAGCAGAAGCTGAAGCTAAAGCCAAAGCAAAAGCAAAAACCAACAGAGCAGCCGCCACATCATCATCAAGGCCACAAAATTTGGATGATGGCAGCGAAAGCTGTCAAAGCTTATCTCACACACACACGCAAACAGACACACACACACACGCACGCACACACAATGAAAGCAAATCAAGTAACAAGCGCGAAATGTGATGAGCAAATTCAATTAACGTGAAATGCGCAACAAACATAAAATGCTGCATTAAAAATTCATTGGAAAATTAGTATAGCAAAAGCAAAAACAAGCACAAGCACACAAATGCGCGCATTTAATGAGAAATTCGCTCAAAAGTGTGCTACAAACACAAAAACATATATATACATATATATATATATATATATATATGTATATATATATATATATATATATACATATATATATATATATATGCATATATATATATACATATATATATAACGCCGCTGCGACGACAGCTGGGGCTTCCAAGCTAACCAAAAATACGCGGCGCAGGTGAGGTGGGTTGAGCTGAGGTGGGTTGACAAGGCTAAGCAGCAGCAGTAGCTGAGGCAGCAAGAGTAACAATGACACACACACACACACACACACACAGAGTGCGCGTACTCACTCACACACACACAAACGCACAAAGGCAGCGGGCGTTCGCGTACGCAACAAGGTCACTGGAAAAATCGTTAAGCAGCAGCAGCAGCAATGACAACAACAGCGGCAGCCGCAGCAGCAGCAATGGAGGTGTCGATACCAAAGTTCTTGTTGGTTTTGTAGTAGTATACACACACACACTCACACACACACACACAAATAGAGGTGTGCGTGCATGATATAAAAACACAATAAAAAAAATAAATGATAGCACACTTTTTTATACTACTTACCAGTGTGTTCGTTAAGCAACTGTTGTTGTCTCTCAACCGTTGGCGTTCAATGCGTCAACATTTTTTTTAATACAATTGTTGCGCTGCATGGGCGCAAAGCGGGCAAAGTGTATTTAACAGCAGCAAAGCACGCGCCATACAAAAAACACTCGCTCCAAAGGACAACAAATGTATAAAAAAAAAAATACAAAAAATGCTCGCGATTCAACTTGTCACAATGAAGTACTTAGGCACACTCAAAAAGCAGATGATAAAAATTACGTGGGCGTTTAACTGTAATTAAATGCCGTTTGCGTTTAACTGTAATTAATATTCTGTACTGTTTTCTCTCCACGGTCAGCGTTTTGCTCATATGCAGCTATGTTCCAACAGACAACTGCTGGCTGGACCTGTCAACGTCTGTGCTGCGCGCTGTCCGTGGTGTAACTGTTTACTGTGACTAATAAGCATCCAGGACGCGGGCTCGGCGCTCTCACTTGTCTGTGTGGTGTGTGGTGGCACGTGGTGGATTTTGGGCTGTGAGCTATGGTGGGCTAATGCGACCGCATGTTGAAATTCCTATACGCGTGCAATCGCTGGCGTTCACAGACTGGAAATGCCGTGCGCGCCAGTCGGCCATTTGGCGCTTAGCCATTTTAGCCATTTCTATGCCGCACTTGTTGGATTCTGCTTTCAACCACTGCGCATGACGCCTGCCAGCCACGTGCGTTCCAATGCAGAGCAGCGACTGAGCTGTTCCTATACATGGCTATGTGTGCGTGCGTTTGTGTGTGTGTGTGTGTGTGTGTGTGAGTAAGTGTAAGCCAAAGCAACTGCCGCTTTGTGTTGTTGGAATCGAGCTAAAATAATTCGCTAAAAGCTAAGTACACACTAAGTATGTATATGTTTATATGTATGTAATTTGAAACATATTCTGGCATGATATTTCATACGAATTTGGCCAATTTGGTGTACATAAATTTGTATCTGTGTAAATATATATATGTATACATTCAGTTAAGAGCGTGCTTTTCTGGCTTTTGGAAGTCGCTGAGCTTTAATTATATTTCCTCATAATAAAATAATTGTATTTTCAAGTTAAACTCAATTTGTTTCAGCTTTTGCTTTTAATTTAACTTCAAGATAAACATTTTAACGGTACCACATTTTGTGATTTTCTCGTAGAAGCTTTAAAAGCGCAGAGCTCAGAGTAAATAGATCTTGTAGAGCTTTGTTAAAGGACATTTTTAAGTTTCCGATAAGCACTTTTAGGCCAAAATACATTATTCAAGCCGCCTCAAAATAAGCTAAATCTAGCCGTAAAATGTCTACTTACTGCCATTCATGATATGACAGAAGTTTAACAGTAAGTTAACTTTGACGCAAAATGGCCAAGCAGGCAGCGCTAATTATTCATATAAGATTTAATTGTCAAGTGACTATAAAATAAGTTTAATAACAAATTTAAGTCGTCAAATGGCCTGAACTCTAATTGGAAGCTCAGCATTATTTTTATACCCTGAACACATTGAAAATGGGTAAAAAGGGTATACTGGTTTTGGGGAAATGTCTGTAATAGGCAGAAGGAGGCATCTTCGATAAATATATATAAAGTATATATATATTCTTGATCAGGAAGATGAGCTGAGTCGATTTCGTCTGTATGAACAAAGCGATCTCGGAAAGTACAAAAGCTAGAGGCCTAAACTTTTCGACCACAGATTCTGCGTACGTAATAATATCAATAATCAAGCAATAACATCGATAAAAATCAATTTTTAGACTTGCTTTCCTAGCATATCTCGTAGACTATGAGAGCTAGACACCAAATTTGGTTCAATATACTCTCATGAAGCATAAGCAGGTTAAGAATATTTATATTTTATATTTTGGATACCTCCCACCACTCGCCCCATATTAAAAAAATACTACAGACTTGCGCTTTGCTTTGTAGATATAGATTTAAGTGCTCTTATAGCGTGCTAAAAATTTCATACTCCTAGCTTAGATTAGACCCCTCTAGTTTTTTTTTTGAAAGCCTTACTTCAATCATTGGATGTTTATTTTGACAACCATATACAACATAAAATATATATTTAAAACATACAATTTACAGTTACACTGTAAGCAGCGTTAAAGACTACAACAAAATTGATTTAATTTGAATTATTTTCTTGTTTTTTTGCTCATGCAAATTAAATGCTAGGGTTGAAAGGGTTGGCAGGGGTGGGAGAGGGGGTTGGGGTAGTTTGACCAGCCATGTGCGCCAAGAGCTTAAAGCTAAAAAGGAGCCAGCAAGAGCGGCGCCCGCTATAAATGCACATTCTGTGGGAGGGGGTGGGTTGGGGGAGGTGTGCGTCACATGGCGGCCAATTGGCATTTGCAGATTTGTTGTTGTTGTAAAGGGTTTTCATTTTTTTTTCTTTTTGTTTGTTTGTTTCTTTTTTCCATTCTTTTTCCGTTTTGTAAATAAATGCAAGAGAACAGCCTTAACCGTTGATTAAATAGCTGATGGAGCCTAGCGGAGCAGGAAAAGCGCCGGCTGCTCCAAATGCTGTTTCCACACATTGGAAAAGCTGGCCATGGTGACGCCATCGATGACCCGATGATCAGCGGACCAGCTAACGCTCATGATATGCGCCTTGATCACCTCGTCCCGCTCGTTGAAACGCGGCACCGCCTTGGTCCGTCCCATGGCGCCAATGGCCACCTGAGGCGCCATTATGCACGGATGCGTATACGTGCCGCCCACCTGTCAGAGAAAAAGAATAAGAAGTGGGAACAGTCATTTTCGGTGAAATACCCTTACAGACATTAAGGTAAAATAAGAAATCTATTTTTAGCCGATTGTTCGTATAGTATATAGTACCCCAAATGTGGACAGGATTGTAATTGCCAAGTTTGATTCATACATATATCTTGAAAAACAAAAAGTTTTCATTTAAGCATTAAATTTTTACCAATTGGTCGACCGATCTTAATACGATTTGATTGATATGTAATGCATGGTAAATAAAACTCATAGTTTCTGAGTTTGTTTGACATCGCTGGAAAAACAAAGTTCTTCAATCAAAGCTGGATTGGGAAAACCGCCATGGGAACTATATGATATTCTGATAAGATTTCGGTTATATGTATATTTATCGAATGCAGTGTAAAAATATCTTGCGAATCAATAAAGTAATTTTTATATGCTCTTAATTTTTAGACCGAATATATATAATATGGATAAATAAATAAATAGGTAGATGTATGTATAAATGGAAAGGAACGATAGAAAGACTATTTATATGGACAGAGCGGACGGACGGACAGGACGGAGGAGGTCGAACAGAGAGTGAAGTGTTAAATAGATACTTGGATGGATGTTATTAGATGGAAAGAACGAAGGAATCGATGGACGGCTCGATGGAGAGGTTTCAAAACGAATAATACACAAACGACCAATATACCCCTTATCACATAGTGCACAGCGTAACATTAGGTTGCACACAAGTGGCACTTACAACGCCAATGTTGGACAAGGAGAAGGTGCCATCGGCGAAATCCGTCGGCGTCAGCGAGCCAGTGCGTCCGCGCTCGACCAGGGCATTCAGGTCCCTGGCGATCTCGATGATGCTCTTCGCCTGACAGTTCTTGATGTTGGGCACCACCAGACCCTGCGGCGTATCGATGGCCACGCTGATGTTGTGCGCTCCCCTGTACACAATCGACTCGCTGGCCAGGTCCAGCGAGCTGTTCACGATCGGATACTTGGCCAGCGCAATGCTGGCCGCCTTGATGCAGAACGGCATAAAGGTCAGCTTGGGCACGCCCTGCTCCTGGGCGGCCGGCTGGAGCTGGGCGCGAAACTTGACCAGATTGGACATGTCGATTTCGTCGCTGTACGCGAAGTGGGGAATTTTCTGGAAAAGCGAAAATAAGATTAGCCAAACCACGAGTGCTCAGTCATTCTATATATATATACATATATATAAATCAATCACTCAATCACACACATTTATAATTATATATATATTTATTTATTTATATTTATATAAATGTGTGTGATTGAGTGATTGATTAACTAATTGACTGACTGATTGATTGATTGACTAACTGAATGACTGACTAACTGCCTCTGACTAATTGATTGACTGACTGGTTGATTGATTAACTAATTGAATAACTCACTAATTGATTGACTGACTAACTAACTGATTGATTGACTGATTGACTGACTAAATTACTGATTAATTGACTGAATGACTGAAGACTGACTGACTGACTGGGCCCAGCTTCACATTTATCTATAATAATTCACATATTTAAAACTGTGATTAACTAACTGATTGATTGATTGTCTGACTGACTGATTCATTGACTGATTGACCGATCGACAGGCTGACAAACAAATTGGCCGACTGAAAAAACTCGTTATTTTATCGATTTAATGGAACCAAGTTGTCGAAATAACTCCTACATTATCTGCGATTGACGCATGTATATAGACAGACAGTCAGATCCACAGACAGACACACATGGCTAGATGAACTCGGCGCTCAGGAATAAACATGCATGTATATATACTCAAGCGGAACGGAGATATCTCCATCTGCCTGTTACAGATACATGCAGAAGTTTTAGAACAAGATATGGCTGGATAACATCATAGACATCATCAGCTTACCAGCGATTCCGTCATGGACTTGAGCATGGCCTTGCGCACGCCTTTGAGTGCCTCCACGCGATCCGCTGGCGCCGCCACGGGCGGAGCAGCCGCTGCTGCCGCCTGCTGCTTGGCCACATTGCTGGGATGCGGAACGTTGGTGCCGGGCGGCACTTGGCCCAAATACTCCAGCACATCGCCCTTGAGCACGCGTCCGTTTTTGCCCGTTGGCGGCACTCGAGCCAGGTCCACTTTGTGCTCCTTGGCCAGGCGGCGTACGGCGGGCGTGGCGGCCGTTATGTGCCGCCCACCAGCAGCAGCATCAGCAACAGTTGCAGCTGCACCAGCTGCTGCCTGAGCTGGCTCCGGCTCGCTCTCGGAGCTATCGCTAGTGCCCTCCTCATCGTCGTCGGCATCCTCCACCTCGAATTCGAGCAGGGGTTTGCCCACCAGCGCCAGCTCATCGATGCTGTGATAAATCCGGGTGATCTTGCCGTCATATCGGCTAGTAATCGTCACCGAGGCCTTGTCCGACTGCACCTCGCACAGATTGTCGAACTGTTCGACGGTGTCGCCCACCTTGACGAACCATTCCTTGACGGTGACCTCACGGATGCCCTCGCCTATGTCGCTGAGATTAAAGGCCACCTTCTTGTCCAGGCAGGGCGACAGGTGCAAGCAACGCGCCAGCTGTCAAAAAAACGACAACAACAGAAATAAGAACATGGAAGAGTACTAAATGTACGTAATCTAAAACGAGGGCAGAAGTTATTGAATTGGGCTTTTTATATTTCGGGGAAATTGAGAGATATCCAATAAAAATTAATATTCGGGATTTGCGTATGCTTTACTAGAACATATACAATAAAATTTGGTGGCTCTAGCTCATATAGTTTCTGAGATAAGCTTAAAAAATCCTTTCACAAACCCGATATTTATCGATCACAGAAAAACGAAGCGAGCTACCGAAAATTTGCAATACACTTGATCTGAGTATCATATGCACGAACTTCAAAAAAATCAAATTTCAACTCTCTAGCTCATAGAGGCTCTCAGATCGACATAGACAGACAGACGGACTTGGCTAAATCAACGCGTCTAGTGATGCCGACCAAGAGTATATATATTTTATGAGATCGGAGATGCTTGCTGCCTGGTACATAGATTTGCACAAATCCATTTACCCATTTTCAATGGGTTCAGGGTATAAAAATCAATGCAAAATTACAAATCAGAATCAATTTCAATTGCAAATTCAGCAAAAACAAAATAATTGAAAAGTCGTGAAACATGCGCCCCCTTGCGGAATTCATGCGGGAACAGCGCGCGCTCTCTTTCGCACCTTTTGCATGCTGTTGTGCCTGGGACATATGCTATTGCGCTCGCACGCGCACAACCAGCGGCTGCTGTTCGAATTGTAAGTTTGTTGTTGTCGCTGTGCGAATTCGATTACATAACAGAACACATCGCAGTGCTTCACGACATTATCGTTTGTCGTCGCTTTGCAACTTCGAAAACAATTAGCAAATTTATGTATATATTTATTTTTCAAAAGCTACTCACAGCGAGTGGCCTTGAGCGCCGACAGTTTTTGAGCAGCCAAAATGTGCTGCCATTTCGTAGCAAATGTGTTGCCATATTGTGTGTGTGTGTGTGTAAACTGCCCGTTGGATAAAGCTTTTAAATGGCCTGTAAAATGTTAGATAAACAACTTTTAGATTAGCCTGCGCTGGCTTAGAACTTAGTCAAAACAAAAACTACCTGCAAATGCTGCAAAATGTTGCGTGTCGACGCGTGAAAACCACTCGAAGTGCCCTACTGATCGCCCTTATCAAGCGAACTTGCGGCCGCGTTTGTTTTGCATTTGCCAGCTGTTTCACAGGTGGAGCTGATCGTCGCGCTGGCGCCACCTAGCGTTGAACGAGGTACGCAATATCGATAGACGGCAGCAGCAGCAATATCGATAGTAGGCCGCTGTTGTGCAAAGCAAAATGATAAGCGCCCTCTGGCGTCAGTTGCCATCAAAATAACAAATTATTTATTTACTTATCAATGCTAGTAACAAGCATGCTGTTAGTTTTAATGTTGTTTTAAATACATTTAACAATTATTGTAATTATCAAGAATATCCCACAAAATAAATTTTTGCCAAATAGACTGAAACATAGTAATAAAAATCTTTTCCGCTTGTTCTACTTCTCAATAAACAGATCTTGCGGGAAAATGGCTAAGTGCGCAACACTGCAGCTGTGAATAATGAAAATGGTGGTTGATCGTTGTGCTGTCGCCATCTGCCGGCAGATACTAGTATCGATAACACCCAACAGCTGTGCCAAACAAAAACAGCGTGCTAACCAAAATGGCAAGTCGCATAAATTGTGTTTCTCCCTATAAATATTATAAATAATTTAATTACAGACAAACTTACGCAAGGAGCTGGAAAAATGCAAGCACCCCAACAGCCGCAAGACAAAGGCGCTGGGCAAGAAGGCGCGCCGCCAGAACAACAAGCACAAAGTGCGCCTGGGCCATGCGATCAAAAGCAACCTGATGGGCGAGCGGCTGAGCTGGTTTCTGGGCCACATCGCTGAGGGACGCACGGTGCCGCTCACTCCGCAGGAGTTCCAAGATCTAATTGCGCTGCATTTGCAGCGTTTCGACGACGAACTGGCGCAAATCGCCCTGAAACAATCCATTGGCAAGCACCGAGCCAATCAGCATGCGGCGCGCCAGGATGTCATCAAAATAACGCTGGAAAGGGAGCGCAATGAGTACCAAAGCGGTGGCATGGGTGAGTGCCATATATGCGTACACATTTAAATATATAATCTTTATTTTTTTATTTGATCTAGAAATGCTGAATCTATGCGATGCGGGCAAGTTTCAAGCGCTTTTGGACTGGGATGGCAGCGCCCTGAGCGTGCAGCACTTAAAGCTAGATCTTGTTTCGCACAACATGCTGCAGCGGCTGAAGCAGCCACCGGTTGCTGCAGACAAAATGGAAACGGCGTGATAACAAATTGTTAGCGCAACAGCAATAGTTTATATTTCAATACTTTTTTTTAGTTAATACAAATAAAGATTAACAATAATTGCAATGTTTGTTTACATCGATAACAGTTGCGATAGTTGACCTGCATTGGGCACTTGGCAACAGCGCTGCCAACTGTGCGACAAAAAAAGCTAACATTTGAAAACATAGCCATATTCTAAAATAATACGTAAAAAGCAATAAATTAATATATTTTTATATTTTGTTTGTCGTGCCTGTTATCTATCCTTAAAAATATTTAACGTGTGATCTCACCAAGTATAGACTGCAACGTCTTCATAGATCCATTAAACAAAATAATATTGATATACACGCTAAGTATGTACTTTTTTCTTGTTTATATTGATATACAGTACAAATCCAAACACTTTATATTGTGCTTTAAATATTTCTGCATAAATTAATTGTAATTATAATGATAATCAAAGAGCTGACAAATAAAAGAGATGTGGGTAAAAAATTATATAAACTCCGCTGTTTGCCGTTTTAACATAGAACTGGAAAAAAATGCCAGATTTGACGGGCAAGTAGCAGCACTGACAACACTGCCAACACGTGCGATGCAACGCTGCCTATCGATAGGCAAGTACGCAGCTGTTTTACGTTTGAGTGTGCTTTTGTGTGTGTGAGTGAACTTGAATTTGTTATTCGTATGCCGAATTGTGGTGAAATAATTCACACACATATTTTCAAATTTGGTAAGTTTTATTACATAAACAAACGAGCAACCAAATAATCGAACAGCCGTATTTGCCGTGCTAGCGAACCTGAAATCAAACAACAATAGTAACAATGGGCAGCAATTCATCGAAGGGAGTCGGAGTGGTGGAGAACGCTGCAGCGCCCGTGCCCAAGGCCACAGACGCAGCGGCCGGCGGCGATAAGCCCAAGTGCAAAGCCTGCTGTGCCTGTCCCGAAACAAAACGTGCACGTGACCAATGGTAAGTGAATGAAAGAGATGACGCAACATGCCGTTTTTCGATATAACAGTTAATCCATTTCTAGCATTGTGGAAAACGGCGAGGAGAACTGCACAAAATTGATTGAGGCGCATAAGCAATGCATGCGCGACTCTGGCTTCAATATTTAAAGTTGAACCCTGGCGGGGCAGAGCGTGGACGGAGGTGTACTTAGAATATGCCCAGGATGAGGGGCAGACAACCTAAACTACAATAACTCTCTTCTCTCTTCTTTTTTTTTGTTTTGTTTGTTGTATCGCAAGTTAATTATAGTTAATTTAATTGAAAAACATAAACCAAAATTGTTGAAACCAAATGCAAGTTTCAGATCTATGTACGTTTACTTGTAGAGAAAAAATGTGCTAGCAGACAGTTTTTAAAATGCACAGCGCTGCCATGAAATTCTTTATTAAGTTTTGCAACGAAAAAAAAACAAAAACAAACACTTAAAGCTCTGTAACCCTAGACCAGTTTGTGCTGCCCTGGAACTTGTTAACTTGTGACGTAACTTCTGTTGGCGCAATTATTCGAAATTTCTGTGGTATAAGCGCGTAATTCTCCTAGATGAAGCTAAGCGTACGCAAAGCCACCACGGCGGCCATGTAGAAGGTAATTACCATCATGGTGGCAAAGGCCAGAATACGCGCTGGCTGCGGCACTGGGAAGAGAGCATAAACAAGCGTGTGAACAATGCGTGCAATGGCAGCCACGCGGAACAGATTGCAGGCGACCAGGGGATTGGGGTTGGTGCATACATAAATCAAGGCCATCACAAAGTAGGGCAAAATGTTCTCCATGTCATTGCGATGCGCTCTGCAGAAAAGAGAGGAAGAGAAACGTGAGGATAAGTCTTAAGTGCAATCTTAAACTTTCTGAATGAAACCCACCTGCGCACGCGTTCCACGTGTGGATCATCGAACTGTACCTCAATGTTCTTGAAGAACAGATCTTCCTCATTGGGAAATACCTGGAAAATATGTTAGCAGTCGCAATTAAACCAAATAACTGAAGATCAAAGGTTAATTGTCGAATAGAATGCGTTGATTGGAATGTAATAAAAATGATTTCCACTCAATATATCGCATGTGCGTGCGAGCGAGAGGGTAAGTCAATCGAAGCAAACAAACAAGTGGCTGAGCGTGAGAGAGGCTAAGGATTGTCAATTCAACAAGGCAAACGAGCAGCTCATTTCGGTATGTGCCCCCCACACGACATATTTGCTTGTTTGAGTAAATTTATTTGAACTCTCAATTTTGCAGTAATGAATGAATGAAAGTGAATGTGCGAAACTGAGCTATGGCAAGAGAACTAAGTCTATAAACTAAGTCTATAAAACAAAAAGCTCAAACTTACTTCCTCTTAAGATTTTGGTAGCAAATGTTTTGAGTGACACTGTGAAGTACAGTGTAGGGGCCGCTTAAGCCGGTGAGCAAACGAGAGGGAGAGTAAAAAACCAGTTAAGTGCAAGACAGAGTAGTCGAGAAGGTGCGAGAGCTAGTTTGTTAGCTGAAAAAATGATATGAAGCTGAAGATAGATGGCGAAATCATGCATGATAGATATGAAGTGGAGTACATGGAATCAAGAGAGAGAGAGAGAGAGAGAGAGAGAACAGTAAAGTCATGTAAAGGAGCCTGCCCTCCAATGGGGTCCCAAACACTGCACATTGGTGTATGACGAATTTACCTTGCGCCGCAACGCCAACGGCACCAGACCCAGCAGCTGCGAATTGCGAAATGAGCGGATGAGCAAGTGCAGCATTGGATGTACGTAAATGCATATGCCCGGCGAGGACGCGGCACTCACCTTGTAGCGAAAACGCTGCAGCGCCGTCAGCAACGACATGAGCAGCATCTTGGCCACCAGCACAGTGGCCCAAAAGATGTAGCAACAGAAGACAGGATTGTCCAAAGTGAGCAGCTCCATGTTGGCCATATTGGTGGTCCTACTATTGCCATTATTGTTATTGTAGTTCATCTGACTAGACGACATATTGGACATGTTTGCAAGCGCGTGCGTCTGTGCGGCTAAAGCGAACTTGGGCGAGTGTTCCGAGGCGGCGAAGACAACGCCAGCTTGGAGCCAACAAAATAGCCAAACTGGCCAAACTGGTTCCAAAACGTGGCATTGTTAGTGCGCTCGACTACGTGCTGACTGAACGTAAAAAATGTTAAACGACTCATTAAAAACTGACTCCCCTGACCCACCCACCCCCTCCCATCACCCCCTCTCTACACATATTTGATTGCGCAGATGAGCACATAGAAGGCCTCAAAGCACACAATCGCAAACGTTATGAAGAAGCTGAGCGCACGCGTCGGCTGCGGCAGCGGGATCAGTGCATAGACAATCGTGTGCAGCAGCCTGGCGCTGGCGCCGATCCTGATCAGCAGCTTGGCGGTCAGCGGATGGGGGCCACAGGTTATATACGCCAGCGACATCAGCAGAAAAGGCAGCACATTTTCCAAATCGTTGCGATGGGCCCTGCAAAGAGCACAACAATCATATTAAAATGTAAACAAATTGCGGGTCCCACACACTACACAATCGGCTGAGCAAAAATTCATTAAGCTTTAACTGCACTCAATTAGCAAAAAAAAATCTCAATAACATTAACTCAAATTATTTTATAACCGATATTAAACGCAATACCATCTAAATGTATATTTGGAGGTTGGTAAAAACAAAGCGTCAGTCTTCCAATATCCACGTAAAAAAAATTCTATTTTGAGAAATCCTGCCTGCACCACTGTACACTCTGTACACTGGGCGGCCAGCAATACGGACAATACAAACAAAATATACTCTTCTTCACAAAATCAACTTGTTTTCCACTAACCGACGCACTCGCTCCACGTTTTGATCATTGAAGCGGACATCGGGGATTTGGCCCACCCGCAAATCCTCCGGATTGGCGAAGGTTTTGGTCTTCACACGCTGGCGCGCCGTCAACAGAGACATAAACAGCATTTTCAGGATGAGCAGGCTGCTCCAGAACAGATAGCAGCAGAAAACGGGATTTGATCTGGTCAGGAGGCCGGGCCCCGAGACAGGCGCCGACATGTTAAGCGTCTCGTTGTTCATGTCCAACTGTGCCCGAGCCCACGAATAACAGTTTCCTTGCCGTGCCTATATAATTGCGGGTCTATGTGTAACCGTTAACAGCTGTTGACATTCCCAACACTTCTCCAACCCGGGCCTGATACTCGTCTGTCTGATTCATGGCTAACCATCCACAACTGACCCTGTTTACAGTTAAATTATTTATTGTGATTATCGTTTTTTTCTTTCTTCTTCTTCTTCAAGTTTTCTTTCGGCTCAGAATTTGCCAAGTTGCGAAATATAATTATTAGAGAATTTATAATAGCAAACATTTACCCATGACATCAAATGTTATTATATCAGATATCTGATGTATTGCATTTCAAATACGATATTGGGGGGGGGGGAGTCGGCTAGCTTTCACATATTTTTATAGCTAATATTATCCAGCTTTGCCCTGATTCCACATAAAATTCACTTGAGTGAGTGGATTTCCTAGTTAATCTACAAAACACGTGTCAGTTAATTTCTAATGTAAAAATGTAAAAGGCAAAAAAATAATAATTATAAAAGCTACGCAAACACATTATTTTCTGGGTTTTATTTTTTTAATTCCGATAAGAAACGTTTACAGTGCATTTTTTACTTATAGTTGGAGAAAATTTAAAGTCTTTCGAAATTTCCATAGATAGGTTCATATGGCTTTCTAATTGATTCTACCTGGCTATTTTTCTATTTAAATTCATTTTTCGCAAAATCAAATATCGATTTATTAATTGGGTACGGACCTCTATAGTTAACTATGGTTCTATATACAACACACATAAAAATGGCTGATAGATTGTTCGTATATAAGGTATACCCATAATCGGAACATTTAGTTAGGATATATTTGAAAACAGAAAAGTTATTCTCGATCCTTCGTATGGAAGCTAAATGATAGATGATATGATATAGTGTTTCGATCCGTCTGACTCCAAAATATGTACTTCCTGCAACAAGAACATCTATATGCAATGGTATCCAATGTTTAGGACTCGTTCCAGCTGCGTGTTAATATTGATTTAAAAGTCGGAACTATACGAATCGTATCACATCTGGTTTATTGGCGCACTTCAAGAGCAACATGTATGTACATACATACATATACATATAACACAGACACGCATACAAATCTAGAATTCGCACATCCAAAAATAAAAGATCAAGGTTGCGTTTTAGCAAACAACAAAAGACTAAAAAAAACCTACAAAAAAAAAAAATAAAACAAAAAATGAATATTAAAAAAGCTTGCGCTAACAAATACGCGCACATTAATACAAGCATACACACAAATAGATTATTATAATATGTACAAAGAAATCAAGAATTCAAACGGCAACGGAAGCGGCCAAAGAAGAAGCAGCTAAATAAACGGCAGCAGCAACAATAAGAACAGAAATTAACATTGCTCAGACTCAAAGTTCACCACAGCCGGCAAATTCACAATACATATGTATGTATATACATATGCATGTATGTATGTACTTTCATGCAAAGCTTGCCATTGAAGCGAACTAAAAAGCTTGCACAGACAACAAATGAAATGCAAAAACAAACTCACTTTATTTATGTGTGTGTGTGTGTGTGGGTCTGAGATCTGTGTGTTTATATATATATTTTCAAGTACATTTGCACTCATTAATCTGCTGCTCGTAATAGATGTGAAGATGTGAGCAATGTGTAAGCTATAAAGACGCGTGTGGCATGTCAAACTGTACCCCCAAGGTGGCAACGTGTGCAGCATGCATATATGCATACATATGTATGTATGTACATATTTATGTATAGGTGCACATGTATGTATGTGTGGAATGACGTATGTATGCCAAGAGTTGGTCTTTGCTCGCCACAACAAACTTGTCTAAATTAAGTTAAAGAGCAAAGAGTTCGCCTTGTTGTTCTTTTTTAATGGTTTTTTTTTTTGTTTTGCTGTCCACCAAATGAAACTTGTGCTCCACTCATCGAATTTTCTCAACGCTTCACAACGGTGGCGACGCCGACGGCGACGGCGACGGCGACGTCGCGTTCGCAGCAGCGTTGTCGTCATTAGCCACGCAGACGGCGACGCCGGCGGCGACACGTAGAGCGTTCAAAGTCCAAGTGTCTGGCTGGTTTTTTTTGTTGTTGTTGTTGCTGCTGGTTGTTTTTTTTCTTTTTTTTTTTGTCGTTGCTTGTTTCTCTTGTGGTCTGCCTTATGACGAATTCCGTTTAACATTTAAACGGGGCACACTCACTGGTAGCTAGAAAGAGGCGCGGCATGTAAAATAAATTGCTGCGTCTGTATTAAGGATCATCAGGTTCTTGGCGATTACCGTTAAGATTAAGCGCAATCCGAGCTGATCCTCAATTCGTAACAGGTGTTTTGCAATTTCTGAGTCTAACTCTTGGGTTCGGCTGCAATCTTAAGCTCTTAAGCATCAGACGATGTACAATTTAATTAAACAGACCCTCATATCTCGAGTTCTAGACATTGGCTGTTGTGCGAATTTGTTTCCAAGCAAGTCTTATGCACTTGCCAAGCAATTTCTGTGTACTAGAATAAATGTAAGCCATAAATAATAGCCGTAGACCCAGTTAACTCGAGCTGTAGACAACGTATGGCAGAAAAATTCGTATGCTTAGGGCTTTTATGTACAAAGCAAGCAATTTTTATAAAGATTTCAAAGTTTTTGCATGTATAACAGATAAAAAGGACGAAAAACCATGAATAAACTCGAATAAATCGGGTTCTAGGTAATGAATGGAATGACATGGATTTTTGTACCCACGCACTTAAGCAATTTCTTAAAGATTATTTAAGTTTTCAAGATGTATCAAAAGTATTTAATATATCCAGATAACTCTGGGTTTAAATTACGTATGCCAACTTAAGGCATGGTATTTTGTTTTAAGGCAATCTGTATAATGTTCCTAGTTTTCCTATGTTCAAAACTAGTTGTAAGACAACAAAAACCAGCAATAGACCCCAAGTAACTCAGGTTCTAGGCAACGTATATCTTTGGAACTTGTATTTATTCATCTCTAAACTACTCATCAAACAAGTGAATAGATCTAGGTAACTTGCGAATAGAAAATCTTATTAAGAGCCCTATATGTGTACGGAAGATAAAAATTTAACAGACGGCTTTAATGCCCATTCAGCATTACGATAGCTGTGGATACTTAAGAACACTTTTAGCATAACAAAAGGTACAACAAACGATTATTTAACTAACTTATCTGAACAGTAATCCGAAATCTACAGAAATGCGCATTGGGTACATTGTTTTTTTTTTGTTTTTTTGTAATAGCGATAACGTCTGGAAAGAACACAAGAAAAACAATCAGCTACAGCGACTCATCCAAATTACGCATGATTACCGTAATGAATGCCAGCCGTATTTTCCTGTACAAAGTCCACACTTAACAAATTTTTTCTTTTTTTTTAAATTTTAGATACCCTAGATTATATACAGCACTGGACATACAACAAAGCAAATCGATTCTATATATTCAACAACTGGGAAAAAGTTTGCACTAAAAAAAACGATGTTGCGATCATCTGGTAATTCACTCGGGAATGAATAAGCGAATGGATGAGACTAAACTCTGGACTTAACATACTATGGACTCTATATGCTACATATGTACATCTAAATGTATATTTATATATACGATAAGCACGATGAGTGTCAATAACCGACAACGCAATACTTATTTGGAGCGAGTGAGTGCATTTTTGATATCGAGGGATACTCGAAACGGCGCAAAACTCTGATAAAATGAGCTGAATTACCGTCTAGCTAAACACTTATTACCTATGATAAAAAAATATGAAATTACAATTACATTCGGGTGGCCAAAGATTAAATACTCTTACAAACAGCTGTACCATATAAGTTATTGTTAATCAGGGGATTGTTTCTACATATGTTAACAATATGCTATTGTAGTGTGATCAGCTATATGTTATAATAGTCCGATGTAAATAGTATTCGGTTTATTATATACATAGTAAAGTTCATGGTTGCCAAGTTAGCTAAAGTTTTCTTGAAAAATAAAAAAGATGTTCAATAAGAACTCAATATTTTACCGATTTTTCGTGTAGGAGCTATCTGATATAATAGTTTATTTCCAATGTTAATAAAATTTTACTCATATATATATATATTTTTTTTTTAAATCTTCAAAAACAAAACAGTTTTCTTTTACAAACAATTCAATTTTAGACTACCCTTTCCTATGAAAGTTATATAATATAGGTTCTGATCTTGATAGAATTTTGCTCTAATGTCAGGTAATTAGTAAAGATTGTTGGTGTTCAGATTTCGTAAAGCACAAAAATGTTTTTCAAACTAAAATTCAATTATGTTAGAAACATAATTTGCTAGTCATAACTGATAAAACTATTATGATATAATGGACCGATATTATTAGAATTTTGTATATTGTATCTTGACATATCTTGAAAAAAATAAGGTATTAACTTTAAAAAAATTAACTTGTTTCAATGGAAACATACAGACTTAGCTTTATCGCTTCGACTGATCAAAAATATAGATATATATGCTTAAAGGCGTCGCAGATTTCTGCTCCTAGGCGTTAAATATTTTCCCACAAAATGATAACATAAGGGTATTGGTTTTTTTTATAATACCCCACAAACATGCATTAAATCAAATTAAGGACAAATTAAATATTTGCTTTAATAATATTTGACCGTGTTTAGATTTACAATTTGTTTATGTTTATGTTCTGTTATTAGAGCTGCTAATAAACAGTTACGTTCAGCTGCTCGTTTCGACCATCTTAATTGATGTACAACGCTGTGAATATTATCCCGGTCACCCAAGACGACTATGTACCCACTTTTGTAAATGCGATTAGACCGGCTCAAAGTCGACTTTATGACAATTGCAAGTACTTAGAAGCTATTGCCATAGCTATATCGCTTTATAGCCATTTCGATATTGATATCAGCGATAAGTACGCTTATTAGTCCCTGAACAGGGTTACGGCGCATTCCAGATATGACGACAACGCAAATTAGTTGAACTTTGAAATCAACTTTGATACTTTAGTTTTAGTTTTTTTATTTTTTTTTTTTTTATGGTCAGCCGGTTGGAGAAGTCACCGAACGGAACTGGGCCACGTACCAGACGGCTGATTGGGTACACCACTTATGGCCAGCGTCTGGAACGGCTTATCTTCAGAGCCAAGCGGCTCTAGGTGGGCCTCTCAACTCATTTGTTTTACCTTCTACCTGGTAAAAGGTGCCTGAAAGTGGGTATATTGTTGTGCAGTTGGGCAAATGTATGTAACAGGCATTATATTCTTAATCAGCACCTGTTCTTTTATTGAAAGGAATTGGTTTTAAAGGCTGAAGACTACTCCCCATCGAAATTTAACGCATACTGCAAATCCTTGATTTTTGGTATACACACACACACACACAATTGTAAACCATCTTAAAGAGATTTTGGAAACATTCACTCAATTTTTAAAAGTGTGCAAAAGTGTTAACAGGGTATCTGCTATTCGGTCACTTTTTTTTGACTCCAGCACTCTAGCATGTTGTTGCTGTTCTTATTGTTGTTGTTGTCATTGTTCTTTCTTCCTCGAATCATTTAGTCAGAATCCGTTGGCTGAACTTTGAAACTGCGCTGGCATTACATAGAGCTGGGCAAATATTACGTATGCGGGCTCTACTACGTGTAACGTAGGGAATGGCGCCATACACAGCTGACATGATGACATGATCCTACACAGAACGAGCGTCCCACTGTCCGAGCCAATCGAATGCACTGCGTCTTATCGGCCGGGGGCTAAGCATTTGTATTCCGGGCGGGTCAAAGGTTTCGCACGCATACAAACAAAACAATTGATAATAAATGCCATTTGAAATTTCTATAAATGTGGCATGGGAGGTTAGTGTGAGGGGGAGGGGCGGTTGCGTTGGGCGGTGGGCTGACTGGCTGTGTATTAATCTAGTTGTCAAGCATGGCGTGTCTCTCAATCTCACACTCGCTCTTGCCCTCGCTCTCTCTCTCTCTCCCGCTCGCTCTCGATTGGTTCGAATTCGTATATTCCCGTTTCACATCTTGGTGTGATTTCAATTATGCAAATGGCAATTGGAATTGCATGCTGCACACCCACATCCCCATCCCCACTTTACCCCCTTTGCTTGGTTTGGGTCGGCGCCCATTGAAAATGCAAATAAACATTTAATTTGATTACACCAATTTCGAAACGTCATTTTCACATGTTGAAATTTAATTCAAGTCCAAAGTAACAAAGAGACACTTACCAACACCGCTTGCATGAAACGTTCGCCACCACAGTGCATAAGAGCAGTTAACGATCACGCTGTAAACTCAATTAATATTGCAACAACAAAAACAAAAGCCGTAGAAAGAGTTTGTTTTTGAAACATTAAAACACAGTTGAAAAAAATATAATGAGTAATAAATGTTCAGATAATATTTATAATTTCTAATGTTGTTCTTTATTCTTTTTTCTAAGCTAAGGTGGAATCTCGACTGAAATTATAAGCGTAGTAATAACTCGGTTTTGATAATAAAAAAATTATAAACTTGGTCATATTTTTGATATATCATTTTGAAACCGAAATACAGCCAACAGTTTTACAAAGAACTTTGAATTTATATAATTTCATTGCGGCTGCTGTGCTCTCAATTTGCTTGGCAACAGACGCAGACTTTCGCCACGCAGTATCATTCAAGTGCAGCGTTGCAGCGGCAGAGTCAGCGGCGTCGGAGCGACCGCAAGTCCAAAACTCAATAGGCAGCGAACAGAGGGAGAGCGAGTGAACTCTCTCTCTCTCTCACTCTCTCTGCCACTCTGCGTCTTACGCCTTCTCCTGCTCTCACGCTTATGCTCGTTTTGGGCTTTCGCGTTCGCTCGCCTCGTGCGCGTCGCCGCCGCCGTCGTCTTCTGGAGGAGAGGCCCTCATAATAAACCAGCCGCGCAGCTTGCAAGTCAGTCAGAAACGCGTTGAGTGCGACAGCGAGCAGACGTGCCCAGTGTTCAAGAGATCGTATAAAAGTATACATACTTCTACAGGCCCCCCCACACACACGCACACACAGAGTCCCCTTTAAAGTTCTTTAGCCCGTGGAAACGACAAACACACACACGCACACATACTCATATAGAATTGTCTGCCTTTTTTTCTTTGGTGCCACAAAAGACGAAAAAAAGTGTCGTGCAAAGCAAAAGCATAAAATAAAAAGTGAAAACCAAGCAAGAAGCGAACGAAGGAAAAAAAGAAAGAAGGAAAGAAAAAGAAATATTAAAAGAAACATGGCAAGTGCAGAGCAAAAAAACGCAACTGGCAACGGCACCACCAAGCACAACAACACCGCAATAACAGAGCCATGTGAGCCGCCCAAGGATGCCAAGGATCTGTTGCCGCACCTGGAATCTCTCGAGCGCATCATCAAATTGCCCGTGGTGAATGCCGCTTGGGATAAGTCGCAAGATGTCTATGGCAAAGTGAAGGGTAAGTGTCTGTTTGCCCCATACCCCTCTTAAAAAGCCCAGCTAGTTGAGATTAGTTCGTGTCGGCACCATGTGTTGGGCTCTGGGAGTGCATTGAACTCCGGTTAACTAACGGCAAAACCAATTGCAGCTTGAAATCGTAGTCGACATCGAAATCGAAAACCGAATATACGAAACAGCAACCAATAAGCAAAAAGCAAAAACCAAAAACCGTTGCTTAGCACGCCCAAAGCGCGACTTCGCAGCAACTCTGCGACTCTCGGTGAGTGCAAAGTTCGCCATTTTGAGTGTAAATTGCACGACGAATTCGCCGCAAACTCGAAACTTTAATTGAACCGGCAAATTGCAATTGGCCATTGCCAAATTGAAGCCAATTAAACTCAATTGACGCAACAGTCAATAAAAGGCAACAACAACCATGACCTGCCGTTAAAAAGTCGTCAAGACGGCGAAATTCTTTCGCTACGCTGCGTACAAAGTGCAAAATCAAACAAAATTTACATAACTTAAAGATTAAAAAAAAATTGTTTTTTTTTTGCCAGCCAAACACGTAGACTGAACTTTTTTTAACTTTCAATACATGTGCACACACACACACACACATCGGGCAGGTATATATGTACATGTGTGTATCGCTTGGGCTATGAATAACTTGGGAAAGTGCAGTCAGTGGCGTGACCAACAGGGGGCGCCTGTGTGCAAATTGTTGCCGCCCTCTGTTGGTATGTGCTTTTGTGTGTGTGTGTGTGTGTGCATGTGAATCAACGTTAAATCGCTTGTGTGTGTATGTGTCTAATTGGACTTTCGACTTGTTTGTGTTTTATTTTATTTTGTGCTACCTCAGAGATGAAATTGTTGTTGATGACTAAATGGGCACGAGAACTATCAAAGTCTAACTCAGAATACAGCTAATGGCTGCGACTACAACTACAACTAAACTTTAGCTTGTCTTGGGTCTGGCAACTGCGCAGTTGCTTATCAATCAGGCAACGCCAAGTGGCGATAAGTAAGGCAGCAGTTGAGGGGAGGGGACGCTGCCGCTGCTTATCACTCGTATATGTACATATAAATATATGTATACACTATAGATTGCAAGCGTGTTCTTTCAGAGATTTCATGCATTCTCTTTCTCTCTCGCCCCCTTCTCCATCGCAGGCAAAAATCGTGTCTTTAATTGGGCCTTAAATGCCGCCGAGGATTGTGTGGCCCGCGCTGTGACAACCGCAGCGCCCATTGTGAATCGTTTGGATCGCCCGATCGCCTACGTGGATCAGACTTTGGTCAAGGGCATTGAAACGCTGGAGGTGAAGGCGCCCATCATTAAGGACACACCGCAGGAGATCTACGCCCAGGCCAAGAACAAGGTGATCGATGTCGTTCAGCCCCATTTGGAGCGTGTGGTCAAATTCAAGGCAGCTGGCCAGCAAAAGGCCGCCTCCCTCAAGGATCTGGCCTGGCAGAAGGCCAACGAGGTGCTGGCCACCCAATACGGCAGCCTAGCTGTCAATGGGGTCGACACGACTACCGCGTTGGCCGAGCGTCTGCTCGAATACTATTTCCCCAAATGCGAATCCGATGTCGAGGAGGATAATGGTGAGTAAGGGGCTAGGACTATTTTCTCCTTATTGTTTCCTGGGTTGTATGTACATTGCATATGGGCAAATCCAAGGCAAGGATTGATCAGATAAAAAATCCCTTTCCATTTCCTCTATCATCATAGGGTATTAAACTCGCAATGAAAAGAGGGGATATCATTAGATCTAGCTTAAAGGTCATATTAATGCCTTAGTTAGATAAATTATAAATTCAAAATAGCATTATTTCAGATAGCTTTAAAAAATGGTTTATAAAAATAAAATATTTTCTATTATCACGTAACGTGACACTAGTTTTTTTGCAATTAGTTTAAAACAATTTTACGAAACGATTTGAAATTGAACTTTATAAAAGCAATCCAAAATTCAAACCCTGGCAATAAAGTCAAATTTTTTCGAGCTTTTTCCCGCACAAAAATAAAAACTGCAAATCACGTATGACCGTCACGTGCGTGCCCCTTTAAATTGTTCATATATAAGAACCATAGAATTTTAGTTTCTATAGGCTTTCGTTTTTGGTATTGTTCCGATTCCCTTTGGGCTCTGTAAATAAATCGTAAATATTTCTAATTCTCAGATAATAAACAAAATGCTGTCGTGCAAAATGGCAAAAACGCTGAGAATGACAGTAAGTGTAATATCCAGCCCTCCCCCTACCCCCAACTCCTAACGACTAACAAACACCCTAACACAGCATAACAAAAAACGAGCATGCCAATTTATTTTACTAATCAAATTAAAATATTTACGATCGAATCGAGTCTTAGCGTTAGCTTTATCGGGTCTAAAAAATTAAGAACCTTAAGCCCAAACACCCCACCACCCTCTCCCCGCCCCTGTCAATGTACGCCATACACTTACAAGAACTATTGACCTCAATGTTTACATTTAGTCCGCCTCCCTTCCCCTCACTGAAAATGTGTCTAATCTAAGCATGCAGTGTTGACTAATTTTGCTAAACACAAACACATCAACAACAACAACAAAAAAAAACTATGTTTTTTCTATCACTTTCGTCTGTTCTCTCTCTCTCTCCCTCTCTGCTCTCTTGTAGTTATTGTTATTGGGGAGCCTGACTATGATCAAGAGATTGACACTAGATTCTTAGTAGCCGCCTCCACGGTATTTCTGTCCATGTCGTTGAAAATCATAACCGAAATAGTTGAGTACGTTAGAAGAAATCCAGAGATCGTAGGCATTATCGATAGGGAAATCAACAAGCTAATGGTAAGCGAACACTGCACAACTTCACATTTTTCATACTAAACTCTAATAAAAATAGAAGAAGAAAAAAATGTATACTTGCATGTTTCTTTTTTTTTTTTGTTCCCCCTCTTTTGTGTTTATAAATATTTAAATGTAATTTATTTTTCTATATTTTCTTATCGCTTTTGCAGTGCCAGTTCCCGCCAGCGAGGACCCAGTACTACACACAGTCCAGACCGTCGGGCGTCTATCCAATAAGATCTCGCGTCGCGTCTATCGAAATGTCTCCCGACAGATCAAACAGGTCCAGCAGGGCAACATCAACGACTATCTGAGCTCGCTGATCGCCGCACTCAAGCTGCATCAATATATTAACTTCATCAATTCATCGATGGGCACAAATGTCGAGCAGTCCACGTTAGCCAGCGACAACTGTACACCCTATGGCAACAACAGCGCCAACAATTCCCGGCCGCCGACGGCCAACAACAGCAACAGCAGCAGCAATGCCAAAAGCAAATCCATCACAGCAGCGCCAACTGCTGCCACAGCAGCAGCAACAGCAACAGCAGCGCCATCTACCGGACAATAAACTGCAGCTGGATTAGGATGTGGCGGGCCGAGGTCAGGAGTTCAGTAACTCCTCATTCACCACCCCCGACCCGCATCTTCGCCCAAACGCCTCTCAAGCGCTGCTCATTTTCTTATTTAGTTTTTTATTTGTAAGCCCTCTTTTTTTTGCATTTTTCTTTCTGTAAGAAACGTTAAGAAAATGGCCTAGGTAGCCCCCTCCCTCCCCCACATACACACAGCCCCCGCCCCCACCCGCTTAGCGCGCAAGCGTTTGCTTTGTAAATATTTATTTGAAGTAACACACATGCACACACCAACACACACACACACACATGCATACACACACACACACATGCATACACACACATATATATACATATTGATATAAGTTGTAGTTGTAAACGTTTTTAAAAATTTCTAAAGATACAATTTTTTTTTAGCTGTGCTAAATTAAAAAGCTAGCGCCACCTGGCGACCATGTGCCACACATGCACTGAATGAAGAATATAATCAACAAAACAAAGAGAGAAAAAACATAAAACCAGAAAAAAAAACAAATCAGAAATAATCCTAAATATACGTACATACACATGTATACACACAGACATATATACAGCCGTGCATTGTATATATGTAATGTCAGCCCCCCTCTTACACCCCACACAACACATACTTTCCACCATGTCCCATAACCGTTATACTATTTAATGATATTGTATAATATCCAAACTGAATTAATAGTTAGCTAGAACGAGATAGAGAAAGTGAGATGTATTCTCGTTTATGTTGTATGCTTACTGATATATATACATATATATATATATATATATTCTGGCATATGTATATATATATTAATATATATATAAATATAAACTGATGTTTTAATTATGCTTAAAATATAAACTAAACTTAGCTGATGAAATGATGATGAATTATGCTTTATATATATATATATACACACACGTACATATTTATGTATGGTAAACTATATTTTTAAATTTTTTTGCTCTAACAAAAAAAATACATGGAAAAGTAATAATAAACCTGAAAAAACAATAAAAGACGTATAAGAATGTGAATTATTAACGTTACGCCTAGATAATGTCATGGACGGGGTCTTAAAAAATCATCAGACAAATGGCATTAAATTTCATTTCATGGCACGCTCGAGATAGAGGAACCCACTCGAGAGATAAATACGCCGCTCCCCATGGACATATATAAATATTATATGTATATATATATATATAGATATAGATATGTATACCCAGTTTAGTTCTGGCCCAATTTTATGATGACTCGGACTTTCATTTCCTATTCCAAAGTCCCGAACCACTCGAAGCAACCGCGTTCACACTTTGCCACAGCGATAAGACGGCCCATAAAGTGTAGTACCCATATATATGTATATATATATAGTATATATATATATTAGCGAAAGAGTTTAAAAGCTTTAAGAAGTTATCTCCAGATGATAAGTCGATCTCTTAGGCTACATTCTGTGCGGTGAATAGTCTATCTATTCTTTATCAATGAACCTTTGAACTAGACGAAAGAATACATATACTCAGTTCCCTTAACAGTTGGGTTTACGACGGTTGTTGCTTGTTAGACACAAATCAAATGTGATTTATAAAAGATTTTAAAACCCCTAGCTTATCGGACACAAACGTTTTTAATAGCATTCCCAGCGTTTTTATTAGGGTATTATGAAAATCGAAGTACGGTTCGGTTTATACTTTCGTCACTAGCGTGTACTATAAATCATAGAAAGATAACGATTTATATAACTTAAATCTATGGGATATTTCTAGGTATCTAATTAGGATGCATAATATGAGCATTTAAGTGGAATTCATATTTCTTTTAAATACCTCAATAAATTTTAAAGTTTTTTACGACATGAACTGTAAGTAAGTAAATAATATAATTATGCTGTGATACGAAATGGAACATTTCATTATAACTGTTCTGTATCCTGAACTCTATATCGAGCCTCTAATATTCTAACCAATTTCGTCACTAGCGTGTGGATTTTATATAGCTGAGGTATACGTTTTCGGATAATATAGGTAAATACTACTCTACTTATTGCATTGTTAACTAGCATTGTTAACAACATTGTGTTGAGCTGTTATATTGGGTTAATTAATGAATGAGTTCTATGTGTTTCTTTTACCTAAACCTTAAAGAAAACAGCTAAATAATACACACAAGTACTATATATATATTACTTTCGACAAGAGCGTGGAATACAATTAACGATCATATGACTTCATAGCCATTAATTAATTAATTAAAAATTCTATATTCTAAATAAAGATATTTATATTTTATTAGTAATAATGAATGCAACTTTCGTCACTAGCGTGGCTTACTAATAACAAATACTATATCTTGGCAAATCGTGTGTTGGGAAGAAAAAGTTGATTTATGAAAAACTTTTACTAGTTTCTTAACAGCTTTCTGCTAGTTAGCTATATAGCTATAGGAATGCCTATGTTTTTTTTCGCCACTAGCGTGAACAGCAAAGCACAGAATTGCCTCACTATAACGAACAGAAGGGTTTTCATTTAAGCTTTGACTTGTTTCCTTTAGATATCTTCAATCTATATATATATATATATATATATATATATATATATATATATATATATATATATATATATATATATATATATATATATATATATATATATATATATATATATATATATGTATATATATATATATATATATATATAGAATATCTAAAGATTGATATGACGCGCAATAAGTGCCCTATTGTTGTGTTGTTCCGTTGTTTGCTCGTGATTAAATTGCACGGTTACGAATCGTTTTCTTATCGCTAACTCACCTGGTGCCGTAGTGCCAATTCAATATGAAGTTCAAAAATTGTGTTTGCCGCTTAGGGTGTATTTATAGAGCGGGGCCTTAGATAACGCGCGGGAAGGTGACAGTGTGGGAATTCCAAGGAACTTGTTTAGTCGATTTTATGTTCTGTGGCAATATATGTCTTTAGGTATTTGGGCTCTGATGCTGTTGTTGTTTTTTTGTTGTTCTCGATCCGGCGATCGTTCGATAATGATGGCGTTAATGGCATCGGCAAAAACTCAATTTTGTATACCCTGAATGCATTGAAAATGGGTTAATCGGGGTATGATGGTTTTCTACAAATGTATGTCACAAACAGAAGGAAGTTTCTGAGACTCCATAAAGTCGATTTAGCCCAGTCCGTCTGCACAAATGCAGCGATCTCGAAAACTACAAAAGCTAGAGACATCAACTTTTAGACTATAGATTCTGTGATACCGTACGCAGTACGAGTTTATCATTTTTGTCGATATTTTTTACCGTTTCATTAATAACGTTAAAAATGGATTTTAAGTCTTGGTTTTTCTTAGTTTTATTAGTGTGTGTGTGGGTGTATGTATGTGTGTATGCAAGGCGGTGGTATAGGGTATCCCCTAGTCGGGTGCTTACTTGTTTTTTTTTAAGGTTGCGTTTTCATTTCGCTTTCGCTCATTTGTATGCCCGACAGCGTTTTTGGGAGCGGACAAGTTTGGGCTTTGGAGCTGGTTAGCCGCATAGCTGGGATACCATTTGGGCTCCAGACGCTAAAAATACTTGTGGAGCGCATTTAAGGGATAGGATCAATAATTATGTATGAGTACGAGAGTGAGGGACGACAACTGCCCAAAAAGGTTCAGATTCCTATATGCTGCACATATCTTATAAATTCTTTTCTTCCTCAGGGTATTTTCTGTTGCGGGGTATTTTAGTTTTCATGTTATATGTTACACACTTCTGATGTGATTGCGTATAGACTTATTTGAGCCTGACCATATGTCGGCCTGTTCTATAGGAACTCTTGGTGGAAGCGCATCGGCTTACTATATCATATAGCTGGAATAATAGCTTATACATTTATTTGAATATTTTCATTAATGTTATGGATTTTTTGTTTCTGTACTATATATATATACCATTAAAAATGAGTAAATTAAGGTATGATGGTTTTATGCAAATGTATGTAACAGGCAGAAGGAGGGATCTCCGACCCCATAAAGTATATATATTCTTGATCAGCATCAATTGCCGCGTCGATCTAGCCTTGTCCGTCTAGAAAGCTGAACTTAGACTTTTTAAATTCGTGTCTACCCTACGCAGATCAAGTTTATTTCAAGTCATCGGTAACTCATCTCGTTTTCTTATTATCGAGATTTATCGGTTTTTTGAGCATATCTCAGAAACTATAAGAGCTATACACACAAAGGTTCAATATGTCCTCGCGAAGCATACGCAGTTTAAAGAATATTTCGAATTTTGGATAACTCCCCCAATTAATGAATGTAAAAACAGGGTATCCCTAGTCGGGCGCTCCCGACTAGAGCTCCCTCACTTGTTTTATAATATCTTAAGAAAAGTATTTTAATTTAATTTTAAAGTTATATTGAATCATTAGCATATTATTATTTAAAAAAAACCTGTTTTTGTCAAGGGAATATTTTAATAAAAACAGGTTTTTAAATAATTTCAACTAAAGCAAATAAAGTACCGGTAAAGTTATATTTAACGCTGTATTGTAGACAAATTTAGAAAAAAGTTGATATATTTTATTCAGATCTTAGAATAAGATAAGGTGTAAGTTTACGGTTGCATCAACGAGTCAAAAATGAGTTAGGTCCCGAATCGGTTACCGCCTTAATCTACCCTAACTTCTTTGCCTATATGTTCTATGTGAACTAAAGTCCAGTTACAGCAATAACGTTAAAACTTGGTACAGTTGGCTACTTTATGTTATGACTACTGCATAAATCGGAATGAGCCAAATCGGTTTGCTATATCATACAGTTACCATAGAAATTATGGTACACGTTTACTGTATATATGAGAGGGTATGTTAAGTTCGATGCGTAAACATAACTTCTGCTCTGTTAATTTTTTTCTTTGCTGTGGTTTTTTTTTATTTATTTTTTTATATTTTGTCTCGCAACGCTTGAGTGATCTGTTGGTGGAGCGAGTTTCCGAGCCGCAATTGGACTTTAATTTCATCTTAAGATCATAATAGCGCCAATGCTGATAATCATGTTGCTGTTAATGATCATCGGCTGATCGGTTGGAACAGACCGCAAGATCAGCAATTTGCAACAGGGAGCTGCCACAGTGGACTTTGCTCCTCTATAGCGTCATGCCCCCTCCCGCCATTCCTTGCTGCTGCTGCCCTCCGCCTATGTGGTTGATCTACATATGATGACGACGTCAACGCTTAAAGTCTTTCAATAAGGGGGGGGGGGAGGTAGGCAGCACTCAGTTGGCAACGCAGACGACGCAGATTTCTTATCAGACTTCCAAAGGCGTCAGCTAAAACAAAGCAACGAAAAAGAAAATAATAAAAAAATAAATAACGCTGAAACCTCGAAACCTCGACAATGTACTATATAGAGAGTATGTACATACATATATGTACATATATATATGCATATATTTACGGAGAAAGAGAGAAGCGCAATTGCAGTGGTGATAAGGCATCAGGATGAGGCTGGGCGTGTACTTCCAAATGTGGGCGCAACGGAAGAGGCGTGGCGCACCGCGTCAAGCGAACGGGGAGGTGGGGGACGCAGTGCGGCCCAAGTGCCAAAGTACAGCAAATGGCGTGATTATTATTATTCTCATTATTATTACTTCGCTTTTACACACACTCGTAGATGGGCTGGGTGTGTGTGTGCGTGTGTTTTATTGCCAGCTCTGATCTGGTTTTTGGTGTCGTAATTACTGCACTCAACGGGCGCGTTCCGTGGGATGCGCCCAATCAGATTTAGCCAGTGCCACAGCCCGCTGACAAATTGTGGTTCATGTTCGGGCTAAGCACTTTACGCAAGTTAGCTTTGCAAAATTGAAGCAGCTTTTGAGAACAGTTGTGACAACCACCGTGGTGAGTTGGTGGTTGGCGTCCAGGCTGTGCATCGACCTTTATTTTTATATATGTACATATATATATTAGAGATTGTTCTTTATATATAATGTGCTTGACTTGAATTCTGCTTTCAGGGTTTTATTGTATACTGTTTCTTTATTATTCACCTACATATAAAAGAGTGAAAAATAACAACAATGCGTATAGAAACCGGTTTTATCTATCTTTCATTGAATCTGGCTTGGTTGAGATGCTATGGATTAAAACCGGTTTGAACAGTTGGAGGTAAGTAGTATGGAACTGTATATTCTGCCTCAGGAAGTGGGCGTGTAACCGGAAGGGGGCGTGTAACAGGAAGTGGGCGTGTAACCGGAAGGGGCGTGTAACAGGAAGTGGGCGTGTAACCGGAAGGGGGCGTGTAACAGGAACAGGAAAAATGCGATTTTGAAGCTTGCTGATAATTCACACAGCGCTGTTTATATTTGAGATTGGCCACGTATACAATTAATGTTCAATTTATAATTATTACATATTTATTATTACATCTATTATATGTATATATGTATATGCATATCGACATGGATTTCGCTGAGATAAGAACCCATCCATGAGCATGTGATTAGTCTGTACATGGGAATTTTATAAATGCAACTCAACTAATTTGTTGCTAAGTCAGGGCGCGCATGACGTCACATTCGCGGACTGCGTGCGCCGGCCGAGCAATGGGAACGCGTTCCAATGCGCTCTCGCGCTCGCTCTTTCGCTCGCGCGCTCACTCTTTCTCTCTGCCGTTTTTTGTTTGTTGTACTTTCCCAGCCCCAGCAGCGCTGTGCAGCGAGCGAATATTGTTGCTTCAGTTGGGTGATTCACCACAGATCTCAATTCACCATGTGTCCAGCCAGCAAAGCTAGCTTGCGAATAAAATCCGACGTCTAATTTATTTAGTTAGTTATCTATGCAACTGCAAGCGAGGAAGTGCTCAAGTGCTCGATGCGACCCGAAGAAGATAAAGAAGAAAAAAAACAACTATTATATTGTTAAAAGTAAAATGAAAGCAGCAGTCAGCAACGTAAATGAAGAAACGGAGCGCACATTTTGCGAGACTTGTGCCGTTTTTGTGTTGCGTGACGAGTGGCGGCATCATGTGGGCGCGAAGGAGCATAGAATGCGTTTGTTTAGACCGGTTAATGACAGAGTGGAAGTCATATCGGGCGGCTTCAAGAATCGGATAAGCACATTCGCATACAAAAATATAGAAACTGGCTTATGGATACCCGATAAGTTCTTAGTGGAGGCCAGTGCCGAGTTGGTGCCGATACTTCAGCCCGTTGTGTTGGCGCACGTCGCGTGCAAGGTGAATTTCGAGCTGAGAGCGATGTATAAGAAAATGAGCTTAACGAATGAGACAGCTGAGCGAACGGCCGAAGCGGAGGATCAAACCGAGATAAGTCATCAAACGAAATTGTGCGTTATAACGGTCGCCACGGATATTGCGGAAGTTTTCGAAGAGCATTCAGCCGAGATCAGTGCTAAGATGGATGATTTTCAAGACAGGGGCAGCGGTTGGATATTGTCGAAAATCGTACGCCTTGAGGTGAACATCAATAAATACTGTCCTCTGAAGGGCGGCAGTTACATCGATCTGCCGCCCATTTTGAAGAGTAAGAAGGCACTGATCAATGTGAAAAACGAGGACGAATTCTGCTTCAAATGGGCAGTGATATCCGCACTGAAAATACCCAACAGCAATAATTCGGATAGATGCGCCAGTTATAATGTGGCTGACATTACGAGTTCCACGATCGAAATCAATGCCAAACTTACGCTCAATTTTAAAAATATGCAATTCCCAGTCTTGCTCAAGCAGATTAAGATTTTCGAGACCCAAAATCCGTGCATTAGCATTAATGTATTTGGCTACGATTACACAAGCAGCTACGTAATCGGACCTCTGTATTTAACACAAGCCGTACGGGAACATCATATAAGCCTTATGTATTTGGAGAAAGAAGATTACGCTCATTTTGCGTGGATCAAGAATTTGTCAGGGTATGTTTACTAACATTTAAATATAAAATGTAGAACTTTATTGTTTCTGGCGACCTTTCTATTATTTAGCCGGCTCGGTGTTAAGCGTCTCTATATTATTAAAAGTATTTGTTTTTTAATGATTGGATTGGGTATTGGGGGTATACCCTGAAAATAAATAATGTAATTAAATTAAAATTGCTTTTTTTTTTAACTTTCAGACTTGTGCACAATCAGCTAACAAGCAATTGCGGTAAATTATATTTTTGCAATACGTGCCTCAACTATTCGCAGATCAAAAGCCTTGCGGCTGCTCATCAATGTGGGAAAGTTGTCACACGGCTCCCGACGGAAAATGCTCGACTTGGCTTTCAGACGCACAAACACCGCCTGCCGGTGCCCCTGGTTGTCTATGCGGACTTTGAGTGTGTGCTGAGTCCGGTGAATAAGCGCCGGAGTGAGAATGTTGTGGCAACCGAGCAGCATATACCCATAGCGTATTCGTATTTAATCAAATGTGAAACCGATCAGTCACTCGAGAAATTTGTGATCGAGAGCGGCCACGATGCGGGCCTTAAGTTTGTGACGTCACTGTTCAAAGATATAGCTGAGATCTATACTAGCTATCTGAGCAAAAAAAAGGCCATGATCATTAGCGACGAGGAGGAATTGAGTTTTCTGAGTGCAATCACTTGTCATATTTGTGGGAAAGATCTGGGTACTGATCGAGTCAGAGATCATTGTCATTTAACTGGCCAATATAGAGGTGCTGCCCACAATAAATGCAATATTCAATATCGGATTTCATCGTTTGTGCCCGTATTCTTTCATAATTTCTCAAGGTACGATGGACATTTATTTATACGCGAATTGCGGAAAAGCGACGGTGAAATTAAGGTAATTGCCCTCAACAAGGAGCACTATATTTCTCTATCGAAATTTATAAACATCGAGGGTCAAGAGAAACTGCTGGAAATACGATTTTTGGATACATATCGCTTTATGGCCGAAAGCTTGAATACGCTCAGTGCCAATTTGAGTGTGGAAAACTTTACGACCGTTCAACACTATTTCCCAGATCCCCAACAATTTCAGCTGATGATAAGAAGGGTGTTTTCCCTACGATCATTTGGATGATTCAGAACGTTTGATGGAAACGTCGCTGCCAGCGAGAGAAAATTCTTTAATCGTCTCACGAATAGCGAATGCTCTGCCGAAGACTATGCACACGCTGAGAATGTCTGGCAAAGCTTTGGTTGCGCCACACTCCAGGATTACATGGAGCTGTATCTGAAAACAGATGTTCTCTTGTTAGCGGATGTTTTTGAAAATTTTCGTAAAGTTTGCCAGAAAATTTACAAACTCGATCCGGCGCATTATTATACAACACCGGGTCTGTCCTGGAGTGCCATGCTGAAGACCACGAAAATCGAACTGGAACTATTGACGGACATTGATATGTACAATATGATCAAGGTTGGCATACGGGGTGGCTTAGTTCAGTGCTGTAAACGGTACTCGAAGGCCAATCTGAGGGATATGCCAGACTACGATGGCACGAAGCCAACGGAGCACCTAATGTATTTGGATGCAAATAATTTATATGGTTGGGCCATGTCACAGCATCTTCCATATGCGGAATTTCAATGGTTGTCCGAGGAGGAAATCAATGCATTCGACGTACGAACTATTAGCGCAACCTCCGACTATGGTTACATACTTGACGTCGATTTGGGGTATGATCGGGCGCTGCACGATCGTCACAATGATTTACCCTTCTGCGCGAGCAAACAGAGGATGACGCCCAAGGCGGACGCGGAGAAACTAATTGCCGACCTTAGGCCCAAAACTAATTATGTCATACATTATCGCAATCTCCAACAATGCCTCAAACATGGCCTGACACTGGAGAAAACCCACCGAATCTTGCGCTTTCGGCAGGCGCCGTGGCTCAAGAAGTACATCGATCTCAATACGGAGCAGAGAATCAAGGCGACAACAAATTTCGAAAAAAATTTTTTCAAGCTCCTCAACAATGCCGTCTACGGCAAGACCATAGAGAATGTGGAGAAGAGAGTCGATGTCAAGATTGTGACCACATGGAAAACGGTCAATTGCAATAAATTGGGAGCACGTGCACTGATTGCCAGTCCGAAGTTTCACAGCTTGTCGCAATTCGCAGAAGATATGTATGCCATACAGATGAATCGATTGCATTATGTTTATGATAAGCCCACCTATTTGGGATTTGTCGTATTGGAATTGTCAAAATGGCTAATGTATGATTTCCACTATGATTATATGAAGTTGAAATTTGACAATAGGATCACGTTAAACTACATGGATACGGATTCATTTATCTACTCGATACAGACGGAGGATTTTCTGCAGGACATCAGTGGGGATGTCGAAATGCGATTCGATCTATCCGATTATTCCGAAGAGCAGCGCAATAAGTATCATATAACAACAAGCAACAAGAAAAAGCTGGGCATGATGAAGGACGAGAACTGTGGTAAACGAATGCTCGAATTTGTCGGTCTACGGCCCAAAATGTACGCCCTGTCCATCGACAAAGGGGGCATTGTGAAAAGGGCTAAGGGTGTCACAAAACCGGCATTGAATAAGCTCAGCTTGGCCAGCTACAAGGAGTGCCTTTTCAAGAATAAACAATTTTCTGATGATATGCTAATGATAAGGTCCCAGGCACATACGCTATACACACAGAGTGTGCAAAAGGTGACCCTCAGCCGTACGGATGACAAGCGCCATATCCGAGAAGATGGCATACATACCTATGCTTGGGGTCATTATCGAATCGAAACTTAGAAGATCACTTTATGATTGTGCAATACAATAAATGTTAATTTGTATTTTAATAAAAGTACGAATATTTATTCTCGTTCACAAAGTGCAAATAGTGTATTGGGTTTGTGCAATGACCGTCTTGCTTTCGCCGCTATTGAAACTAGAGTATTTTCAATAATGAATATATTTGAAATGCAGAATCAACCTAGAGGACAAACCATGAAAAAATTGCCTTCAAACATGAAAATTGGTTCAGTTTTGACAAAATTATGGGCGTTTTAATTATACGAGCTATGGATCCGAGAGTTTTACATGTCCAAATTTTTGTTAAATTTTGCATGATTTTCAACAAAAAAATTTGACCTCCTCAGAATCGGTTTTAATGTTGTTTTTATACTAATTTTTATACTAAACCACAATCGATTTAAAATACAAATTCGCATTTCTAAACAAACATGAAAATCGGTTCAGTTTTTACACAGTTATGGGCGTTTGAAAATGCTAGCTCTGGATCCGAGAACATGATGTTTGGATGTAAATTTCTTAAAATTTGTTTTTTTGAATGCTGCAATTTGCAATGCTATTTCTGCTCCATTATTGTTGATAAAAAAAGCATTATAGTTGAAATAAAATATCGTTGGGAAACGACGAAAAACAAAATGTTCCCGAGGCGGTGTCGATCACCACAAGTATGGCACAATACTAAAATGCACACTATATATAAGAGATATATAGTTATATTGTTAAAATTGTCAGGAGGGTTCAACAGAACGCGCAATCCACAACGTCGACACAATTATTAAGAAGATCTTTTATATAGTTAAATAAAGAAGATTGCAACATGATTTCAAATTTGAAAAGCACTGCCAAAGTTTCGTTTCACTGGCGAACGCTGAAAAGCGACAGCCGTTTGAGCCGATACTTTTACAGCCTGATGCAAAAGCTGGCGCAGAATAGAATCTGTTTTGCCGAGGCGATTCTGCTCGCCATTTTCAGATACGCGAAAATCGTGCCCCTGCATTTGTACATCTGTGTGGCCATTGAGACCGCCCTGGCCGATGGCACACGTTGTCGAACCGACAGATACTACGGCGTATCCGATGGCAATGCCGTGCACACAGACGGCGCTCTGATCGGCCGAAATAATACGCCTGCCCTGCTCCCGTTCACCGCCTGTACGCCGGGCAGTTGGCCCGTGCAGTATCGCAAAGATAGCACGACTCCCGACGCGCTGGTCCCGCATGGATTGGAAATCTTCGGGCGTGCCACTGAAAGACATACGAAGTGCCTCAAGGCGTTTGAAGTTAACAGCTGCTAAGGCGCACATCGTCCATGAACTTCTCTGTGATACCCTATCGAGCGCTGACAAGTCGGTTGTATCCCACTGCGAAAGTATTGCGGTAACTGAGCAACAGCTCTGCGCCATGGATGCACTCGTCCGCCATTGCCAGCCATATTTCCACTACAAGTTGGTGGGCAACAATTGCCAGAATGTGGCCTGTGATATTGTGGAAATGCTGAGGCAACCATTTTATATACCGAACTGGGTACCACAAAATATACACACCAAATATTTGACTGAGCTTCGAGTGTTGAGTTGAATGGGGAAAAGCATAAAACCCTGTTTCAACTAAGCCAACAGCCACAGTGAAAGAAAATAGTGTCGTCCAAAAGGAAGCTACACTCTATTTTTTTTTTTTATTTTTGAAATGCAGAATCCATCTAGGGGTCAAGCCGTGAAAAAAATGCCATCAAACATGAAAATCGGTTCAGTTTTGTCAAACGGCTGTCGCTTTTCAGCGTTCGCCAGTGAAACGAAACTTTGGCAGTGGTTTTCAAATTTGAAATCATGTTGCAATCTTCTTTATTTAACTATATAAAAGATCTTCTTAATAATTGTGTCGACGTTGTGGATTGCGCGTTCTGTTGAACCCTCCTGACAATTTTAACAATATAACTATATATCTCTTATATATAGTGTGCATTTTAGTATTGTGCCATACTTGTGGTGATCGACACCGCCTCGGGAACATTTTGTTTTTTCGTCGTTTACATCCAAATATCATGCTCTCGGATCCAGAGCTCGCATTTTTTTTTTCAAATTTTTTTTTGTCTAATAGGCATTTGTTTAATAGCATGTCATCGAAATCGAAAATCGATGGATAAATATTTTCACTTCCGGTTATTCGTCCTTTTTCCGTTGTTTTCACACTTCCGGTCAAATGCAGCCCTGCCTTTGCATCTTCACTTCCGATTGCTCGATCATTTCCGATTGTTCTCTCTGACTTCCTGTTAATCGCCCACTTCCTGTTGATTTTCTTTTTTTCCCCTGAGGCAGAACATACAGTTCATCACTACTTACCACTACAACTTACTATCTCTCTCTCTCTCTGCCTCTCACGTACTACTTACTATCTCTCTCTGGCTCTCCTCTCACGTACTGCTTACTAATTACTCTCTCTCTCTCCCTCTCTTACTACTTACTAATTACTCTCTCTCTCTCTCGTCTCGCGACAGCCACGAAAATGTTAGTCAGTAGTGAGTCATTGATAATACCAATGTTCCTACTACTATTATATTTTCAATACACAAAACAAATGTGAATTACACCACATTAGCAGCAATTTGTAGCGTGGACACTAACCACAAATTGCTGTGTGACCAAGTCCGGACACCGCTCCGAATGCCGTGTTGCTGTACCGGCTAAATATGATGGGATCAAGCACAAAACAGACAGACTTGCCTCCATTCACTCAAAGGTAAGCTCAATACATATTGATTTTTTTCAATATTAATTACTATTTCCTGTAGAATAGAACTAAAAAATGTTATCAAAAATGCTTTTGATTTGAGTGCGAGTTGTAAAGTGAAATGCAGTATTAAATGACAGCTGCTATTCAATTCATAAAAGCCAGCCAAATGTCGGACATATTTTACATATTTTATTCAAATTATTCGATTAAATTTTTTAAGAATGCGTCTTTAAAAAATTAACGCGATGTATATAATATACATATATATATTTATATGTTTGTGTTGGTTAATTTTCTATTCAGAATTTTTATTTTTAGGAGCTTAGCACATCATAAAACGTGGATCAGTAAGTAGAACCATTAGCTAAATACAGTCGACATAGTACTTGTATATATGTATATATATTTGTATGTTGTGTATATATTTGTTATATTGTGGCTTATGAATTAATGTTAATACAGCAGTTTTTTTTACTTAATTTATTAAGGTTTAGTTTAATTTAATAATATACTTGTCAATTCTTGTGGATCTTTTTGCAGCTACCATTTGTTCTTTGTGTTGTTGAGGGTTTTGGTGGTGGGGTTGGTTGATCATGGGCTGGGGGCGTAGGCGTGCCCGGGCGTACTCATAGCCCCATAAAGCTTGTTGCTTTTGTTTGTGTGTATTGTGCTACATTGCATTTTTGTTGTTTCCCTTCCTTATTTTTTTTGTTTTCGTTTATCACAGACGCCCAGCACTTGCCCCACAATTGTGTATGTGTGTATGTGTGTGTTTATTGGGGGTGCTTGGGTATATATTTTGGATTCTGTTTATCACTTGTCTACGCGCACCCAAATTTTCATCCATTCATTTGGCTATTAGCTAGCGTATTATATATATATATATATATATATATATTTATATATTTATATATATACATATCTATATATATATATTTATATATATATATTTATATATATATACATATATAAATATAGTTAAGGACCTGCCAGATTTGCGTTTTCAACCTTCTCGGGTCTGGCATAAAGCATAACAAAATTAACTACATCAGATTCAGAGTTTTCGTTGCTGATTTTGTTGTTCTAGTTGTTGTTGCGAATGGTTCCAGCTAAATTGGATTTTCTCTTTTTTTGGCTACCATAAAAAATTAAAAAAAATTAAAAAATGCTAGTTAAACTAACAACATTTGATGTGCTTTGCGCTTCCAACGCTTAAACCCAAGCAGACATATTTGCTGAGTCTTCCACGCTCTACCGACTCTAAGGCTTGGCAGTTTGGGCAACGCCAGCTGCCAGGCTGCTGTTGTTGCTGCTGACATCAGCAACGGAATCCTGTTTGTTCAGCAGCTGCATAAAGTATTCCCCAAAGACGGCATGATTGTAGGAGACCAGCCGCCGAAATGAGGCAATAAATGCAACCAGCTCCTCCTCGAAATCGACAAAGCCGGCGGGCGGCGGCGGTATATTGCCATTGGCGCGCAAGGCGACCCGCACAAAGCCATCCAACCGATTGGCTATAGTTAAGTTACAAGAAAGAAATTAAATTCGTTGTACCTTTAGCTCTTCCTTTTAAGCAGCTGCTGCACTTACCCATTAGCTGGCGCACGGGCGATGTCTTGTTGGGCAGCTGGAGCACCTGGCTCTGCAGCTGCGATTGCTGTGTCTCGCTCAGCGGCGGCAGCTGCTCGTTGGCCAGCGATTTGTTAATAAAAGCGCGTATCTGCTCGTAACAGCTTGCGATACCAGCGCTCAATTCTCTAAATTAAAGAAACGAAACGAAACAAAATCAAAATAAGATTCCAACTTCAAAACTGTGAGCGTTATAGAATTTTTCGGTTTATAATATATACAACCCCATCAAGTATATATAGTCTTAATCAATATCAACACCCAAATCGATATAAGAATATCCATCTACTTGTCTGCCTGTTGCTATGCAAACTTGTCACTTTTAATTTCATATTTTCAGCTTTGCTTGGATCTTCTTTAATATTATGTAGCTGCCTAAAAAAAACCTTTAATTTAATTGCAAAACAATGGTCAATTTCGTACCTAAACTTATATATAAAAGTTGTATATACAAACCCTCTAATTTAAGATAAACAAAAAAAAAAAATAAATAAATAAATAAAAAATAAATAAAAAATATTTAAACTACATTTGGAAAGAATGTGAAGCAAAAAGGTTCGAATCACAAACTGGACTTAAACAAAAATTAAAAACCCAACATAAAGTCGAAACAACATCGGTTTAACCTTTAAACGCTTGAACAGCCAAATATACCCATTTTCAACTTGTGAACAGAGTATACAAATTCATGAGAGTGAAGGGGACGGCAGGTGACTGGCTTATCACGCCCTTCTACTTACTCTTCCTGCTTCATGTCCTGCACGAGTATGTCCAGCTGCTTGGCCAGATTGACGCGATTCTCGCGACGCTGCGATATCACTGGCACACCCTGTGCTATGGAGATCAGCGAGGCGCATAGGATGAGCCTTTGGCCACGCCAGCTGAGGCCCGCAAAGCGTTCCTTGTCGATGCGCAACAGCTCGGGAAACTCCTTGTCCGCCGGATAGTTGAGCAGCTGCATGAACGCATTGTAGATGATGTCCTCATTGGTGTTGCAGCCGACTCGATTACGCTGCAACCAATCCTCAGTGGTAGGAAAGCCAACTGCAAAAATAGTATACGTTTAGGTATTTTATTTATTTCATTTAATTTTTTAATTTTTGTTGTATCGAAGTGTAAATACCCTAGCAGATGTACGATATATATCTTATCTTACATAAATTCAATATTTGATCGGTTGCTCCTAATGGAGTATTAAGATTCACCACTTCGGTTCCAGAGGTGACTTCTGAAAGTCCTATTTTTTTTTATACAAAAAATTACAAACAATAAATATAATGGTATATATCTTACATATAATACATCTCGCTGACCAACTTTTGTATATATTTAATATTTAAAAGTGCTATATCGAAGTGGATTGAAAAACAAAATTGTATTGATAAAAAGGAATTAAAAAAAAAACAAAACAAAAACAGAAATTATTTATTCTAGGTGTATAATGACAATTGTAGTTTTTCAACATAAATCAGTTTTTATGCAATTATCTGAAGCATTGTTAATTGGAGAGGTTATAGGATATAGAGGATATATCTTGAAAAGTGATTCAAACAAAAAAATTTGTTTAATTTTGTGTTAACACTTATTAAAAAAAAAATCCGGAATTTACTTCATATTGTTTCTAATGGAGCTATATGATAAAGTCGAACTATATTGCCAAGTTTAATATTTTTTTAATTTATAAAAGCTGCTTGTTCGAGATATCTTTAAAAATAAGTTTTTTATAAAAAAAAATTATTTTTCGACGGATACTTATAATACGTAGACAAAAAGCAAAATACGGAGCCAACAATAACCCAATTTTCAAAATCGATAGCCTCAAAACTTAGAGACAAAGGAACAAACTTGGCTATATTGAGTCGGCTGTTGATACGGATCAAATATAAAAATTAAAATATAGATTACGGGCAGTTATTATGCCCTTCGCCAGCTGCCTCCTCAATTGAGGCATGCCCCATACACATAAGGTATACGCACCATTTCCATGAAATTCACGCAAATATGTGCTAAACTTCTCCTTCTCATATTCTACAGAATTGAGGGCAATGTCGTTGCGTGCGACGGACACCAAAAAGTTGGCCATATCCAGTTTCAACAGGGACATGGTCTCAAAGATCCCGCGAAATGTGTCGACAACATCCTCGATTTCGCGCAACTTGGCGACCGTCTCATCGCGCGCCGGAGCGCACATGCTGGCCAACAAATTGATAACGAAATTGGCATATGACCTAAAGTCTAAGGTGCCACGCTCCGCCTGCTGGCGGATGAGCGTCTCATCTAGGGCCGCATTGATGCGCACCATCGCATGGGCATTATTCGGCGACAGCAGCTGCGGAAAATCCTCCTTGATCTCGCCCAGCAGACGTATGGCCTGATCATATGAGGGCGGCACACGTTCCAGCTGCTCGCGCAGCATATCCCAGAAGGCCTTGTGTACCATGGTCTTCATGCGACCTTCTAGACTGAAAGTGCACGAGTGTGCGTGTGTGTGTGTGTGTGAGTGAGCGAGCGAGAGAGAACGAGAAAGAAATGGTGGATGACTCACCTGTCTGTGGGCGGCTTGTACGGCTGCAATTTAAACTCCGGATTTAGAGCTATCTCATGGGCCAGCTCCATGTTCTTGAGATTCTTAAACATGCTGGCCACCTCGTCCATGGTGACCACCTTGGGCGGACTGCCATCGAGGCTGGGCAGCACAAAGCGCATCATGCTATCCGTTGAGCTTTCGCTGTCCGTGCGCAGGCGCAGCTCCTTATCCGGATTCGGTTGCGCCTGTTGTTTATTGTTCTCCTTGGCGTCCATATTTGAATCGCTTTGATTGGAAATTAATGGTTCTTTACTGGAAATTTATGGTTGTTTTTTTTGTTTGCTCTCGCCGATTTCCAATTGGAATTCTGCTAATTGGCTTCTTTGTTCCAGTGTTGTGCTCTTGTTGGTGTTGTTGGTCGTGCAACTGGTTTTCTGCAAATATGGAATGAAGCGTGTTTTTCCTTATTTGCTGCAATTGCGACTCGCTTCCGAGTTTACTTAGGCTTTTAAGCTTTTAAGCTTTTTCTTTAAAGCGCAGTTCAGGGTCAGCTGCGTTTAAAGCTGTCAAAATGCGTCGTTAAAACAAATGCAAGCCACTAACCGTTAATTATGTGTGCGTGTGTGTGTGTGTGTGTGTACGAGACAACAAAGAAAACAGCCAAACAAGAGTTACAAATACAAGCAACCACCTTACAAACACACACACACACAGACACTAAAAAAGGGGGGAGAGAAGCAAATATTTCTAGCCCAGATCAAAAATATATATATATACATATATTTAAAGACAAAAAAATCGCTGCAATTTGAATTTGAGGCGCTGACACAGTTTCCAAAATTAACGCGGAAAAAGCAGAGAGAACGAATTGCACAATATAAACAAAGAGGGGCAAATAAAGCAGCCTATGAAAACAGAAACGAAGAAATTTTTCTACTATTGCGCAGCAGCGCAGCTCTCTGCATGCAGTGTCTGTGTGTGTATTGTGAAATGGACACAAGGACGGCGCGATTGGGTGGTTGAATGGGTTGGGGGCAGATGGCACAATAATTGCAACAGTATCAAATACACACTGATACGAAATTAGTGAGTGCACCAATTGGACTTACCACCAAATAGTAGGAACTAACATTCCAAAAAAAAAAATTTAATTGGTTTTAAACTTTAAAACACTTGCACGTTTAATTTAAAGCTGTTTGAAATATATTATTTTTGTTTTTGATTTTAAATACGTTTTTCACAATTTATAAAGCATTTTATTTTGCCCGCACACGCTACACGCGCTTACGACGTCCAAATTGTAATGTGAGTAATAATGTTATGAATGTTCGAGTTCAGTTTGAACTAACGCAGGCCACCTTTGTTTGTTGTGCTTGCTTTCTGTTGTGCTGTTGTTGCTGTTGTTGCTGTTGCTGCTCGCATATGTTCCACAACATTCGAGAATAAGGGCAGATATGCAGCTCGCTGCCACTTGCATGAAATGGCCAGGCAAAAACTTGCTTTGAAACTAGCAAAACATTAGCTATTTGCGATTTATGGTCACTTCAAAGAACAAAAAAAGAAGAAAAAACATCTCACTTGAAAACTCCTTGGGTTTCACACAAAATTATTTGGCAGAAACTAGCACAATATTTGCTATTTGCAATTTATGGTGACTTCCAAGATTAAAAAAAACTGTTCACTGGAAAACTTCTCCGGTTTCACACTGAATTATATGGCTTTGCACAATTTATTATTAATAATTAATACTCGTAGTGGCTTGCTTTGTTCGTCTTTTGTGTTTCAGCATACTGAGCTGAAATATTTGGCGTTGCCACAGCGCTAAAGGCGAGTAAGATAACATAAACGGTAGTTCTAGCTCAATTTGCTGAATGAGTTTAATTGTTCATTTACGATTCATGCACTAAATATGTAGTTATTCACACCGTTCAGTTATACAGTTGATTATGAACAGTGCATTCTGTGCAGCTAATCAGTCGGTCACCATGTTCGTAATCGAATCGTTTAACTTTCTTTTGTTCAGGGTAAGCTACCGAATAACTGAACCACATGCGTAATTCATACACGACTGCACGGCTAAATAACTGATCAACTGAATACGTTCGTATATTTTGCACTGGATAAGTTCAGTAGATCATATTAATGAACCGTTATTCAAATGAACTTGTTCTGAACTAAGCGACACAACTCTGCAGTGTGCACCTTGGCTAGGTGGCAACGCCAGCAACTTAATATCAGACACCAGACAGACACAATAGTATAGAAGAATTTTAGGTTTTTTCTCCTTCAGGCTAATGTTCAATTTTGTAAAATAAAAACAGCTGCTGTAAAAACGAGACAGACAGACGCACACAACAACAACAACAGGAGTAGCATACACATTCGCCAAGTGTAGTGTACGTTGTTAATGCCAATCGATGGTGTAGTCTTCGTGCTCTCTGTGTGTGTGCAACGCCCCGCCCGCTCCTTACCCGCTAGCCCAAAACACAGCCCAGCCTACCCGCCATAAACTTACGACATGGAAAGTGAAAAGATATTGATGGCCGCCGGCGTTACGGTCGCTGCCGTTGTCGGTGCGTTCGTCTTTTGGGGTCCATCAGGTAGGTCACTTAACCAATCACTTTGCAACACTGTCTAACTGATTGGCGAACACTGCAGGATCCCGTTTGCGCCAGCGTCGCGGCCAAATCGCCGGACTCCACAATTTCGGACGGACATGCTTCCTCAATACACTGCTACAGGCGCTGGCTGCCTGTCCACAGTTCATCGCTTGGCTGCAGCTGTACAATGGCGCGACGCCCGATCGCAAGAGCCTTATTAGCTCCATGCTAAGCACATTGGAGGTGGTGAACGGCACGCATGCGACGCTGCGCGGCGATCCGCATTCACCGGGCGCCGTACTACGCGCCCTTAACACATTGGGCTGGGTGATACCACAGGAAGAGCACGACGCCCACGAGCTGTTCCACGTGCTCCTCTCATCGCTGGAGGAGGAGGCAACCCGGCCGCAACAATTGGGCTGCCTATCGGATGCCCTGCTGCCAAACGCGTCGGGCCATGAGCTCGGCAATGGCAGCGACACCGGCGATGGAATCGCCGCCAGCTATGCACCGGCCTCCGGCTATCGTATGTGCAGTGGATCAGCCGTTGGTGTGGGCCAGCGCATTGGTGATCAGCCGAATCGGCCGTCGAGTGCGATGCTCTCCGATTTTCTGAACATGGAGTACGATGAGTCGACGAACCTGCAGCGCCTGGTGCGCTCCGAGGCCCATACGCCCGACTCACCGGCTTCGGTGTGCGAACGCGAATCGGTTGAGGCCATGACGCCTGGCGCCTCCTCGTTTCTCGCCCATTCGCCGTTTGGCTATCAATCGGCTTTGGCCGCCATGGAGTTTATTGAGCCGCAAACGCAGCCGCTGAATGCCTCGCCCATTTTGGGCGGCGAGCGCTTGTCGCGTCCGCGCCAGACGCAACAGCAGCAGCAGCTGCAATCGCATAGCGAGGGTCTCAATCGACGCGTCTCCGGCTCGTGCCGTTCCCTGGAGCGCCTTAATCGCGGTCCTGGACGCGTCTCCATCTGGTCGAGCATGATGCCCAGCCAGGTGGCGCATCCATTTCAAGGTGCAATGGGCGCCCAAATTGTCTGCAACGGCTGCGGCTCCAAATCGGCGGTGCGCTATGATAAATTTGATAGCGTCACCCTCAATCTGCCCACTCAGCGGCGTTCCGGCTTGAGCTTGGGCCATTTACTGAGCGAGTACATCACCTCCGAGGATCTGAGCGATGTCAAATGCGATTCTTGCAACGAGACGACCATGCACACCAAATCTGTTACCTTTGCCAAGCTGCCGGCCTGCCTCTGCATACATATTGCACGCACTATCTGGCTGCCCACCGGGCAGGTGTGCAAGCGACAGGATTACGTGCACTTCCCCGAGAGCCTCTCCATGGCGCCCTACAGCTTTGTGCAACCGCATCTCAACAGCCAGGTGAGTGTGTGTGTGTGTGTCAAAATATTGCTATCTGGCAGAAATTCCTCTCAAAGGAGATTTAAGTTATAGTTTGTCGATATTGTTTTTTTTATTTATTTTATACTATAAATGTCAAGCTAGAAATAGCTGAGTTTGTGTAGAATATATGTGTTGGCAAATCTTTAAGAAACAAAAATTGTTCATAAAAACTTAATTTTTGAACAACTGATCCTTTGTTAGATATTTGATACAGTCGTATAATTTATAGTAGTTCATTTTGTTTATACATTAGAAAATTAAATCGTTAAGATATCTTTAAAAAAAAACAATTTTTTTTGTATACAAATTAAGTTTAAAAAAATTTGCTGAATCGATTTATATATATAAAATTTATGGAGTCAATAAGGCTCAATGCTCGTTGTTTAATCTCAATGTTTAATCCTACGTAGTGGTAAAAAAAAGGATATATAGGTTTTGTTTATGTTTCTTCTTCCTGTCCGTCAGTTTATTTATGCGAATGCAATTTTTTGAACTATTAAAGATAAAGCCTTAAAACTTGGAATATATATATACTTGCGTATAATCACGTCAGATATACATAGTTTAAGGACTATAAATATATCGAAACTGTGAATTGCCTGTAGTTTAACTAACAGAATCGCCAACTTTGACGGGTAGACTGCTGAGGACCACCTTTTAAAATACAGCCACGCCCACTACAACCTACAAATTAAAAAATAAATATTTTTAAAAGAAAGAGTATTGGGCATTCGTTAGTAGCCGATTGCGAAATATTCTAAATTGGCTGTCTAATTTTGTTCTAATTGATTCCGTTTACTTTTACCAGGCGGGCACTCCATGGGGCTCAACCATGTCGCTGTACTCCACCAGCCTGCCGATGAACAACGGCGGCGGCGCTGGCGGCGAGGGCTTTGGTGCCATGTTTCCCAAGAATCTGTATCGCCTGCTGGCGGTGGTGGTGCATTCGGGCGAGGCAAACAGCGGACATTTTGTGACCTATCGTCGCGGTTCGCTGCGCAATGCGCATCGGTAAGACAGGCTCGCGGATTGCCGAGATTACTGGAGCCAAATGCTAATTGATTTCTCTTTTTTTATATCAGTTGGTTCTACACTTCGGATACGATTGTTCGTGAGGTGTCCATTGATGAGGTGCTCAGCGTGCCCGCCTATCTGCTGTTCTATGATCGTGGCCAACAGCGTCAGCTGCAGATGCGCTGAGCCAGTTGAGCCGTTGTAGAGTAGATGATTCGTCGGCCTAGTCATTTCCTATATATATTTTTTTTCTTTTTCTCTCCTCAACGATGTGATGGAAACTTAAATTATTATATTGATATAGTAATCAAACGGTGGCCATATTGGATGCAACTCCAAAGGAAAATCATTCAACGATCTGCAAGAAAGGTCTCAGCAAGCACCAAAAAAACAAAAAAAAAACACTCACTCACACACACCTGCGATTAATTGAGGGCAGGCCTTATATGCATACAATAGCTACAACTCAAAAACAAAACTAATCATATATATATAAACAATTTGTTACATCAATGCATTTAAAAATTTTAAAATTGAATTTAAAATTCACGTCATGTGCTTTTAGATGTCTGTATTTAGCAATATAGATTCCAAAAACTACAAAATAATAATGCTAGGAGTACTACCGCAAGTAATAAGTGTATATTGTTTTTGCGTTTGTTCAAATCTATTGTTATATATATGTTTATTCTAGATATATATATATGTGTACTTCCCACTCCTAATTGTCCAGGGGTCATATTTCGTGGGTCAAGCGATACGAAATAATCGATTGACATTTGCATTTATCGATATGCGAAACGGTCTATATGTATAAAAACAAAAGTACTGGCAATATTTAAATACCCTTGCCCCTCTGGTAACTGTACATGATAAAGTGGCGCGATCATTAAATAAATCGGCCAAAAACAATAATAATCTATGTTAAACGCATATAAATAAAGTTCGGATAGATATTTAAAAACAATATTTTATTTTTTATAAAAAAATTCACAATCACATTCAAAATTTTTTTTAAAAATTCATAAATTTTGTACGTACAATCAATTTAGAGAACATACCATTATCAAATTCGGTTGACATTTACCAAATCTAAACAAAACAAATATCAGGTATTTTATTTGCAAATTAATTAATTGCATAGTCACAAATACACGCCTTTACTGTTCAAAAAAAAACTGCAATTTAAATGTGCGTCATTTTGAGCCTAATTGTGACTGTAGTTTAAATTTAAAAGTGCCATTTTGAGTTTAGAATAATGTTAATTGTTTACTTACAAGAATGGGATAAAAAATTGCAATGCTGCCTACACCATAAGCTGCATTTACTTGCAAACTATTGAATTAATTTCATAATTCATATATGACCATTATTTTGTATTGTTTTTCAAGTATTAACAGTTTTTTTTTCTTAACTATTATCGGCTATCGATATTGTCAAGTGTGTACATACTGTATGTTTTTCGTTAGTGTGTAAACACTTCCCACTCACCATTTGTCACATGCGTTCTCGTTCGCACTCACTCAAAATTCGAAATTCAAAAAGAAGCCTAAGCTCAAGCAATGTCCAAATCGTGTGCGTAAACGATGTCAAACAACAACAGTACAACCAATAAAAAGCCACACAATGAACGCAAATTACAGCATACATCGCGCATTACGCCCAAAATCCGCGAATACCTAGCGGAATTGGCCAACGAACGCGAATTGGAACTGGAACGCTTCATGGCCTTATCATCCTCATCTCCAGCCAGCAGCAGCATCAGCGTCGGCGCGCACGCGGCCCGCTGTCACGGCCACAGCCACAGCCACAGCCACGGCCACAGCCACGGGCACGGCTACAGTCGCAGTCGCAGTCGCAGTCAGAGTCGCAGCAGCGTCGCCAGCAGCGTCGGCAGCACGGGGGTTGCAACAGCTGCCCCTGCAGCTGCCAGGGCCTGCAGTCGAGATAAAAACAAATGCGCGCCGACGTCGCAGGCCAAAGTCACGCACATACCGATTGTCATGGAAATGTCCAACAAGCGGCGCACTGTGTCCGCCTCGGTTGAGGATCTGCGCACACCCACGAGGGGCACACAAACGCCGACGCCGCAAATGCACACGCGCAAAACACAAACGCCGGAATCGGCGCTCAAATCGCAAAAGCGCCTCGAATGGGATCCCGCTGCGGATGTTGGCTATCGCTGCGAGCGCGCCGCCTCCGTCAGCAACATAAGCACGCTGGAGCGGTCGGTGCTGGAGGCGGCCATACAGCCGACGCAGCGTGCCGAGAGCGGACGCTCAAATCAGTCCGAAACCGATTTGAATCGATTGCTGCAACAGCAGCAACAAGCGCAGCTGGAGCGGAAGCTGCAGCAGCAGCTGCAGCAGCAGGAGCAGGAGCAGAAGCAGCAGCAGCAACTGCAACAACAACAGCAACAGTTGCCCCCGCCTCCGCTGGCCTCCAGCACCTTTGTCAACAGCAGCCGCACGTCCAGCCAGGCACAGATGACGCCTGTGCCCAGCCAGAGTTCACGGCGCGAATCGTGCGCCACCTCTGCCGTCAGCAGCTTTGACTACCATCACAATTCGCGGCCCTCCACCGCCGGGACCAGCCACAGCCACAGCAACAGCTGCAGCAGCAGCCGGCACACGCTCAGCGCCGAGGAGCTGCTGCGTCACGTGGAACAGCAGCGTCAGGAGCGCGAATATACGGCCAAGCTGGAGCAAGTGCTGTGCAGTCGTCGCTACAACAAGGAGAATCAACAGCCCCAGTCCCAGCCAAAGCCCCAGCCGCAGTCGTTGCCAATGCGTGCCAAATCCTCCAGCGCCTCGACGTCCAGCTCCGTCTGTCCGCCAGCCAAATGCGACCTGGATCTGGGCATTGATCTGCTCTGCTCGCTGGTGAGCACGCGCAGCCTCAGCCACAGCCAGAAGAAGCATCTCATACGCGACATTGCCAAGCGGCTGGCCTGCCTCGATCTGGTCGCCAGCAGCAGCGCCGCCAGCGTCGTCAGCGGCAGCAGTCGCGAGTCCAGCCGCAGCTCCAGGCGCAGCAAATCCGGCAGCCACCGCAAGGAGCCCGCGACGACGCCGACGAGTGGCCAGCCAAGGGGTAAGTACACTGAGAGCTAATGCCGTTACCCGGCCTTGCTCGGTCAAAATATTTATTTACGTCCGTCTGTCCCTATGAACGCTATTTCCTGCGCCACTATTGCAGTTAGAGGCTTGAAACTTGGAATATATACTCGTGTATACCCGCATCGGATAAAGTGTTCAGATTTTTTGGCTACACTCATTAGGCGCGTAGCAAATTGATAAAATCTACAGTTTTAAAGCTAAACACACTAAATTTTGCAGACATATTACTGATAACCTCCTCTAAAGATCGCTAGGGGCGTGTCAAGTCAAAGAAATCTATATAATCTATATTTCTATATAATGTAATTATTTTAGAGGTGGAATTAGAATTAGAAGTGAATTTAACAGACAGTTCTGTGATGACCTCTAAAGATCGAGTCGGGCTATACTGTGAACAAGTAGATTATATTATTTATTAATTACTCTTTGTTTTTCTCCATATGAAAGACGTGCGTAATCCTGAATTTTCCGATTTATTTATTAATATATTCTAATCTCTACAGAGACGCTGAGCCAAAGGCTGTCCACGTGCACGGAGACTGCCACCAACCCGAGCATAAGCTCCAGCACAGGCCTGGTAGAGCAGAGCACGTCGCCAGCGCACTCTGCTGCGCCTGTTGCGGGTACCGCTCCCGCGCCCGCGCCCGCTCCCACTGCCGCTCCCGCTGCTGGACCTGTGGCCGCGCCCCGAACTCGGATCGCCACGCCCACGGAATCGCCGCAGCCCTGCAGCTATGCCTCCACCAGCAGCGGCGCCTCCAATGAGCTGGTCACGCAAAAAACCAATGTGGTGGCCAAGTCGACCAGCTCCACCACAACCGATGCCGCCGAGCAGGCGGCCATGCAGGAGTGGCTCAATCCGATGACCCAGAGCGAGATTGAGTACGAGGAGAAGCGACAGCAGCGCAACAACCTGGACACGGAGCGACGCACTCAGCTGGACTGGATCGAGACGGAGATACGGCGCCTGCGCATGCTACAAAATCTATTGAGCAGCGCCGCCAAGGGAGTCATGTTGCCCTCGCCACCCCCTGCCCAGTCGCCGCCGCCACCCCCGCCGTCACCGCCACCGCCGCCGCCGCCTGCAACGGCCAAACCCACTGTGCGGATTGACAAGGCTGCCGCTTCCCCGCCGGATAAAGAGGCGCCGCCCGCGGAGGGCAGCCTGCTGGCGCAGATGCAGACGCGGATGGAGGCGCAGCCAGCGAAACCGATTGTTGTGCGGCGTCCGGCGCCGCCACCGCCAACTGTGACAGCAGCAGCAGCAGCAGCAGCTCCTCCATCAACGGCACCACCCCCACCACCGCCACTGCCACCAGCACCAGCAGCTCCTCCTCCGGTGCCGCCTGCCCACAGGCAGCTGCAGCGCAGCAAGATTGCCACGCCGGCGCCGAGCAATTCGGGCAGCAGCGAGAGCGTCTGCTCCTTCGTGCAGCAGCGTCAGCGCCAGTTTATGGCCCACTATCAGAACCAGCAGCAGCAGCGTCTCGAGCAGCAGCAACAGCTCTTCATGCTGCAGCAGCATCAGCAGCAGCAGCAACAGCAGCTGCTCTATCGCCAGCATCAACAGCAGCAGGAGCAGCAACATGCCCCATGCCACATGGTAAGAGCTTCATCTATGTTCCAATGTGTCGCCAACCCCTACTCCTACTATATATATACATATATATATATATCATTATTCACTAATAACAATATTAATATTAATTTATATTATTTTAATTTAAGAAAACTTCGCTTGTAAAGCCTCCATTTTACCAACATTTTTAATTGCATGAACCATTATTGTGTAAATGTTTGTAACAAGCAGAAGGAGGATATAGTTATATATATAATATATATATTTATATAGCATATATATATATATTCCTTAGCCATGATTGTCTTTTGTTTCTATGCAAACTAGTCTTTTAATTTTAAGGCTATTGCCATGAAACTTTGCAAAGGTTCATCTTTTTGCTGCATGCAGCACATATATCCGAATGGATCGTCTCGGAGCGCTAGCATATAGCTGTTATAGGAACGATCGGTCGAAAATGAATTTTTTTTTGTGAACCGCTTTTTTGCTTACGATATCTCATTCAAACTGTGCTCTCAACATATTCGCAAAATCTAAATAACATCGCAGCACTATATCATATCCCTGCTATTGGGCCAATCGGTTGAAAAACTATTTATTGTTTGAGAAAGTTTTTTATTTGCAAAGAATTCATCACCAAACTTGGCACCTTGTGAGTTAGTAATATACTATATACTATATATAAGATCGTTTAAATGGAGTTTTTCTATAACTATACTACAAATCTACTAAAAATGCAGTGTTTATTATGTGAATACACAGTTAACTATATGCAGGAGAATTTAATTTGCGGCAAAAAAGAAATTTTGATTGCTATTGGCTCCACATTGATTAAGCGCCTGTTTGCCCGAATGCCTCTGCCCCATTCTCATGCACTCTACTCTCTCGCTCACTCACTTTTACTGCTTTCGTCTCATTCTCGCACAGCAGCAATGCCAGCATCAGGAACAGCAGCAATATATCCAAATGCAGTACGCACAGGCCGTGGGCAATGCCTATAGCTGCCTGGATGAGGGCGCCGTCTACTACCACGTGGTCAATTCGCATGGCGCGCCTTGCTACGTGCACGCCATGGGGGCGGCAACAGTGGCAGCAGCAGCAACGACAACAACAACAACGACAACAGCAGCAGCCGCAGCACCAGCAGCAGCAGCAGCACCACCAGCAGCAGCAGCAGCATCAGCAGCAGAAACAGCGGCAGCAGCAATGGCAGGGTCACAAAACAGCTGCACGGCGACCAGTTCGACATCTTCCATGCTGTGCATTAGCTCGGAGATGTCCATACCCATGGGCGTGGCGAATACGTGCGAGGCGACGACAACGACAACAACAACGACGCATCAGTACGATGATGTTGCATGCCACCAGCAGCTGCAGCTGCGCCGCCGCCAAACGCTGCACAGCTCGGGCTCCGTCTCCGGCTCTGGCCACTATCTGGCGCTGGAGCAGCAGCAGCAGCGCCAGCAAATGCTGCAGGTGCGCCCGCGCGGCATTGCGTACGTCATCCAGTTTAGCACCAATGGCGATGCCAGCGAAATGCTGCCGGATACGCTCACCCTGCAGGATCATCTGCAGCGCGCTCGTCCGCTCTTCTGTGCGCATTCCAGGCATCGCAAGGCCATACTCAATCAGATGCAGCTGCTGCGCAATGCGCGGCGGCGCGAACTCGATCAGCTGATCGAGACCAGCAGCGTGGAGACCCTGGACAGACGGCTGCAGCAGCTGCCTCCGCCGGCTACCTGTAAGTGAGCTACCGGATGCACTGCGTCCAGTGTTCAAGGCATAAGATCTATCTAGCTCCTGCAAAATTATGTCTACTTTTATGACTATGTGTCTATGCCTTGCATATATATGTATATTAATATATGTCTGTCAATATCCATTTCTATATCTTTATACCCATTCTATTTATCTATTTCTCTATATCTATATTTATATACATATATGGCTGGAAAACCCGCCTTTAGATGCGATTTGTGAACCTCTTTTTTTTACATCAATGAACTCTGGCTTCGGTTCCAAGCTTGGTTCGGCACGTTCCTTCAATGTTAAGTGAAAAATTTCTATTGCTTAAAAGATAACGTTTAATTTTCTATTGCTTCATTTATTTTTGTTATTAATTTCGGTTAGCAGAGCAAAAATATCTGTTAGCGAATTCTCATTAATGTTGTCCTAAAATTGTCACATTTAGCATTTTCCAAACTATTCAAAACAAAAATATATATATACAAATATATATAAATGACTTAAAAAATCAAAATATATATATATAATTCCGGTTTGCAGCCTTAACATGTATACATAAATGTATCTATATATATCCTTATATCTCATTAACAGCACGAGTGCGCATCTTCTCCACGAGGGAGATGAAGGCGATGACCAGCAAACGCTGCGAGAGTCTGCCCGAGGTCCTGGCCGCACAAAACAAGGAACGCGAGGAGCGTCGCCGTCGCAGTAATCGCCTCATGCGCGACGTCTTCAATCGGGTAAGTCTGAGCCGATCTTTCATAGACATCGAATCTCAAATTTCGATTTTACAGCGCCTGCAGCGTCGCGTGCGCCGGGGCAAACTCTCGCTGAACCACAGTCGCACTGTCATCTAGTGAAGGATGCTTCGGGAGCCCAAGTGCCAGTTCAACAAGCGCTATATGATATATGTATATATATATATATATGCTTTATATATATACACTTTATAGCCGCTATCCATTCATTGCTTGAATCGAATGTTTTGACAGTTTATTACCAGTTTTGTTTTTATGCATGCTATTGTAGGCTCAAATCTAAATCTATTCTATTTTCTAGTTTGTGTCTTTTTTTTAAATATATATATATTTTTTTTGGTGTTTTGTCAACTTATCTATTTATTACTATTTTACTTTGTTTGACCGATAAATAAAATTGCATTTGCCATATTAAATATTAAACTCACATGAGTACAATTTTAATTGCTTTGTTTAGTTGATTAAATTAAGTTTTTTGAGTGAAATTTATATATGTGTTAGTCTAAAGAGATATAAAGAATATATTTTTGTATTATATATATATGCAAAATATTTGGCACTTTTAAAATTTATACAAACTTTCGTAATATATATATGTATGTGTATATATGTATGTATGTTTATAGAAAGAGAGAGAGAGAGAGAAGCGCAATATATATGTATATGTAACCGGTTTAAAATAAAGATAAATAGATAGGCAGATTTTTTTTTCAAATTCCAGTTCACTTGGAAGATACATATTACATAATTAATATATAATTATACATACTTATCTTAAAGTGCGAAACAAGTGGATTTCCTATATAAATTTGGAAGGTAACAGCGGAGTAGTTTCAAAATGGTTTAAACCATTTTTTTTAGTTATTTCCGTCCTATTAATTCACTATATTATGAGCTTCCAGATACCTCTAGTTCACAAACATGTCAAAATTCGTATTCCTCTAACCATTTAAATATTTTTATATTGTGCCTTAAAGTTTCCAGATAGCTTCACTTTACAAACAATTCGGCAAGCTGAATTCGAATGTGTACTTGGATATAAATAATAGTAAAATCTTTTTCTTCCATTAAAAAAAAACATCAGATAAAAATGTCCTTAATATATTAATTACGAAACAACACCGTTTAAGTTTTAAGATTGCTTTTATTTATTTAAGTTTATAACATCGGCGATTAACAATATTGCGTAATAATTATTAATTAATTATGTTAAACTCTTTGCAAGCTACACAACGTTTCATTTCTTCTGATTAACGTTTACTAAAATTTTTGGTGTTCTATTCCGAAGAAAATTCTTAAGATTAACAAGATGGAGATTTTCAAATATTAACAAGACGACAAAAAAACTAAAGTCAAATTGTTCTGTTAACTAACAAATATAATGCAGCTACAAATGCATGTTATTTATAGGTGTTTATCGTTATCGTAGTTGAGATTAGTATCGATTGTAATAATTTAAATTTAAATATTTATGATTATGTTATATATTTTTGTAATACCAGCCGCAATGCCAAATCAGGTCACAGGTCTCACATTTCTGTCGCATACAGATCGAACGTGGTGTTATCGATAGCACCGGAAATATTACGGAAACTTCGCAGATTTTTATGGTTTTTTTTTTTAGGTTAGGAACTGTTTGGAAAGTGGACCAACAAACAATGCAAAGCAGTTAACGCGTTTTTTTAAAGTCGGTTATGGGGGGGATTATTTTCGAATATATAACTATTGTGTATAGATTCGGCATATATATAAATATATAACAACGCTCTCGCATATGGGGCATACTCTTCACTTAGATGCTAATAATTGAGATCGCATACAATTTGCTAACTTCCGCTTTCGATTTATTTGCGCGCTACCATATCCAGGCCGCCCTCCTCCTCCATCTTGGATAGAAATTTGATGGCGCGCTGCGAGGGTTCCGTTTGTCGCGCCATGTCGATGAGGCCCAACAGTTTTTTGATGCCAATGAAGACGCTGCGGGCAAACAAAATAGATACCATGTGATATACAAATATATATATGTAATATGTAGAATAAGGAATAAAGGGGTATACGATTTGCTAATATCCGGAGGTGAGGTCATATGTTAAATTTTTAATGAGTCCTTGAAAACGACCGAGCGGCAGTTCAGGTGGTTTACCAAAAATATTCACTGTATCAGTTTTCCACTCATTTCTCGCTAGTTGGCCAAATTTTCAATGCTTATAATTGGGATTATCATGTACGGAAATGTGTAACTCATCAAAGGCAGCCCTATGAGGTCCAACCAATAGCCAAGTCGATATAGTCTTGTCCGTCTCAGTCTAAATCAGAATCGGGAACACTTTGCAATTTTTGTATGAGAAACTCTCTTTTTCCAAAATACCCAAAACCAAACTTGGCATTTGCGAGAGGCCCTATACCCACATACATATATATTATATATATATTATATATATTACAAATATATATATATATATATATATATATATATATATATATATATATATATATATATATATATATATATATATATATTACAAATATATATATAATATTATATATATATATATATATGTAATATGTAGAATAAGGAATAAAGGGGTATACGATTTGCTTTTATCCGGATGTCATATGTTATTTGGTATTAGATTTATTTAAATTTTAAACGAGTCCTTGAAAACGACCGAGCTTACTTTCAACTTTCGCACATACAATCCCCCATTTTCCACCCGTACTTGTGGAATTTTGAAAACTATTTCATAAATGTCTAAAAGTGAGATTGCGGCAGTTCAGTTGATTTACCAAAAATATTCACTGCATCAGTTTTCCACTTATTCCTCAAGCTAGTTGGCCAAGTTTTCAATGCTTATGATTGGTATTATCATGTACGGAAATGTGTAACTCATCAGAGACAGCCCTATGAGGTCTGCATGGCCACCAATAGCCAAGTCGATATAGTCTTGTCCGTCTCAGTCTAAATCAGAATCGGGAACACTTTGCAATTTTTGTATGAGAAACTTTCTTTTTCCAAAATACCCAAACCAAACTTGGCATTTGCGAGAGTCCCTATACTCCACATACATATATATATATATATATATATATATATAGAAAAGTGAGAAATTATAAGAAAAATCGGTCAAAAAGTTATATAGCGCACATCTTCTATATACGCTCAAGGGCATTTAATCTTTGCCCACCCAAAGATGACTGTTCCCGGTTATTTACCCAGCCCAACCCATGCCCGTGTTCTCACCGCTTGCCGCTCATCTTCTTGCCAACGGCCTGAATTTCGCCCTTGGTGAAGATGTCCGTGTGCTCGAGCACGGCCAGCACGTGCTCCGGACTGGACAGATTCGGGACGTGCAGCACCGAGGTGAAGGCCGACAGCATTTCCATTTCCTCCAGCACTTCCTGCGGGACACAAACACACTTGGATTAAGAGAGGAGGCCGTTGGCCCTTGGCCAACTCTACTCACCGCCTGCTCGTGGTGCAGAGAATCAAAAGTTTGCGCCCCTTCGGCGGCTGTTTCTTGAGCAGCACCAGCAGCGCCTGCAGCGTCAGATTGGAGTAACGGGGCCCGATGGGTCCATAATCGAGCAGGCGCTCCACATTGTCCACGACAAGGCAGCTGAGCGTGGAGCGATAGGCATCGTCGAAAATCTTGCGTATCTGAAGACATTTGGCGGACTCGGTGTAGCCGACCATGTCCTCCGGCGAGCAGACCTTAACGAACGGAAAGTCCGACATTTTGGCCAATTGGGCGGCCAACGCCGTTTTGCCCGAGTTGGGCGCGCCGGCAATTAGCACGGAGACGAGGCCGCTGGACTCGCTGGCCTTGGCCTGCTGCACGTAGAGCATGCCATCCTCGAGCAGATTGCTCACCGGCTGGCCCCAGTTGATCACGCCCCGGGCGAGCATATTGTCGAGTATCTCCTGGGCGGTGCCGAAGGCCGCCTTAATGTCATGCTCCAGCGAATGGAGGAAATCGTCGCGGCACACTTTCAACTTCTCCATGGCCTCCGGATCGACGGTGACCTTGGCATCGGCCTTGATCAGGCGATTCATGGCGCTCGATTGGGCGGCACGCACCAGACCCTCCAGCTCGGCACCGCTGAAATTCTTGGTCAGCGAGGCCAGCTCCTTGCAGTCGACATCGTCGTTGATCTTCTTGAAGTCCCGCATGCGCTTCGTGTGTATATTCAGGATCTGAACGCGACCCTGCTCGTTGGGCAAACTGATCTCCATTTGGACCTCGAGCCGGCCGGGTCGCAGCAGCGCCTCATCGATCATGTCCCGTCGATTGGTCATCCCGATGACCAAAATGTTGTTCAACTGATCGACGCCGTCGATCTTCGTCAGCAGCTGATTGACGACGGTATCGTGGACGCCGCTGTTGCCGGCGACGGAGCCGCGCTGCTTGCAAATGGCATCGATCTCATCGAAGATGATGATGTGCAGGCCACTGTTTGGCCCCAGACGCTTCTCCTCCTCCTCGGCATCGGCGAACAGGCGACGGACGTTCGCCTCCGATTCGCCCACATACTTGTCCAGTATCTGCGGCCCGTTGACGATCTTCGGTTCGCGTGCGTTCAACATGGTGCCAATCTGGCGGGCCATCAAGGTCTTGCCCGTGCCGGGCGGTCCATGCAGCAATATGCCCTTAACGTGCTTGCAGCCCAGCTGCTCGACCAGCTCGGGCGGAAAGACGCGCGAGGCGAACGCACGGCGAAAGATCGCATTGAACTCGGTGTCCAGGCCGCCGATGCCCATTTTGCCAAAGTCCCAGTCCGGATTGATGATCGACTGGCGCACAATTTTGCCTTTCGACTTGCCCTGCAGATTCAGTGAGCTGTTATCGGCCTTCTCGAACTGGACGACCGTGTTGCCCAGGATGCGGCCGAAGCGCACATTGCGCATCGCCGGCTCCTTGCCCTCGCCCAGGGTCTTCGGATCGATGGCCTCCAGCGATTTAACGGCCAGGCCGAGCAGTTTCTTGTCCTTGAAATTGAAGACCAGCGATTGGCCAACGGTTAAGGCCATGCCAGCGAATTGCATGATGAACTCCTTGGCCATCTGATCCGAGTCGTAGGGCTCCTGAGAAACGCTAACGATTGAGAGTTGGGATGGAGCGGAAAAGGCAATTCAATTGATTCGGTTATGTTGTCAGAGGTGCCCAGATTTGGGTACAAGAGTATTGATGTATAAGGGTAACCCACGTTACCCATCTAGTGCTGATTATTCTTGTCTATTTCTAGACATCGCTGATATAGGAGCATCGGCTTGCTCTCTTTTAATTCCCTATTTCTACCTGTCTGATCAATGTATCGAAATATACTGAAACTCGCGTTTCAGCTTGAAAGCTAATTTTATCCACTGCGATTGTACCTAACCTAAATCTTGCTGTACCTAACCTCATTTTATTTGATCAATGCTAACACCCACACACGGTGAGCTATCGATTTTACGTTCTCTTTTGCAAAAAATCAGTTTCACTTATATCTAGTAAGGCAATTTTATGCACTATAATCTAGCCCAATATCACCTTTTTATATATACCAAATATATATATATCCAGTAAATACTCTGACCAAAATTGTATATACTATGATCTAATCTAACCTAACTTTGCCTAATCTAACCTCACTTTTCCATTAACACACACACACACATGCACACTTACGTCTTCTTTTGCAGAAAATCAGTTTCAAAGGAAACCGATGTTACGACATCGGAATTGGCATCGAAACGATAGGGCCGCACCTCCAGCTCCTGGTTAATCGAGAGCATGGCCCATTTGCGCTGCACTAGGGAGAAGCCGACATAGCCGCTGGGCACCTCCACGGTCTTCTCGAGAGCGAATATGAAATGCTGTCCCGCTGCGGGCGATATGTCCGCATACCTGAGGGATAGACAAGGAACAGAGAGCAGATTGTGAAGAATGCGAGAGGAAGCTGGCCCGGCTGCTGGCTCACTTGACATCGTCGGGAAAGTCGCCCACATTGACAATGGCGCGGTTCGTCAGGGACAGCTCGTCCGTGGGGCATTTGGTGGCCTTCAAGCGCTGCAAAAGTCGTTAATTCAGCATTTACCCTTAATGCAAAAGGCAGAAAATAAAACAAACTCACATAACCCATGGCTGCTGCAGCTTTTTTCTCGTTGCCTGTTTATAGTTTTATTCTTTGCCCGTTATGGTGTTGTGGGAGGGGACGCGGGGGTTGCCTATGTTTACAGCCTCACTGATTATCGATTCAAGGACCTCGAGCTTTACGAGTTGTGTTTTCGCGCAGTTTGTTTCGTCTGCTATTGCTCTTCCTTTTTATAGCTGTTTTGCTTTTTATGATTTTGACACTTTCGTAATATTCGGTGCTTTTTATTTGCCAACATTAACAGTTATTGGATTTTGATTATGCTGCATTTCCCTGAACTGCATCAACGCTCGACTAGCATTCGCGAACGTATTTCATTGATTAATTCAGAGTAAGAAAAAAAAAGAATTCATGGTGCGCAGCTCAAAAAAATGCGCGCGCGCACATGTTGCCAACGCTGTTGAAACGCGCACAAGCTGGCAACGCTGTGAACAACAGAGCCACCACCGTCATGTTATTGATAGCTCTGTTAAACACAGTGCTGTACAGCTGCTGACAAAACGGAGAGAAAAGATCCCACAGTCGTCCGTACAACATTAGTATTTTCGGAGCTGTCGTGAGAAGTTGAGGTTGTGTGTCCAATCGCGCGCATGTATTCGTGTGTTCGTCTTGTTCTCCGCAAAGCGAGTAAAATACTCTTGTTGTTTTGTTGTTTTTTAAATTTTTTTTTTTGATAATTGATAAGTGAAAAAAAATATAATCGACAGGTGTTATGCAAAGCAAAAGCACTGAACGTCAATATGTTAAAAACAAATTGATATTTGCGTTACATCTCCATGTTTGTTATTTTGCGATCAACATTTTTTGCGCGCCTTATTCAAAAACGCGCAGCGACCGGCAAAAAGGTCAAGTGAAGCAGAAAAGGCTACAACAACAAGTGCAGCAGCGTTCCAACGACAACAACAACAACAGCAACAGCAACAGCAACATTTGGCAAACAGCCAAACGCACCTGAAACAACAAGAACAACGCCAACTACCTGTTGAGCCCTGCGACGTTGACGTTGCCGCCTTACCTGAAGGTTAACCGTTTCTTGCATGTCGCGCGCTGCTGTTCTCTTCGCTTTTGGCCGTGTTTGCACGTGTTAGAAACGTAACAGCACAAAGTAATAAAGTAAACAAAAACAATAACTTAAACAACGGCATCGCAATGGGAAAGCCGCATTTAGCAGCCTCCACGACGAGTTGGAACCTCAGAGCCGGCCGCGGCAACCTGTTCAACCTCAACAATTGTGCGATGGGGATCTACCTCTTGCTCTTCCTGTTGGTCAACGTGCTGTCTTTCAATCTGGAGCAACGGCAGCCGCTGATCAAGTACGGACATCCGAATTCAAATTTCGGCTATTCGCTGGCCACGCACACCATCGGCGAATACAATTGGCCCAATAACACAAAATGGTAAGAGCCAGGCCAAGAAGCAACGAGCAGCTTCATATTTAACCTGCTTTTCTATACCCTATACCCCACTAAATTTGATGCGTAAACAGGAGGTATATTGCTTTTGTGCGAAGGTATGTGACAGGCAGAAGGCGGCATCTCCAAACCCATGAAATGTACATATCAGAGATAGGGACATCAAATAAGTTTACTTTGAGTATGTTGAGAACAAGAATGAATAAGGGCTCGTAGCAGAGTACAGGGTATCTTCAAGTCGAGCACCCGTACTTGTTTTCTTTTGTTGCTTTGTAATTTGTATTTTGTTTTATTATACTATCAAGTTGTGGCAAAATGTTTTTGAAAAGCTAATTTCCTTTTAGATTTAAATGTGTTACCCGGCTTTGCCCGTGCCAGTTATTTTTCTTGAAATTTTATAATATTGTCGTATGCTGTACTGTAATTTAATTTTAATTTAAAGAGTTTTTCATAATGTTTTCTTAAGCAGGGTGTTTGTTTGTCGTGCAGCATTTTTGTGTGTTTACCTTAATTGACTGACATTGATTGTTATTAATACAACTTGCAAAATTCAACAAATTCATTTTGATGCCAACAACAACAAAATAACGTGTTTGCTTTTTGCATTTGCAATTGTTGTTGTTAATGTGCGAAACTTGTTTGAAATTTAGTTGCTAGTTGTTGATTTTTGCCGCCGTTCGATTACCATATAATAAAATAAAAATGAATATTGATTATTTATAAAGATGATGCTATAGTATGCACAAACACAGATGTTTCGCATCTAGCATGTGCTTTCCATTAGCATTTAACGAACCCAACTTTTTGATGGCCATTTAGTTAAGATCGTATAACTAATTGAATACATCTGCAAAAGAATGCAAAAAAACTTCAAAAACCAGAAAGCGAGAGAGAGGAGAGTTATGAAAAATGGTAGAATGATAGTTTTTCTTTGTTTTCAAGTGTGCCATAGAAAACATCTTAAGATTAAAAGATAAATTAATAGCTAAAGCTTAATAAAGTTTTAAAAATTATCAATGTGGCTTTTACAAAATAAAAAAAGTAATTAATAAGTATTATTAATAGTGGGATTTTTTTAACTCTATATTATAAAAATATTTTAAAATAGAAAATAATAGAAGAGCATGAAATCACAGATAATTTGCCGAAGATTTAATATTCTGATCAAGAATTCTTCCCTCTGTCTGTTACATACAATTGCTGAAAACCAATATACCTTTTTTACTCATTTTCAATGGGGGCAGGGTATAAAAATATAACAAGATCAATAGGCACCATCGAGTGGACTAGTCAGTTGATTATTTCTATTGCAAGGGTATTCAATCTTCGGCTTAGGAATTTAATTGAATTATTAAATTATTCAAATTAATAATAATAATAATAATAATTAATAATAAATAAATAAATTGTATATTAATTGCTGTACCCCATTTCTGACTAAGCGATTTGTTGCATTTGCGATTGCAGCTTGCATTTAAGAATAAAGTTGTTATTATTTTCGGTTTTCCGTAAATTTGCTTTTTCAAGGTTATCTATATACCACCCCTTTTTTAGATTCGCAAAAAAATCATTTATCAGGCATTATTAAAAGATTTGAATATATGACTGAATCTAGAGTCGTGTATGTTTAGGTCACCATTGTGCGCAGTCCTTTGGAGATAAGACTCACTTTTTTGGTGGGTTAAACAATATACTTCGTTGTGTGCCGTTGGTATTCAGTTTATTTATTTTTTGCTGATTCCAATATTTATTTATGTTTCCAAGAAATTATCATTTCTGTGTCCTCGTGTCTTATTTTCGCGGTTTGATAATGTCGACGGCCACAGATAGACTGAAGCCTCATACAAAATAAATAAATATAAATGCAAGTAAATATGAAGTGATTATCAAAATTTCGAAAAAAGGCGCTTACATATCATTGTTTAAGTACACATGTATATCATTTCTAAGTAAATCTTGAGTCATTTCCTTATGTAAAACTTTTCCCGTTTTATTTAGAATTGGCTTTTCAATAATCCTATGTTTAACATTATGAGACATAATTTTTATTTATTTTTTCAGGTATATTTTTTGTGCTTTAAATAATATATTTTTTGGATCAAGAATAAGCAACTTGTTTTAAACATAAATTTAGTAAACATTACACTTAATATTTGAAATGGATTTTATGCCCAGCTTTTTTATCTCTGTGCACCTCACCAAGCAAAGGCTTGAAGTTTTATATAAAAAACCTGAATTAAAGTCAATTTACATAAAACGGATATTGAAACACTCGATTGACACATATGTTTATGTATATAGGTACACAAAGTATGCAATTATTTGCATAAGCTTTGCCAATTATAAGCCCATAACAATGCCAAAGCGGTATACAATCTTAATGTTAATGTTAATTGTGATCGTAGTTTGGCATGAAGAGAGCCAGTCTCGGGGCTAGGACAACAATTGCAGACGTCTGCAACTAAAATGGTAGCAACAACAGCAACAATAACAACAACAACAACAACAATGGCATTGCCAACTAACTGAATAACTGTGACAGCATTTGTGTCTACAGCTATTGACTGTCCGCCGTCCCACCTCAGCCCCCCCTCCTCGCTTCGCAATGCCCATGCCATAGCCTGCAGACAAGTCGGAGCCAACAAAACAAAACATGTATCCATCAAATGCCGTTTACCGAAGCTGAGATACGCTTACCAAATCACTGATACAAATACATTTAAAACCATTAAATAAACTTACATTGAATGTAATATTAATATAAAGATTTATTTTAAATATCTCTTTATTTTAATATGACATGTACATATATTGGGTTTGATAAAAATTCCCTCTTGTTTTATAATCTTCAGCAGTTATTCATTGTTTTAAAGTTTTTTCAGTTATATAATTCTTTTTTAGCGTATTTTGTATTCAAACCGAACTTACGATTTGCATAACTTTGCCTTTGTGTCGTATTCGTAAACGTTACACAGGCTGCGCTACTTGGGGCATTCCATGCCTCATTAGTTTTCACTTCTAATTTAAATAGTACTTTAAATTTTATTATATCTGTTTGTCTTATTCGTCAACGTTTCACTGGCTAATCTGTTTTTAAATTCATTTGATCGTTTCACTGGCTGCTGGCTCAATGGGCACAAACTTTTTCAAACCCTTTTCCATTGCAAACAAGCTTAAGTTCAACAGCGAACCAATATGCCCGCTGTGGTAACCCAAGGGTAACTAAATAGAAAATCAATGCAAAAGTATGACTGGGGATTGGCCGACGCGGCGGCGGCTGAAGACAATCCAAGACGGCCAAGCTGGCCAAGACGTCTTATGGCTTATGGAGCCATAAAAAAAATGTATTACAAGAGCAACGTATCCACGTATATCTCATCCCTGTGATTGTTGTTGTTTTTGTTGTGATTTTCGTTTGTTGTTGTTGTTGTCGCCGTTCAGTCTGCGCGTCTGTGGAAGTTCGTTTCGTGGAAGTAACTTGTCCACTTTTGGGTGGCAGTGGGTCAAAGCAATTAGGTTGCCTCTCTGCACTGTCCCCAACTGGCCATGGTTTATTCCATCTGGATTCCATTTGGCTAAGCACTCGCATGCAATACTTCTGATGAAGATTGTCTTCTAAGTCGAAGAGACTTCGAAATGTGCTGCAATTGCTTTAAGAGAGCTTTAAAGCTGCTTCAAATGTCTCAACGTTTAATGAAAGCTTTGAGGTGGATTTATCAGTGTAAGAAAAGCTTGTATACAATTCTTCCGATAAATTCTCTCTTCTAAATCACAAAAACTCTTAAACCCTCTAATAATAGCTTGAGATTTGGTTTACTGAATACTTTAAAACGGCATCAAGAAAATCAACATTTAACGAAAGCTTTCTTTACATTAGACTACAATTTCTCAGAATTATCGCCCATATCTTATATTTGTGGTAAGGAATTTTGGAATTATATCTTATCTTGTAGATAAAGTAATCTAGATACCTAATTCTCAAACAAATCTATAAAGCTTAAGCCAAACAAATATAGCTTTATATATTTTCCAGCGAGAAGATTAACTAAATTGCATTTTAATTGCATCGCGTGAATATTATTTGACCCTGGACCGTCATCCTTCATCGAAACATTTTCAATCTTTCTCATGTTTTTAGTGTTTGTTGTGATCTCAATTTTAATTTAAGGATTTATTTATTTATTTCAATTTAGGTTAAAAGTTAACAAGAAAAAACAAAAGTAATTTAATTATAGAGGATAAACATTATACGATTATAAATTTAATATGATCTTCCCATAGCCTGTTGGAATGCCAAAAGAGAACAAAGAACAAGAAAAGCAGCCTTTCCCATGACACACTTTTGATTTAGTAAACAGTTAGTAAGACGTAGCTGGCATTGCCTGATGTTTGTAGGCAAATATCTGAACAATTTATATGTCCTTCTGCAGCGCGTTCGCGACATGTGTTTCCTATGGCTGCTGGTCGTGCATTTATAATTAGGCGGCGAGTTCTCCATTCGAGTCAAGAATCCGTTTTCTGATTGCATTTGTCATGCAGCTCACACAGCAGCTGTAACAACAACACCAACGACAACAATAACTAAACTGCCATAAAGCCGCAATGTGACAGCTTTTGGCCATGATCAAGGCTAAGCTCATAAAAAAGTTTAAAAAAAAAAAAATAAAATAAAATAAACAGAAAACGAAAAACCCAAATTGAAACCGCACAAATTGCTGGCGGCTTTTAAAGCAGACCGCCGGCAATCAAAAAGCCATTCACACGTTCACTCAAAAGTCAATGTTCCGACGAACTACAAACTCCGAACCGCGAAAACACTGGTGGCCGAACCAGTGTCCGCTCCAGTACCCGAACCAATTCCAACTCCAGTTCCATGGTTCTCTGTTCCCATTTGCCCCATTCACAGCGTGTCGTGCATTTGTGCATTTGGCTCTCTGATTCGCTGACAAACGGATGTCATGTCCGTCATGTTTTTGTTTTTTCTCTTTCTTTTTTTTTTTTTTGTCAGTCGGTGCGTCTTAACTGCCCGTCAGTCCGCTGTCCACTTGAACGTGCGCTTCACGCGCGCTGTGCGGTCGCCTGGTCACCTATAGAGTAGTTCGGGTCCACTCGTCAGTTTTTATGTTCCATTTGAGATAGTCACGCGTGAGCGGCGTGTTAAAGGCTTTCCTTAAGTGTGCGAGCGTGCGATGTGCTGTGGGAGCTTTCGTGAGCGGGCGAAAGGGGAGGGTGAAGAGAAGAAGAGAAAGCTTAATTACAGAATCTTTCGAGTGTAAGGAAATTGACGGCGCTTAGAACGAATTGTGAGTATCAAAGCTCTGTTGTACAGTGAAAGAAGCTTTGGAGTCTAATGAGCACTTTGTCAGTATTCAAAGGTGATCTACGTGAATTTTAAAACTATTTTTGATGAAAACTAAGTTTTTGGCTTTGTAAAGAAGCTTTTAGTCGTTAGATTTGTAACTAGGATAAGTGATGTGTGATCTCGTTGTCTCGTTTGGGCTCACGCCATCAAAGCTGTCAATCATTACCGGCGAACTTAGCGCAAGCTTTGCCAGTCACGAGCTTAAAAGCTTTTCGATCATGCTCGACGCTCCTGTTTTGTCGCGGAGAGCTTTGGAACCGCAGATAAAAGCGATCCGCAGTTGGCCTTAATTTTGTTTACATATGCGCAATATGCGAATTTGTGATTATAATAATTACTTTAGTTTGCCTATACAACTACGATAGTATAGTTCTAATTGCCTTGTGTTTCGAACCGGAATTGTATTTCCATAGCCCCCATCCCCACCCCCGCGCATCCCAGCCGGCTGATAAGAGACGCGGAAAACAGACTGCGTCAGTGGCGAGACCTTCCACTTTGTTGTTGTTTGTTGTTGCATTTTGCGTTGTTGTTTTTTTGTAAATTAAATTATGCCGAAAAGAGTATGTTTCTCATTTATTTTTGCTCGGTTTTGTTTTGAGTATCGGCAATTTGCTTTGTAAATGAGATGTGTAGCTCGCATTGTAAATAAGCAGATGTAAATTCGCGTTCAGGTGTTGCCGGCATTCCTTTATACCCTGTAATGCGGTGTTCTAGTAGGTAGCATTTGTAAACGACAAAGCGAGCATTGAAAACATTTTAAGGTGTACTACCTTATTTTTGATCATAACTATAACTAAAGATATTAATACTTTTACTATTCCAAATATGTCATATGTTTATATTATTATGAGCCAAAGAAATCAGAACTACTTTTGTATGCTTTTATATACCCCAACATAAAAAATGTAAGTGTCGATGATATGTACCTTATACATTCGATACGTCTGTATGTAAGCATATCTTTCATAAATCCTGAACATTTTATTATAAACATTTAACGAATTTTAACAATTGCTGTTAAAACAACTAGTTACGTATTGCCGAGTCGAGCCAATCAAGTGTGTCAATTTTTGCATGTTTGCTAAAGTTGTTGTTTTTATTATACAATCGTTAAATATTGTTGAATAACGCAAAACCTGGGCAGCTATCGTCGCTCCATATGCATCCTATGGCTCATAAGTTTTCATTATTTTTTTCACACCTTACGAGTAAATATTTATAAAATAAAAAAACAACGTAAATATCTAAAAAAAGTGATTCACTTTACGTGGTTAAACTAATGATGTAAGTTACAAAGAGAGTACTTTTTTTTTACCGACAGGCAGGTTATGAGTTCTTATCTGGTTTTCGTAGCTCCACTAGTTGGCCATAATTAGCATAAATAACTTTTGGGATTGCATATAATAATAACATATAGGGGCTGTTTTTAAACCGCTCGTAAAAGCTTATCTACATATGCGTGTGTTGTGCCTTTATACCCTTACTTAAGTGAATAGGGTATATTGATGAATGTACTTATGTAAAAGGCAAAAGTAGATTTGTTGTTTATAATTGTTATAGCTCCCTGAAGTGACCATAAATCGATTAATATAAATTATTCCCCTCACTTTTTTCCTGCATTTCATCGATTACTATCATCGTCTCAACTTCCTTTTTTGCCCTTAAATTAATTAATATTGATTATTATCCTCGTTTGATCTTTCGGTGATTCATCAAAACAGATTTATATCGATTGTTGTTTTCATTTCAACTTTCTTATTAGAATAAAAATCAACTAATTTCGATTATTAACCTCTGTTTATCGAAGATTATAAGAGCAAGAGATAAGATTATAAGAGCATTCGATTTTTTTGTGAGAGAAATTTTGTTTCCCGGCGAAGTTCAAAGCTGCTCAAAGGGCATCTTCTAGTCGGATATGTCCGCCTAGAGTACTCTTGTTTTTTCTTGCCTTTTAGCTAAATGTGCGCCCTGTCGGACACATGTTATTTTTTGTCTTCTTTTTCTTCTAGCTCAATATGATAGTTCTGTGGGTTCCTTGCTCTGAAAGTGCGCCAAAATGTTTCGCTGAAAATGAGGTCAACAGACGCCAAACAGTCGGAGCCGGGGCCGAATGCTTTGAACAGGGGGCGGGGCTAAGAGTGGGGCAGTTAATGGTTATTCTCGTTGTTGTTGTACTCAACTGGGCCGAACGCTTGTACATTATAGACTTTGTGTATTCGTATTCGCATTCGTCATGTATTCGCTTTATGTATTTGTTCGTTCTTTGTATTCGTCTGTATTCATGCGTTTTACTCGTTTCGTACCACATGCAAAATAGTTTTTTTCCTAGTTTTTTTCTTCACTATTTTTTTTTTTTTGGCGGGCCCTCTAGCCCCACTACCGAATAGACGCCGAGAGACATAAACAAATGAAGGCGCAACGAAAAAGAGATATACGACACACGCATTACGGCGGAAAAGAAATAAGAAATACCGAGAGCTAGGCTAGGAGGAATTGTAGTAGACACTTGGCAGATATCTATTATACGCTAGGCTACAGTGAAGTTAGCCTAAAGTGAACATCAGCTTGTCTTTCGCTTGAATGCAGCAAATGCAGCGAGCGTATTTTTAGGAAGAGTATTATAATTTAAAAATAAGTTAAGGAATAAGGAATCTCTCATGCGTTTTGAAGCAAAAGCTTAAGAGTTTACAGTAAGAGAAATTATTAAAAATTTCACATTTTTAAGATTTTTCGGATTGCATTAAGCGGGAAGGAACCGATATTTATTAAAAGCAAAAATGTAGACATAGAGGAAAAATCAATCCAAGTAGGTAGTTTAAAAAAAAAAGAAAAAACACTGGTTTAGTTTAAGTTGCCTGTTAGGCAAGCTTGACTGTGGCACAGTCATAAACATGCGTGAAAATTCAATTGATTTTCTTTGCGTGTCTGGTGGGGGAGGGGGGGGGAGTGGTATATTGAGTAGGGGGTGGATGGGGAAGTGCAGCAGGCACTGGAAAGGCGGCGTGCGTATTTATAGCGCTAGAAAAATTGCCCATCTTTTTAACTCGACGCTGTGAACTGTGTGCTCTATGTGTGTGTGTGTGTGTATGTGTGGTGTGGGAAAACATTTTGTAAAGTCAGCCAAAATAGCAACAGCAACAACAACAACAGCAGAGTGTTGCAAAGCGATTACAAACTTGCCTAGCAGCTGTCAAGTGTTGAATGTATCTGCAAAATACCACAATCCAAAAAAAAGAAGACAAGAAATATATAAAAGAACAGTTTCATTTTGCTTGCCGAACCTTTAATACCCTTGCAAATATTGAGCAGCTCTGCGATAAACTTGGCTATACAAAAATCTATTCTATACCAAATGGATATATTATAAAACTTTTCATACTTCAATATGAGCAGTTCGATATTTATAAGGTTTTGATGATATATAAGACGCATCTAAAAGCTCGGAATTTCAGAGTTAGCTTAGGATATCTTGAAAAATAAAGAACTATTTTCTTACAGAAAGCTTCAGCTTTTGATATTGATCAAGAATATATAATATATACCAGATATAGAAAATATATATATTTCAAAGCATAACACATATCGGGACATAATTATAATACCCAATGCAGGGGTATAAAAATCAAAAAAAATAAAAATGATTGCAACGTGCAACATAATTTTTGTGAAGTGTTTCATGGCTAAGCGAGCGAAGGTAAGTGGCAAGGGGGGAGGGACAGGGGTCAGGGGGCCGGCGAGTGGGGAGTGGGCGAAGTGAGCCGACGAGGGGGCACTTGTGTGCACTAATGAGACTGGAGCCCAAGTGCTACAGTCAAATGCAATCATCGCCAGAGCCCCTGAAGAGAGAGCTCCCCAAGACAGGGATCCACACACGCAAAACCTCACGGCTGCTCGGAGGTGAGGCGCAACGAGGAGGGTGTGGCGGGGGCCCAGGTGAAGTAAGGGGCAAGTGGCAGACGTGTGGGTGTTATGATTTATTGCCAATTGCGACGAGGCCGCGCCGACCTGAGGTTGATGTTTGCTCGAGGAGATGCCACTCGATGCCACGCAAAACCGAAGATAAATGCAACACCAACAACATCGGGTTAGAGTGCTCGACTAGGAGTTACCCTATAGCCCGCATCTAAATCCGAACTTTACAAAGCTACTTCTTAAATATATGTTTGGTTTTCTTGGTCCATTGGCCTAAAATTTTAATAGAACTCAAAGATATCCTTCAAATGATATCAAATGGTATATACTTAAAATCAAGGCTGTTTAATTTTAGGTTTCTAGTGGAAGTATCCAAAAATCGATATATGTATAATCTATCTCTATCTATCTATCTCTTAAAATAGCATATGCTCAAAAAAAGATTTTGTGTCGAAATTAAAATATATGTAATATATAAAATATCGACTCAGTAGCTCTTAGTATATATAAAAGACCTTAGGGCATATTAAAATTTTCAAAATATAGTTTAACAGGGAAGGGCAGTATGCCCGATATATATAGTATATTACTACATTTTTACAACCTTAATATACCCTAACGTCTTTTCCATTTTCAAAACATACGGGGCATAACGACGAAAAACTCATTCATCAGCGTTTTGTTGGACGCGTGTGGGCAACTCAATTCCTCCTCCCCCCCCTCCCCTCACACTGACCTGTAGATAGCCCCTCCCTAAGCTCGCTCTCCCTCTCGCTTCAATCGCCAAATCAAAGCTGCCTCGAGTTGAAGCCCACGCAATCAATTCGCCGCGATTGTCGTCAGGAAGCGTCGCTGCGACGATCTTTAAACTGCTGCCGCTGCTGCTTCTTCTTCTTCCTACCCAACTACCTACCTAACTAGCAAAAAAAGTATCGATAAATCAATAAGCCAAAATGCAACTGTGGCTGCCGTTTCGGCTAATCTCAGAGCCTGACAAATTGCCCGCAAGCTAAGCAAAAATAAAGCCAACAATCAAATAAATACCCAGATGCATGACTAGCTGATGCCCTGTATGTTCGCAAGGGTTGCCTGTTGTCTAGAAAACAGTAAGTGTGACCAGGTGTGCGTTTGCATGAAAAACGATTTCGACAGTTTCTAGCACAAGCCAAGCTGAGTTAATATCAAATAAAAATTGAGATTAAATTTAAAAATGAATGAGATTAAATTTGAAAATCAAACAATTTACTGCGCTTGTAATGCTCACTTCTTAATTTTTTTAATTTGTGTATACGTTTTTTTATTAACGGCATTTCTTTTAAATTGAGATAATTTTGTTTTTTGAGTGCAGCATTTTAAAGTTACTGAGTTCACATAAGTTAGTTGGTTTGTTAAGGTTATATCAATTAAAATTGGTAATTTGAACACTCTTTGTTCCTTGCACTTTTTAAAAAGGTAACAGGGTATCAACGGTTGTGTGCGTGTGTGTTCGTGGCGGGGACACACCCAAAAGCCAAGTTGCCAGCGCCGAAGGAGTCAAGAGGAGTCAAGAGGAGCCGGGGTCAGGCAGCAGCTCATCTCACGCAGCATACAACATGTTGCGCCCATGGGCATTAACCCTCGCATTGTTCAGATTTATGGAGCAAATCGCTCACCGAGATCCCCTCCGCAGCCCCCCGTCCTTCCGCAGTAACGTCTTTTGTATCTGCGCCTCGAGGCGTTCGAATTGTGCGAATGAAACTCGTTACCAAAACTAAAATCCACGACAGTCGACAGTTGTGTGTGTGTGTGTGTGTGTGTGTGTGTGCGCCACAGATCGAAGCTGTTGCCAATATAATCCAATACCTGCTGCCTGTTCTCTTAACCCCCGGCAGCCCCCTTGTTTGTCGTAAGCTGAAACTTTGGATTTGTTGCTGTGGTTGTCTCCAGCTTCTATCTTTCAACTTTCAGCTTTCAGCCATGGCCATAGCCTCTTGTATTAGCTGTGCAGTTGTTGTTGTAGCTGTTCTTCGTTGTTGTTGTTGTCTTTGGCTGGTTGTCTGCTTGAATCCGGTCGTATTGCTGCCTCGGTTCGTGTCGGTTTGGCCTGGCCTAGCCTGCTTGTTTTCTAATGAAAATTGACGCCGTGCTGGTAATTTAAGTTGTTTTCGGTTTTTTCGGTTTGGGCTTTCTGTTATTCTACCTCTTCTTCAACAGCTAACACATCTCCTCCTCCTTCTCCTCCGACTCCGCTTCCTCGTTGCTGTTGTTGTTGCCGCAATCGAACTATTTTGCTTGTAGACATTGCGTGAGATCGCTGAGAATCGTTGGCATCTTTTCCTATTCCAATTCCTATTGCGGTCGCTGGCTGGCCTTACAAGAACACGACAAATGGAGGAAGTATGTGTGAGAGAGAGAAAGAGAGAGAGAGAGAGAGTTTGAGTGCTATTTTCTAAAGTTGCGCATTTTGTTGAGGCTTAGCTAACAAGCCACTTTTTATGTTTTAAATACCAAATGTTGATCACATTTTATTTAAAGCAAAGTATATTCCAATTCCAATTTCTCAAATAGAATATCTTAATTTTGTATCAGAAAATAACATCAATGTATATTTGCTATATTTTGTATATTTTTCTGTTAAAATAACACCATTTATTGTGGGTCCCTGTCTCATACACTGAATTAGTTTTTATGAACATTCTTTTAAAATTACCTACACACATTTAAAAAATGCTTTTCAGAAAGAATTTTTGTTTTTTAATATTTTATTTATTTTACGTGAATTTCACATAAACAAATTTCCACCAAAAATACTCAAGACGACATTTTCTTCGCGTTCCTTAAATGTAATACCTAAACGTCTGATCCCATAAAGCTTAAATACATATCGAGTCGTATTCGTCTTTCTGTAAAAAAAAGTAAAAATTTTAAATATTAAGGGTTCCTTTTATATTTTATAATTTTTATTAATAATCGGTAATTATCTATTATAGTTATAATTATAATTATCGATTCGAGTTCGAGTAGTAATAGCAACAGGAAAATAAACATATAATTTTCTTGATACCGTCGTCCGTCTTACGCCCATTCGCAGCTAATTACATGGCAACTGCGAGTCGGGCAGTCCTGACGAGAAACCTCGCAGTTGTCTCTTTTTTGGCTTTGGCAATTATTTTTGCCTGGTTCAAACCAATTGCTGTACAGCGGAGATCGGCTTTTGGCAATGGGAATTGCTTCCTGGGCTTTTTGTTCTTCAACTGATCTTTCGTTAAAAGCACTTCACTCTTCACATTTTCTCTCTGTGTCTCTTCCCCCCCCCCCCCCCCCCCCCCCCCCCCCTCTTTCCTTTGTGTATGCCATAAATTTGCCACTTTTGAAAGCCTCTGAAAATTGATGTATTTTTTTGTGCGCCGTAACCCTTGGCGCTTCTCAAGGTGTTTTCCTGCCACCAAATTGCTGAGCAATTTTCTTAGCGGGTTTTTCCTGTTGCGTTTTGTTTCGTTTGGGCTGAAAATAATCTAGCTAGAGAAAGAAACAACAAGAACAACAAAAAGAACTTCACATGCAACTGTGAGATTTTTCGTGGCTCGTTTATTTATTATGATTATTTATTTTGTTTTACTTGAGTTGGTGCTGATGCTGCTGCTGCTGCTGCTGTTGCTGTTGCTGCTTATGTGCCTGCCACAGATGTTGGCAGCTTGGGCAGAGTTTTTAGGTTGCAACATCTGTGTGCATGTGTGCGTGTGTGTGTGTGTTTATGTCCACATGGCTTTGTTGCTCTGCAGATTGATTAGTTTTTGGGTTCAAGTTTGGTTGCCGCATCGACAACACTTTTTGGTTGCTGCTGTTGCACTTTCTTCCTCTTCTTCTTTTCGGTGGTCGCCACCCGAGAGTTCAACAAACGCAGCTGCAGCTGCGCCACGCCTCCAGGCCTGTCTGCCGCCCACTTTTGGGCTCAAGTTTGCTTTTGCCGCCTTTTCTGTTTGCTTTTGCGGGAAATTGAAAAAGATAAAAAAAAAGAGAAAAAAAAAAAACAAAACAAACTGAAAACTAAATTTTTCCGATAAACGTCGCCTCGCTACCCTTCTTGCCGCGTCCCTCCCGTTGCCTGCCACGCACCACGTGTACCACCATTTGTGGCGTTTGGCAATGCACAAAATACTGTCGGAAATTTTAGCTGGGCTGACACACCTACCACGCCCACCACGCCCATGCAGCCAGTTGCAACCACTTGCAAGTGGGTGTTCCATGCCCATTCCCAAACCATTGCATATATGACGAATTTTGAGCTGTGCAACAAGCTGTGGCAGGCGGCTGCGTGTGGGCGCCACAAAAAAAAAACCAGAAAAACAAAAAAAAAAAAGAAAAACAACGTCTCGCTGCAACATGGCCAAAAGTGCTGGCGATGGGCGATGGCGACACACTCTTGATAAGAATTGAGTTCCACACACACACACACATACACACACACTGTCGGCAACACATAACACATAACATAACTTGTATTAGTCGCAGTCCTGCCACAGCACTCCATACAATATAATTTTCAGTTGGGTATACCCTGTAAACATGCAGGCATCTGCGACCCCACGTATAGCATATTCTAGACTCTGTCAAAACTAGCCTTGAAATTTTAAATACATATTATATTTATTATATTATATTATAATTATTTCAATATCTTGTTACATTTCCTTAATATCAAAAGTCATGATTTTTTCGGCGATTATAAGAGCCTCCTAATTAATAATATAATACAATATTTCAATTAGTCTAGCTAAAATGGTCTCTTAGGCTGGAACAATACTACATATATACAGCCTAGGATTCGAACCTGGATCTTTGTTCGATTTCGAAAATTTTTATTTTTTTTTATGATTCGTAATGTTTTTTTTTAAATACTTAAAATAAAAGCGAAATTGATCCACTAGTAGGAAAGTATGTTAGATTTTTCTGTCGTCACCTCTCTCTCTCGCTCTCTCTTTCTCTAAAAGCTCCCTAGAACCACTCTTCAAAGGGTATTTATAGTTCTTGAATTCAAACCGAACCGTTTTAGTCGTGCCTTACTTTAGGTTCACTCGCCGCTTTTTGTTTGTTATTTTCTTTTTCCAGGTAAGCCTAGGTAGCAGCGATGGAGTTTATCTAGCGACAACCCAGTGTTTTCATTATTGTGGTTGTTTTTATTGTTTGCCTGTCCACGCGGCCCCATGGGCCCAGTTGATAAGTTCTGTTTTTTTTGTGGGGCGTTGCGAGCCTATAAATTGGAGGCGTTTCCGATGGGGGAGGAGGGAGGGGAACGACCCCAGCTGGAGTTACATTTTAAGTACAAATGGGTGTTTATTTTTTTTGGTGTGTGTGAACTTGTTCATTTGTCATGGCACTAAGTTAGGTGTTTAGTTCATGTTTATTACTTTTCAATCAGTTGATTTCGCTGGCAAACTAGTTCAGTTAGTCCTAATATACCTTTTCAATTTCATATATATTCACAATTCTTTGTGTGATATACATATAATTCATATATGCATGTCAACTCAATGAGCTAGTTCCTTTTCACTTTTTTTGCAATTTAAGTGTATGTATGAACCACTTTAGTTTAGCTGCATGAACTAGTTCTATTATAGACCGGTCGTAGGAACTACCCAGCTACATTTCTCTATTGTTTTTTCTCTCTCTCTCTTTCTCTAAATTCCCATTTTTGTCACTTTCGTAAACGTTTTACACGGTATATGCTAACGAATTTCCATAGCTTCTCAATTGAACCATAATGAACCATTTGAAGAGAGCTAAGAGCTAAAGTTAATAACGTTTATTAAATTTCGGCTCGCTCTTTGAGTGGATATCTAGGCAGACTACAGACTATTCAATTAGCATAATTGCCTCGTGGAGCTGGAGCTGGAGCTGGAGGGGCTACTGTGCGCTTGTTGCTATTACGAGTGGGTGTCAGCTGAAGTCGTGGGGAGGGGGGGGGGAGGGGAGGGAGGCTGTGTGTGCTTCGTGTGAGTGACGCCAAGTCTTGAAAAATTTATGAGCCAGCAAGAATGTTGACATCAAAATTGTTGACTCTTTTCCATTTTTTATTTTTCTCTTCTTTGTTAATCATGCAGCTGGAAAAGCTGGCTTTAAGCATTTATACACTCTTTCACTATATTTTTATTATTTGGGTGTAATTAAAAAGCAAATCACGTTTTCATTTCTTGATTTTTTTTTATTATTTTTTTTTTTGGATTTTTCTTGTGCGTAGGCAGCGCTGCTTTCGTTTCGTTTCGGTTCGCTTCGTTTCATGGCAGTGAAAGTGAGCGTTACCCGGATACCGCCGAGGGGTTACCGTGTGGTTCGAATGCCTCTATTTAATTTTTATTTTTTTCTACAACTGTTCACACATTTTTCATTTCTATTTCCGCCATGCAGCTGAAACTCACAGTTAATTAATTCTCGTATTAGTCGATTCTGGTATTCGCATGCAAACGCATCGAATCGAATCGAATCGAGTCGAATCGAATTGTCCAAGAATTATGTCACATAGTCGGTACCCACGTTTCGGACCACGCCCCTATTTGCAGTTTCTGTTGTGCCCAATTAATTTGGCAACGCTTCGTTGGGCGCCATGCTGCGACAATAGCCGAATTTTTTGAAGAGCTTGTGAAAATAATTGCTTATCATGGTAAAAATCCATCAAAAATTAAATGCGTCTCCAATTTGCTAGCCTCGTTTAAAATTTTTTTTTATTATTTTTTTTCTGTTTTTTGGCAAATTGCGAAGCATTTTTATAGCTGAGGGCGTTCCAATTTAGATGCTACGGATGATTACTAAAACGAAACTGGTTCAGCGCAGGAAAGTTGCAGCAAAGCTTTAACTGAGTGTGCGAGAGTTTTCTTTGGGGGAACCAGTTAAAAAAACTTGACTGGTTCCTTGGACAGTTGTTGCTTGAAATTTGTTTGGAAAACTTACAGAAAACTTTGGATAAAGCCTTATTTGTAGCACCATTAAAAATAACAGTTTATTTAAAACAATGAATTAGCTCTTTTGAATAAAGTTAAATTTTTCTTTGAAAATTTTTGCTTAAATTATATTACAGTGTGTTAAAAATAGCAGAAATGATGCACATGGCGCCCAACGTGGTCATGCAAATATTAGAAAGAAATTTAAATGAGTGCCAATTAAAGCTTTTAATAGCATTTTTGTTTAAATATCAACTATATTAAATGGGTCATAAATTCTGGGAGCTGTTAGTAATGGTAACTAAGCATGTTACCTCCAATTGCGCAGTTCCAAAACAGAAATCCTTGACTCATCTAAGCAATTGCGCTGCTGATTCATTCCAGTCGCGTCAGTTCCATTGATTGCCAACAATAATTAGAGCAATTGGCAAAGTACCAGCAGGAGGCGTTAGCCACATACCATATAACATTTATGTATATAGCGCCACGCCGCCTCCCCTTTTGGCAACTTGGCACGACCCAATTTCGGGCGCTGGCTGCACCCACACGGAGAACAGACCCGGCGGGCAGGCAGGCAGGGCAGGCAATTAATAAGCCGCCAGTTCAAATGCATTTACAATCTAAATAAAAATTACGCATACGCCTCGTATGAGCTGGTTGTTGTTGTTGTTGTTGTTTTTTGTATATTTCGGAGCAGGCGCTATTAAAATTGTTTTTACGCCAAATAATGTAATTTGGTAAAATGTTGTAATGGCAAATGGTTTGCCGCATAGTTTGCGCAAATTCTTCAGAACTTGTTTGCTTGAAGCGGTTCCGCACAGAACTGAACGTTGGGAACCAGCGAGCTGGACAGTCGAGTTTGCTGCCCACGCGCCACGTCTCAAGCCAGCTTCAATACCCTGTACCCATGCAAAAGGGGATAAAGTAAAAGGTATACTGTAGTTGTGCAAATGTAAGTGACAGGCGGCAAATGACATAATCAAGCTGAATGCGTTCCATTTTTTTGATAAGTGTTAATAGCTGAGTTTTGTTTTAGATTCTTGCCTGTCGTTCATCTATATGAATGTCCGATTTTCAGAAATATTACGAGTATTGAATTTTTGTTAATGCAGGTTTTTAAATATTCTTCGTATTCAACCACCATCATCATATTCTATTGATTATAGAAACTAAAACCTAAAAGTGATTTATATTGTTTTTTTTCGAGTTCATATCTCTGAGCCTTTAAAATCGATAAATATACAACTCTTCAAATAAAAGTATATCATGGTAATTTGCGGCGTATGTGCACGTCAAGCAAACTCGCATCGGGTCTCTTACGTTTGCTTGTTGCAGCTGCAATTGTAGCCAGGGCTGGCTGTGCTGCACAGCGTTGATCGCAGCCCTGGATCGACTTTTGCTCTAATTGCCAAAGATTGCCACAATTTGCGTTCGGCTTCCGTTTCATTGGCATTTTCAACGCTTCGTTCGTAAATGACGTTGACGCTGACGCTGATTGCCAGGCCGCAGGCAAATCCTTGCCCCAGCGCCGTTGCTCCTTGCAACATATGCCGCTCGCAGCATCATTTGCATGTGCCGCGCATTCAATGTCAGCAATGAGTGCAATTTGTTGTTGTTGCTGAATTGCCTCAAATTGCTGCGGCTCATTCTTTTGTTGCTGCTGCTGCTGCTGCTCGCAATAAATTCCAATCAAATTGCTGCTGCCCTGGACTCGAACCGCTCTGTCCCTGGCCATTGCCACAGTCAACCGATCGTCTGTCATTTAGCCGAGACGGCCGTCAGCTGCACCTGTTGCTGCATTGATTGAAAACTTGTTGCGGCGACAACAGCAAAGACTGCTCTGCCAGATACCCTATAATCGCAGCAGGCATTGCTGATTGTTTAAATATTATATTATACTTGAATAATTTCAGGGGAGATATGCTCAAAATACGTTGGCAAAAATCGATATCTATCGGTTTTGGGTAATTCGATAAACAAGTTCAATTCACTCTAACTGTATTTACAAATTAAAGTCTTCAAAAACTTTGTTGTCAACGGATATTTATCAATTTGAAGTATTAGCGCAGGTTTTAATAAAAAATAAATCGATTCTGCATTTGATAAACTTAAATCTATATTAAAAATTAGTAGAGTGTAGTTCTTATAGTCGCCTAAATTGCCTTTAGGACAACATAAATTTGAACAAATCGCTTATACTCTCTTTCAGTCGTCTTAGATGGCTACAGGGTATCACAACAGCAGCAACATGGGCGCGCCCCATCAGCTGTCAGCAATTTGTTGTGATCAATTTATTAAAAAAAAACCAATGCATCAACCCAGCAACTCCTTGTGGCAGCGCAAGTTGAAGGACGCAATGCGCCTTGGGGTCAGTCAAAGGCAGAGGCAGAGGCAGGGACTGGGGCAGGGGCAGCATCACGATAATCACAGTCATCAGTTGGGCCTGCCTCATCTGCATAAATGCTGGCAATCGGCAACCGGCTGCTGGTGCTGCTGATGCTGCTGCTGATGCTGATGTTGCTGCTGTTGCTGCTGTCTGTCAGTTCCCAGTCTGGCCCCTTGCAACCTGCCCCCACCTTTGAGTGGCCCCCTGGGGGCTTAGCCACCCAGCAAGTTCATGGAATTCGCAGCTATTGTAGCACCTTGACTAGGAATTTGTCATTGTTGTTGTTGCTGACGCAGCAGTTGTTGCATTTGCAGTGCAAATTTTCGCAGTTGCCGCATGATAATTTGGCTAAGTGATTCAGCGCTTTTTTTCTACTTAGGCTATGTTTGTTTGGCAAAAGTGAGAGATTGATTTTGCAGTTGCATTGCAAGTGCACCATCTTAGCTGTACAACTTATATACAGTTACAAAATGTACTTCTAGTGCTTGATTGATGAGTTCTCCTATTGAGCCAGGCCTTTAGGCAAACAAACAACAAGAATTTGGATTCGAATCCCAGCTAAGTAGATGCTCTTAGCCTCAGCCTGTGCTGTTTGAAATTGGGGTTGATTAGTTTTCAAATATTTTCCATACAAATGAATTATATATGTGTATAGTATAGTATAGTAAAATATATAAAGTGATTCACTGCTAGTCAAAGTTAATACTTACAATGGAAATACCCTGATATGGCACTGTGACAAACACCTTTATGAAACGCTCACCTAAGCAAATTTGAATAAAAATCACAGTCACTTGGGTAAAGTTCAGATGGTCAGAGGAATATCAATCAACTGAGACATGTGATAAGGTGCCTCGACTACTTCCACGAAATCTGAGAAAGCATCTGTTTATCTCAACTTCAACGTCTTTACATTTACTTTGCTTCTGCAACGTTGTCATAATTGAGACTGCAAATTAGCAAAGCGATAGCCCAGCGATCAATGGCCCAGAGGGGGGGAATTCGAAAGGAATGTGGGGTAAAAGAAAAGGGCACTTTAGCGGGCAGTGCAATGCTGCTGCTGCGAGTCATGAATAGATGCATTCATGTTCATGTTGCCACTTGCAACTTGCAGCAAAGGGCAGCAGCAGAGTCGCAGATCTCGCAGATCTCTGGCCGGACACAGATCACGATGTGGTTCGCTCGCTAATGAACGCTGATGATGATGGAGCATGCAGCGTGGCGAACTGACTACTCAACTGGACTGTGGCGTTGAGCGTTGAGCGCGTGACGTGACACGAAGCACACGAAGGGTGCGTGCCACAAAAAAATCTAAAAGCTCTAAGCGCTGTGAGCGATGTTTAACTATTGATGTATGCCGATTTTTTATGAATTTATATATGACGTGTTTACGTGTTTATCATATATCGATAGATATCGATATTAAGCCAAGGTTTTTTAGGCATATCTCAGAGACTATAAGAGCCAGAGCTACCTTGGTATCAGATCACGCATATTTAAATTCCCACTGACACAAATTTGAAACCCTTTGCAAGTACATTGTTCCTTTTAAGTCCTGAAATTTAGTTTTGAAGTTATTCAAGAATTTAGTTTTCGTGTTAAAATTATATACATTTCATGTTGTTGCAGAAAATAAAAAAATATCTCGAACATGTTTCAAGTTATTGTAAATAAATTCGAATTTAAGAAATTAAAAATTGAAGAAAATATTTGCATATTGACAATATTCGAGTCTGATCAGATGTTTCGTGTCATGTGATGTCATCTCTATGAAGAACTGACTGCACGCTGGGTCTGTGCAGGGGGCGTGGGGTGGTAAGGGAGGCCGAATTGGACAGCTTTCGGTTGATGTTTTTGCGTGCCGCAATTTCAATTTGTTTGGCACTTGAGTTGGCAGCCGCGGCCGCAACTCTTGTGTGTTGTCTTTCACTTTGTTTTGCGGCGATTGTGGAGCGAGTTGCGCAAACATTTTACTTATGGCAGCTGGAGATGGAGTTGAGAGCTGAAGATGGAGCTGAAGATGGATGACGCTGACCAGACTGCCACTTGATTGTTGTCTTTGGCCTCGCGCGAATCTGCAGCTGCACTTGAACTAAAATGCGTCAGTTGTTGTTAACAACAACAGCAACAACAACAAGCACAACAAGCACAGCATCTAAATGAGAAAGTACAAATAGAAACTGAGCTGTGGCACCACTCGCACCACTGTCCAGTTGTGCTAACGGCTTTTTTTTGTGTTTTAGCTTTTGGCTTTGCTTCGATGCGCTTTTAGCCTTGAGCCAGCCGCGAAAATGCGGCCAAATGCTGGCGAAAGGGAGGGGGAAGAGGGGGGGGGGCAGGGTAGGAAGTGAGTGTAGACAGCAGAGACTGTGTCGTTGCAGTTGCTGTGGCGGCTGCCACGCCTAGCTGCCAGCGGATATGCAACACGGCGGCAACAACAACAACAACCACAACTTTAATTTCTCACCTCGTTACCATTCGGTGTCATCGTTCGGCCTTATCTTGGCCATGTTTATGCGCGCTTTTATGTGCGTTTGCTCTCTGTCAACTCATAAGCAATATCAGCTCCCCCCAATACCCTATGTTTTTTTTGTGCTCCCCCGTCCGCCGCTACCTTCGTCTTCGGCCCTGGCTCTCCCTTTTCCGTTTTGCCTCCTCCTTTGTGGCCTTTGCCTTCGCCTCGGCTCTTTAGCTCCTTGTTTGTTTCCCACCTTTTGCTTATCGCGCACACACACACGCACACACACGCGCGCGCACACCTAGAGATGCAGAGATACAGATACATTCCGTCAACTTCATAAATTCAAACACTTCGCTGTATACATTTTCCATCTCGCTGCCCCTCGTTGCCTCCACTCCGATTCACAATCTGGCCTATCCTACACAATCATTGTCCTAATCCCAATTCCCACTTCATTCGCCTGCACATTCCCACATTTCACGTCCCATTCTTGGTTTTTTCTTTTCTATACCCTTGCGTAGGGTATTCAAATGTTGTCACATCATGTTCAGGGCATGACACCCAATTTATCTGATACCCTATCTATATGATCGGTTCCATTAAGATTTTAAATGCTTTTCTACAGTCTTCTGTCATTTACCTTACATATCATTTCACTTTATCACTGTCATATATATGTTGTCATATGATTCAGATCTGTAATACCATTTAGCTAAAGTTTGCTTAATGAGTCTTCTTTTATTATGAGTAATATTTAACTTTATGATGGGCAAGATGATGAATCTTTTAAACAAATGTGTCATCTAGTATTATCAAGAATGTGTCTTATTAAATCTTTTAGTACAGTGCCTGTTTAAGAATTAAAACTAACTATTAAAACTTAAATTATTATTATTTTACATTGTAAAATTCGATTCTCATTTTCAAGTTAATTGCATAGCTTTTTCAAACTGTTTCCTATTTTAATAATTCAATTTTTTAATTGTGTGATTGTTATTTGGATTTTATTATCTAAATTCCCAATTATTATTTTTGAATACCTTCAATAATTCTATAATTCAAATATATGTGTAGCCTTATTATATTTCAGATCATCTAATTATGAACTAAATATACAAATATCCTACATTTTCATTATTCAAAGATATAATTTTTAAGTCTCAACTTAAAATTCAGACCATAACGAATTTTAAGCTCCGCAGAGTATTGAAGCTTCGGCGTGTCAAAAATAGATATTCTTTTATTTTATTGTGTTCATTCTTGTTCCTTTCCAGTTTTTTGAGTTGTTGCTTCTTTTCATGGTGCTGGGCGTTGTTGTTGCAGAGGTTGTTGTTGTGTGCGACAACTATTTAGGCGTTGCACCTTCGTCCGTTTGCTTCTCCCTCGTTTCTCGCCTTTATTTTGTTCGTCATCAGCCGCAGCAACAGCAACAGCAACAGCATCAACATCATCTCATATTTTATTTTTCTACTTCTCTGCATCCTCCTTTTTTTAATTTCCATATCAATATTTATTCAAAAAACGAGAAGAAGAAGAACCTCTTTGTAGGGTGCAGGATCGCATTCTTTTTTATAATTTGCGAGGCGATCGACGAAATAAAAAAATTTGTTGAATTATGCGCACATTTGTTTCATGCCCCAGGGCACGTCCAAGGTCAGGCCAGTGTTGCCAGATGGCTTGCAGATGCTGTCAGACACACTGGCCAAATGTACCAAAAGTGGTACATTATTCGCTTAAAGGTACAATTGGACAATTTTTTTGTATACATAAACAGAAATTGTTTTTTTTTGTTGACTTACACTTTTTTTTGTATTTTGTGCATATTTTAAAAGAATGGCATATACTTTTAGAGTTTAGGTAACTCCAGATCGCATTCAAAAGGTTTTAACCTATACATATATAAAATAATTGTTGATATTTTACTTTTAAAAATCTTATTCTTACAGCTAGTGCAACTTTTTGTTGGTAACTCTTAGTACAAAGTTTGTTTCAAGTGGCAAACGTGCCCTAAGCCAATTCACTGAATTTCCAGTATCAATTTGCAGCTGCTCAATTTTTTTGTTTTTTTTTGTTGCCAGCGAGTGCGCAACGCCCCCGCAGGCTCCGCTCAGCCAGCTGTGCAGAAATTGACCAACTGACCAAAATCTGTTTCTGGCTACCCCTCAATTTGTCCATTGTTCACGCTCAATCGCTGGGAAAACGCCCGATGGCTTCCACAGAGCCGGAAGCAGTCGCTGGACGGCGTCAAAATCCATTAAGCATAGGCCAATTGCCAATTAGCAAGCCAAAAGTATTATGTTACACAAGCTGCCAACTAGCCCGACACACACACACACCCCTCCCCGCCCCGCCCCCCTTTGTGCTCAGCCGCCCAAACTCCAAATGACGTCTGGCATCATCGTCGTCGCTGTCGTCACTTTCGCTACTGTGCAAAATCTGGCCAATTATTGTGCAGTCACCAGAGAGCAGTAGGTGTAGGCAGCACGGCGAGTGAGGGGGTAGCTGTATCAAGGGGGAGGGGTGGGGGGAGAGGGGGCTATACACTCACCATAGATGGTCAGTTTTAATTAGCAGTTGGCGGCGGCGGCGGCGGCGGCGGCGTCCAAGCATCAGCAGAACGCGCAGTTATTTTATCAATGACATTTAAAGCTTCATTAAAAGTCCTGCCAAACGGGGCATGGCCATATTTGGGCGTAGGGCTCGCGCTGCCAGAGTTGTCGCTCGGCGTGCAGGGCATCTCTATGGCTGTATCGCATAAATTTTATTTGATTGGGCGCTCGTTAACGAGTTTAGTGATGTGCGGGGACAGGCACGAACTAAGCTGTCTACGATCGATCGATACTTATCGATATCGATGGTTGCAGCAGGCTTTTAGATATCGTAGAGTGCTTCAAAGTATTGCCAAGTTACGTAACGAGAGATCGACATCTTGTTAAATTTATAGTGATCATCTTTAAGAGCTGTTTCAATTGATTTTCGATTGATCGATAACGATAACAACATCATATTGATACAGATGAGATATTTGCAATATTTTTATACTTTTATTATCAAAATTTTTGCTGAATTTGATTTTCATCAATAGCCAAAGAGTCGATAACAATAACAATAAAGTTATATCGTTTTAATAATTTTATGTAAATTTAAAGTTTTTTAAGTTATTCTTAGTCATGGGCTTTTTGCTTGAAGTATCTGAAGTATGTGCATACTAGGCATGATTTGATTACAATGCTTACTCACAACTTGTTTAAAAAATAGCATTCATATTTGTCATTTCTCGTGGCAACTAATTTCCTACGAAACAGTTATTCACAGAATTTTATTAGGATGAATGCATTTTCTTTTAAAAATATTTGCAATGTTTATGAGTGTGCTTAGAGGTGAAAATGTATAAATTAAATTAGCTTAAAGAAATTTCGTATGCTTTATTTTGAAAAATAAAAGCAAATTATAAAGCGATATATTTATATTAAAGATTTGTTTAAGTTTTGCGAAAACTGTGGAGCACTTTGGATTGAACTCTAGCTGAAATCAGCTGCAAAAACCGAACCTAAAAGAAGCTTTTTTTTTTTTGGTTTACACTCAAAACTTCTCCTTATTGCAGTATTATTATTGATTGGGTATTTGATTTGAAGTCAAGTTCCGACTGTCGCATTCGCCTTCGTGTTGTCGTGTCACGCGCTCACCTCTAGCTGACCAAAGATGCTGTCTGCCCACAATTTGTTGGCCGCTATGACAAATTCAACTAAGCATCATCCACCAGAGCCGCACAAGAGCCTCGCCAAGCAGCTCGAGTCGGCTCCTGGGCCCGTTGCTGGGTCCATTCCCGATGCCATTAAAAATGCAAGTTGCTTGGCCAGTTTCCAGTTGTTGTTGTTGTTGCTGTTGTTGTTGTTGGGCTTTGTTTTGTTTGGCTTTGGGTCTCGGCTCCTGCTTCGTTACGTTTTGCGCGCCTGTTTCGCTTTTACTTAACATTTTTAGCCTTTGCGCCGCTAATTGGCAGAAAATACCAAAAATGGCAATGCATGACGACGGCGATGGTGGTTCGAGTTCGCACTCTAATGAGCGGCGTGCCGTTTGTCTATCACTCCGGCGTTGCCAGCGCCCAGAAGGTCTATCGATAGGCCCCAACGATTAACGATAACGCGATTATTAATGCTCGCAGCGCACAGCACTAATTGACAGCTCTGGCCAAAAGTGTGAGGGCGTCTGGTAAATGCCGCAGAACAATAAAACAAACAACAAAAAAATTACAAAAAAAACCAAAAAAAAAAGATGAAAATTCAAATACACATAAATAATATTTATTTACGTTTTTATCGGCGCGTGGGCAGCCACAGCTGCCTCTTTGCGTGGGTGGTGCCCATCCATAGGGAACCCGCCGTCGATCGCCAGTTTCATTTGAGGTTAGCTTTTTACTTATTTATTTTGCTTAATTTTTTTTTGTTTTTCTTTTTTTTTTTGTGCCCCCAACAATCGCGGTACGTGCATCTGAGTTGTGTGGCAGACGTGTTGCCATAATGCGCCGGCAACATGCAACCGCGCCGCCAACATGCAACATTGGCGTTTGGCAACATTAATCAGTGCTGCCAGCTCGCTTGTGTGTTTAGCCTTCTCCCCCAACCCAACCATGTATAAAAACCTTCGGTGCCCTATATCGGCGCACAGCTTTGTTATCTTATCTTGAACTTGAACTAACCTTTTTTGCTAACTAAAGTTAACTAAATGCTTACACCATGGCCCGGCCTGTAAGTCAATATATATATCATACATTCCATTCCAACTGAGATATGATTTAGGAACGTTTCAGATAAAATGCCCTGTGCTGAGCGAGCTTGGCAAATAACCGAGTATTATGTGCTTATGCTCTTTGTTCATAAAAAACACAGGCTGCGATAAAATAGGTAAAAAAAATGTTGCTGACCTGAAAAAAATATAGCTTAGAACCCGAAAAGGGTACATTATTACATTTATTAGTGAAGAAAATAAATAGCAAGTTTTTATAGGTTACATGCATTGTTATATATGTCATATTGATGTCTGGCATAAATCAACTTACATAGTTTTGGTGAAACGATTTCCAGCACTTGTCGATAACTCTGTCGATATCTTTCTATCTGACAATCAAATTAGATTTAAATTCGAAAATAAAATGTTTTACATAAAATTCTTATTTTTGGAAAAATATATGTTACTCCACACTATTCTTATGCCATATTTTCTGTTTCAAGCCGACAAGCTTTTTTGGCTATAAAAAGGCTAGCCAAGCGCATCACTTCTGCTGCTGCCAAAAAAAAGAAGGAAAAACGAGCGCCAAACAATTTAAATTTGAATTTAAATTAGCTGCTCTTGGCGGCTGCCGCATCTGCAATATACTATACGTCCCCCCCTCCCCCATGGCATCCCCCATCCCATTTGTCTGCTCAATAGCCATTGTTGATGCCCTCAAACGATATCGAAGGTCCAATCACGAGATGTGGCAGCGGCTGCTGCAGCTTTTCATTTCCTTGGCCCCGAGAGTTCAGTTTAGCTGAAAGGCTGCCAACTGTTTTTATGCCCATTCACGAAATGAAAAGGGCATATTGGGTTTGTCCAATGTCCGTTCGTCTATCTGTATGTATTTAATTTCTGCGTCGCTTTTTAAACTAGAAACTAGTTATATATACTCATGTATTCCCGCGTCAGATAAAGTGTTGGAATTTTTACTGACATTAAAATTGACAATAATTTTAACATGTAAAGCTTTATGGATCCATAGCTCCCATGTTACAAACACCCATAACTTTGTCACAACTGTCCTCTTAATTGATTCTGCATTTAAAATGTATTTATTATTGAAAAAGAATTAGTCCTTACTTATTTTCACAATTTTTTTTCAAAATTTTAAATTAAGTAAATAGTATAGCTTCCATATTTGAACTTTGTCAAAACTGAACCGATTTTCATGTTTGATGGCATTTTGGCCGTGGTTTGTCTTCTATTGCGCAGTCGGTTACACCCGACTTCACGTTCTTGTTTATTTAATTCAAATTTACTTTTTTATTTTTATTATTATTATTTGTTTGTGCTTTGAATGAAGCTTCTTTGTTTGTTCGAACTGAAAGCCTATTCCCTATTCCTTCGCTTTCGGTTTGAACTTTTGCGCCAATTTTGTCGTTTGTTTTTTAAATTAATTATAGTTATCTGCGCTTTTGCTCACCTACTCATGCACTCTCTATCTTTCTCTCTTCGCTCTTTGCAGGTATGTCAAGCTAGAGATCCAGTTGGTCAGTTTCTCAAAAGATAAACGCAATCGTTGGAGTTGCTGTTGCAGCTGCTTTACGTGATTTCATTTGAGAGATTTGTGATTAATTAACAGATGCTGCGACAACAACAACAACAACAACAACATTTGATATGTACAGTAAAATGCATTGTTGTTGCTGCTGCTAACAATGGGCACACGTTTGTGGCACGAACACGATCACGGGGGCAACTACAACAACAACAACAACACTGACAGTTCCATTTAAATGTCAATCAGCAACACTTTGACATGCGGACAGACATTGTGATGTGAACGGTGTGTGTGTGTGTGTGTGTGTGAGAGAGGTGTGCGAGGGCAAAGCGTGGGCGAGTGCATTGGGAGAGGCACACAGCCAAACAATGCATTCAGCCCGACTGTGAATGAACCAACGAGCGAACAACAGCCAAGTACACAGAGGTAAATCATTTGTTAGACCAGAAGCCCAAAATTTTAACTTGATTTTTTTTGAACATCAGAATCGAGGCAAATATATCGATACATAAATATTTATGGATTATGAGTAAAACTAAAAAATTATCAATATTTAAGTTCGAATATTATAAATATATCGATTTTTATTACTCTATTAATTGTAAACAAAATACTTTTTAACTATTTGAACTGTGTATTTATAAATAAGCCATATGCAAAATGCATGAAATAACGATATTTCATGTTAAACATCCCATAATATCGATTAATTTATATTCACAATTGCATATTGTTTGATTGTTTGTTACGAAATATTTATTTATATATATATCGTGTCATCAAACTAACGATAAAGACCTTCCAACTAATTGAACTTTCTTAAGCTTATTCACACATTTAATTCATTCAGCTGCTTCTTGTTGATTGCCATTGCCAAATATATTTTAAAATAATTATCGTTACATCCGTTATCGTTTATCGATCGTAGACACTACAATCATGCTACTCTGATGTCTCATTTAAATAAAGTCAACTTCATAAAACAATTTTGACAAATGAATTCATCAACACTTCCGTTGACAAGACAAGGCAGAAGTTGTTACCTGTAGAGGGGGGGGGGGGGTAGTGGGGCTAGAGGCTTAAAGCAGGCTCCATGGCATGTTGCTCAGTTGCAAATGTCGACACAAAAGTTTAACAACAGCTGCAACAACAACAACAACTGCAACTGGCAACTGGCAAACGCAATTTGAATTTCAAATTTAGCTTTTTTTCGCTTAAACATTTAACGAGGTTTTTGGTGGCACCAGGACACCAGGCAACCGGAGAGGCAGGAGGAGAGAGGAAAGCGAAGCTGAAGTGGAGTGTAGTTTGTTGTGAGTGCAACTAAAGTGGACAGCAGCAGCGGCCACTGGGCATTGTTTGCGGCGACAATGGAGCCGCAGTTGGAGTTGATGTTGGAGTAGGTGCCGATTCTACAGCTGAAGCTGGGGGCAGGCGACTTGTTCGACTGCCATGTAGACGCTCATCAGGCTGACAGCTATAGCAAGGCGATATACATGCTGAATGCAACCACCGCAACCACCAGACAGCCAAACAAACGAATGCAGTTTTCGCTTGAATTTTGTGCTCGACATTGCGCGTTTGTGCGAATGAATTTCCAAAAGTTAATTGACCATGCAAAAATATCAGATTCCAGTTGCCAGTTAATGTTGCTGCTGCCGCTTTAACAGCAACTGTTGCTGTTCTCGTTGTTGTTGCTGTCGTTCTTATTGGCATCGCTGCAACGCCTGCGCGCCCTTTCCGCTTGGGCGTCGACAGCGGCAGCAAGACCAGCGCCAAATTTTGCAGAGTCAGCGAGAAATGCGTAAATTAGTGCCTGACCGCCAGATACCCTGTACAATTGTAGTTGCTTTTTTACACGCATATACAAATACACGTACATACACACAAAGGCTGCAAACCGGTTTTAAGCCAAACCCAAATTAGGTACCACCGAACCGAACCGTTTTTCTTATATAATATAAGTGTTTGGAGCAACATTCTACCTCTTAATTAAAATTAAAAGATAACAAAGAATCGATATGTTTTTCTATAAATAATAACAACGCACTTTTGCTTTTAAATTTTAAATAATGCGACTAATCCAGGTTTTAACCACCCTCTACGCTATAGAATTAGTTAGTTTGACTTTTATTATCCGACATTTCAAATTTCCATTTAAAATTTTCTTCGCAATATACATACATATGCTTTAAACTACAAACATGGTATAAAAAGGGCAGGGTATTAAAAAGCTAATTTAGCGTAGCTGGCAACACGTGACAGTTTACTGAAAATGGAGCAGGCATAAAAAGACAGAGCACTTAACAAAAATTAAAAAACAAAATGGCAAAAGGAATGTGCAGTTAATATAAGAAACAGGGGACGTAGAAGAGACCATTGAGAAGTAAAAGAAGCAAACATTTAACTCAGAAAATTTAAATACGAATTGAAGCCCTCGAATTCTTAAAACAACTCAAAGTTCCCAAAAGCCATAAGAATACTCTTGAATTATCGTAACAACAATCTTAAGAGCTATTCGATTTTTCTCAGTGTATAGATCATTAACGTTGCAGTTAAATTCCCATAGTTGTAGTTCCAATTTCGATAAATTTATTTGTATTTGCCCGAAGCATATTTTTCGCTCGGTGTAAAAAAAACCCGTTCAGTTCTGAGAAAGCTGTAAGAATTTGAGCTATATCAAGTTGTTAAAAACAATTTTTGATGACATTTCTTATCGTATTTTTGCGTTTTATTAATTTTGGGCATTTTACTAAAAAGGCAAGAAAAAAACCTTCAGAAATAACAGAAATTTTTAATGTTATTTCTTGTTAACTTCAAATTTCGAACTAACTAGCATATAAATGATTCCAGATAAAGTTACAAATGGGCTCTGAAGAGAGAGACAGAAAATAACAACTTGTGCTTTTGTTGGTTTTAGTGCCGGCTAAAATCGAAACAAATCGAATGAGCAATCGGAATCTGAAACTTTAATCTCTGCGCTTGCAACAGAAAACCCACCAAATTCTTAAGCAACAACAAAAGAACAAGCTTACAGTTACGAATGTGCTTGGCAGAGAGATACCCTTTATTGGGCTGTTTTGTTAGGTTATCATATCCTAAAAACTCTTAATCTTTATTTTAATAATTTAATTAATCAGTGGATTCTTTCGAAGATCTTTTAGACTCATTTATATATATTATTTAATATTTCAAATTTCGGTCAAATAATTATTTGAATGTATTAATTATAATTATTAATAAATTGTTATATATAACTAATACATTCAAAAAGAAAAAAAGATCTATATACACAAAATTTTTATAAACACAATTATGATAAAATATTCATGTAAAAAATTGTTTTTATAATTAATTTAATATAAATAATTATTTATTGATCCAAACTAGCCATATTCCATTTAATTTAAATAAATTGTGCTTTTTTAGATGGAAAGTCGCTTAAGTTTTTTGTCCCGTAACGTCACCCAATATGTTTGCTTTTAATTTAGGACCATGCTCCAGAGAGCTTCCGCCGTTTATAAGTAATGCTAAAGCTACTATCCAAAAGTCAGCCCATGGGGTCTTCTTCATATTAAATTTATACATGTATATGTATGTACAGTTATCAAGTTATCTCAACAATTCGAACTGTGTAATGGGGTATACGAGTGGTTATAATATCGAATATTTTATATTTAACTGCTATAGATTTTGAGATTGACTGAGTATTTTCTAGCGAGCTACCTTAGCTCGGTCGCATAAAGTGCAGGGTATTCGAATCAAAATGAGCCGCCGGTCAAAAGGTCAATGCAAATGCTCGAGTCCGGGGTATATTTATGTAAGTGCTTAAGTGCGTTTATAAAAGTTTATAAAGTGCACGCATAAATAAATGTATTTATATGGCAGCTGCCCCCCTTACTCTCACACACACACACACAGACACACACACACGCTGGGGAACAATCTCAATATGTATATGTGAATTGCTCTGATATGGATTAAAGTTCAATAGCAATAATCAATAGCAATAATAATCAATCGATTAAATTTGGGGCTGCAGCAACAAATGTGGTTCGTTGTGTGATGCGTTATGGCTGGCCACTATCTCTTTGCATGTGGCGGCGGCTGCGCCTCAAATAGTTGACCCAATTCCCGTTACAGTTCAGCTGCAACATCCGCCAAATGCCAAAAGAGTGGGTGGGGGCTAGAGCTGGGGGCGGGCTTAAATGTCTATATATACCAATAGACCAAAGTATTCGATTAATTTCATTAGTAGGAAAAAATATCAAAACATTATCTGTCTATTGAAAATGGGTAAATCAATGGTTTTGTGTAAATATATGTAACAGGAACAAGGAGTTTTCGACCCCATAAAGTATAGGCTTGATCAGCATGACTAGCCGAGTCGATCTAGCTTTGTCCGTCTGTTTGTCCATCTGTCCCTCCGTCTGTACGAACGCGTCGATTTTAGAGACTACAAAAATCATGCCAAAATTTACAAAGATGTAGACAAGTAAAGTTCACAAATCCATACTTGCTAGGTTTCAAAGTGCCATAACTTTGTCAAAACTGAACCGATTTTCATGATATTTACCATTTTCAGCATGGTTTGACATATAGATCAATTCTGTATTTAAATTAAATTCGTTTTTAAAAATAAATTTTTTTGGATTTTTTCCCAAAAAAATCCTTTACTCCCCCCTTACTTATTTTGAAAAAAAATTTTTTTTTAAATTCAGAATCGCGAGTTTTCATTTTTAATCGATTGCGGGTACCTGAATTAGTATAAAACGCAACTTTAAAAGTGATTCTGGGGGGGTCGATTTTTCTGTCAAAAATCATGCCAAAATGTACCAAAATTTAGACAAGTAAAGTTCCCAAATCCATACTTGCTAGATTTCAAAGTGCCATAACTTTGTCAAAACTGAACCGAATTTCATGATATTTACAATTTTCAGCATGGTTTGACCTCTAGATCAATTCTGTATTTAAATTAAATTCGTTTTTAAAAATAAATTTTTTTGGTTTTTTGCGGGTACCTAAATTAGTAGGGTATCTAAAGTTCGGTCAGCTGTGCTGTGCAGCAGCTGCCCGATCGAGTGAGCCTGGCCCAGTAGCTCAGTTACATAACGCTCAACCGCCCGAGCAGCTCGAGCAGAGGCGACATGGACAAAGCTGTCCCACGGGGGATCAACGGCGACTTGGAGGCCAATCAGCGGGCGGTCGCGGGTGGCGCCACCAACTGCTGCCGCTGCTGCTGCTGCCTGAGCTGCTTTGGCTACCGGCTGGAGGACGAGCTGCGCATTGTGAGTCTGTTCACGCATTTCGGTGGCATTGCCGATGTGCAGCCGGTGGTGGGCGGCATGGAGCTGCAGTTCACCGACTGCGGCCAGCTGCGGCGGGCCCAGCTGCTGGCCAAGCATCTGGTGGCCAGCAATGTGCCCTTCCAGTGGCAGCCGGGACGTGGCGCGAACGGCAGGCGGCTGTTCCAGTGGGTGTGCCTCGGCCAGACGCAGCAGCAGGAGCATTCGCCAAAATTGTGGCGCAAGCTGCTCAAAGCGTTTCACAACTATTTTCTACGACATTAGGGTGGTGCAGGTGGTGCTGCGTGTGGGTGGTGCACAGCTGCAGGCACAACAGCTCAAGTGGTGCGCCAAGTGGTGCCGGCCAGTGGATAGCATTTTGAAAGAGTGTCTCGCCTTCCGGAGCAGGATTTCAGACACGAACAGGCTTCACCGAGTCTGACCCACCACGTTAGCTTTGCACTTCGTCCGGAGGAAAATATATCGTCAATGCTCAAAGTGGAGGACATAAGCACAGCTCCGGACTGGCAGCCCACAACTAATTCAGTTGATCGAGTGGTGCACCCATATGCAGCATCAATTGTTGGAAACGGTTTTCTCAACAAATTTTCGGGGACGATGTAATTTTTCGTAGCCGCTTTTCACTCTTCAATTAAAACTCATTAACATAATGTTTTCAAAGGCCTTCAAAAGCGTTCTGGTGGCATTTAATTTATGCAAATTTAATGCGCACACAACAGAAATAAAGCGAACTGGTAACAAGAGACGACAACGATAAAAAACAACAGAAATAGAGAAAACGCAAAGGCTGGCAAAAAAAGGTTGCCTAGAAGCACACACAGCAATCCAAATGGGCTCATAAGGCCATTCGCAGAGAGAAAGAGACAGAGAGAGAGGGGGAGAGGGAGAGGGGGTTGGATAGTTGGAACCGCCCTGCCCCCAGCCACCTCTATAAGAACTACTGATGACAGCAGCGGTTGGCATCGGCTTTATTTAGTTTATGGTGACATAATTAAAATTTATTCGACATTGCCCGATCGCTTACAACAATATGGCAATGTGGCAATTATAAAACTTAATGGCAACACCCGCATCCGCATCGCCCAGTCGTTCACCAGCACCCAGAAGGGCTGCAAATTCATTAAAGAGTTGCCAGATGCCCTTGATATTGTGCCCAGTAATTTATCATTTTATTGTCTCTTAAAATAATCAAAATAAATTGTGTTTGAACAGCGCGTTCCAAGCGCGAAAAATGTTATGAAAAACTGTTGATTGCATTTTTTGATTTGTCAGAAAACATAAGACTGTGTAAATATCGAACTTGGTGAATTTTAATTCTAATTCATACCGGACAAAGCCGGGTACTGTCTACCTTTAATACATATTTAGCTAACATTTTTAGGGTATAGTTTAAAATACAGATTTAATCTGGAGATCAAATCACGAACATAAATTCATATCTTTATCTTAATTTAGTTAAGGCAATGGGAATTTTTGACGTGTATAAATTTGGATAGTATTCAAAAATCAAAGATCTTTGTTGGATTTTAATTAAACACAATTTATTCACTTATTTATTTATTTATTTAAGCACTAAAAAACATTTAAAAATCATTTTTGTAAAACCCTTTAAAACTGGCATAACCTTATCTACCTTAGCACCGTAAACTGTAACAACAGATAACGCTCTCGCCCTATCGCACGCTTTCTCTCTCTCTCTCTCTCTCTCTCTCTCTCTCTCTCACTCTCTTTTCTTATCTAGCTCTCACATTTGCTTAATCTTTCATTCAATTATATACCCATTCAGTGGCGTAGGCAGGGGGAGGGGGCGCTTTAACCCCCTTCTAAATGTATATTTGAAAGTTGGTAAAAACAAGAGGCAATGACCCCCCCACTCAAGAAAAATTCTGCCTACGCCACTATACGCAAGTACAACAATTTTGCTTATTATCGCGTCACATCGATCATGCTTATAAGAGTGTATACAATGTCCAGTCTCTGACCGATACTTTACACTACTATGAAAAACAAGCACTTACCAGGCACCCATGTGTTCATGCTCAGAGTTGAACTGTCGATCGGTAGCAATGAGAAAACGTTCAGTGGTATATCTTATCGGAATTACTACCTATTTTGATATATAGACACGTCACGCCAAGTCATATGTATTTCTCATATGTTTGCTGTTATATATATATGTATCTATATAAAAGTATATCAAATATTGCATTAACGATCAATTTTAGGAATGTCTCGTTAATTGCTAGGCAAACAGACAACTAGCTGGCAGCTTTAAGATACTGTAAAATGTTTTAGAAAAGCTTAAGACGTTCTCTGTGAAATATGAAATATATGAAATATGAATATATGAAATACTTGACTGACCAGTGTTGCCCAATGGTTTGTGGATTTGAGCCAAGCTAGATCTAATGAAGTTCTAAAAACTGAATCAAGCCAACATCGATTTGCTGAGCAAATCTTTATTGTATTCAGCATGCCTTTTCCGCTTTCCGCAAACTTCTTCGATTGCCCCCAAAAGAGGCATCTCTGGAAACAGGTTTGTGGCCCAAACCCGAGCTCAACTTTTAACACCCAGGCGCATCTAGAATCTGTGTGAATCCGCAGTTCTTTTTGTGGATCTGCCCTCCCAAAAAAAAAGAAGAAAAAAGAACTTAAGCGCAGGCGGCCAGTGACGCCTATCAATTTCTATGTGGCACGCCCCCGCTTTAGCTTGCCCCATCGCCACACTGCCCGCACAGTCGGCCGTGCGGCATTACCTGCTGCGGGAACGCGGCCCAACTTGTGTGGCATGCTCATGTCAGCCCAGCGGCGTTGGCTCGACCGCCGACCGTTCGCTCGGTCGGCCCTATGCCAATTCCTTTCAAATTCAAAACCGAAACCGAAACCCAAAACAAAACAAAACAAAAGCCGCCTGCTCAACGTCCGTTTTTCAATACTCTTCAGTTCTTTTTTATACCCTGCACTTTCATTGGATGGGTCAAAAACAGAATATCATGAGTGTTTGGACACGAACGAGTAAATATATTTCACGGTTTGGATTGTAGGCCAATATCTATAACTTTCCGATAAATATCGAAATATCGAAAACTGCGGCAAGAGATCGCATTTGAAAAAAAAAAACAGACACTTTTACATAGTTCAGGCCAGAAAGAAAAAGAAGAAACTCAGCTTAGCTTAGCTAAAGTCCTTCGTCTGGATTCTTGTGTATGTTGTTGTTGTAGATTTGGATAGAGGGTATTTGCTAGTCGATCAGTCGTGACTAAAACACATTCAGTTGTTTTCTTTTCTTTGAAGTTCTCTTCAGTTCTGTTTATTTATGCGCACGTTTTCAGTCGCTCAACGTTTCGTATCCTTTTGTAATTTACCTGCACGGTGTTTTTGTTTACCTACCTATACACACACACACACACACACATACATGCAGACCCGGCATTTGTGTGCGCTATTTGCTGCTTGTGCCGCAGTCCCTGCTCGGGCGCCCACTTAGCGCTTGGGCTATTAACTGTCATTGTCTCCAAGCGGCGGCTTGTGCTGGCTTAAAAGGATAATAAAAATACCAAATTATGTTTAAATATGCCAATGAATCGCCCGAGTATACAACCAACTCACCTATGCTATCCATCCACTCACTCACTCTCTCCATCTCTCTCACACTTTCATCCATCTTTTACAACATCTTCGGAGGGGCTATAAAACAAATAGTGACGTTAGTTTCTGCCCGATACCAGACCTAGGCGTGTTTTACGATTTTTATTGTCATTCGCTCATTGTCATACATGTGCTATACAACAACCGACAACAACTGACAACAACAACCACTAACAACTACACCCCGGCGCATTTTCATAGACCATCAAATGGTTTAATGCCATCATTAAGGTTAAAGTTCGACACACACTTCGTTTTGCCCTTCAGCCAATTCGATTCCCTACCGTTCGCCGGCCCGGTGCCTGACCTAGCCCACATTGCGACAGGCCCAACCCTTAGGGTAAACAATAACAGCGCAAAGGTGTTTCCAGAAACTCTCTAAGTGACTGCAAATTTGACCTTGCCTCGAGAAAATCGGATGACAAACCGACAGGTAATTTTCCTGCCTTGCTCAAAAACAGGTCGCAAGTCGATTCATATGAGAATTCGATGTTACAAATTTCGAAACCAGAAGTGTATTTAACTAATGCATACAAAAACAATTTTTAATAGAGAGTATTAGGTCGGGTGTAACCGACGGCGCAATACTCGTACCCTATTTACATGTATTTGGATGCTTAGGTAATCTAGAGGCCCCTGACCATGGCCAAAATGGCATCAAACATAAAAATCGCTTCAGTTTTAACAAAGTTATGCGACTTTAAAATATCAAATCTATGGATCCGAGAACTTTACATGTCAACATTTCTGACAATTTTAATATGTCAGTTAGTAAACGAAAAATTTAAATTCAATAAATAAGAAAAACAAATATAAAAAAAATAATTTACAGTACAATAATTTACGCTGCCCTCAAAATCAAGTTGTTCCCATTTTAGTTTGAGCGCCTTCTCTGTTTATACACTTTGTAATAGCTTTAAACCAAGGCCGATTTAGGTGCGATTATGATTATGAATAAGCGCCTGGTTTCTCTCGATAGTTTAGCCTAGTTTGACCTAATCTAACATAACTTTTAATCTCAAGTGCTGTTAAAACATTTTCAAACAATTTTTTGTATAAAATTAAATTTCATTGCCTAACCTAACCCAACCAAATTTTACTTAACCTACCTAATTTCTGGCCATTCGAGAGAACTACTTGGCCAACTGCATCCAGTCCAATTTATAGCCCTAATCAATTTACATATATCTTCAGATGCACAGCTTTTGGCAAATTTATCGATCTTAAATTTATTGTCGTTCGACACAATTTGTAATCGATTCAAACAATGCACCAAAGCAGCCACACTCTCACTTTGCTTGCGCAAGACCAAGACAAACAAATATTTATGCTCCCCACGAGCGCGCTGTGCCCCCACAAAGTTGCACTGCGACCACAAGGGTCGCATAGGAACGATGATCCATGTCATCGATCTTTCAAACGTCGCGACGTTGGCGGCGAACAACAAAAACCTGAAGAAGCAGAAGGGCGAGAGAAACGAAGAAGACACCAAAATTTAGTGCGCTTGTAAAATTTATGAGCGACAAGTAGAGAGAGAGGGAGAGAAAACAAGCTCAAAAAAAAAATAAATAAAAGAGCGAAAGAAATAAATGTATAAAAACAACGCGGTGAAGTTGGCTGCGCCTGCGCACTGAACTAAGCGCTTGACCTTGCCATCAATTTTCAATTTTAATGGAAATGGAAATGGAAAACGATGAAATTTGTTACAAGCCAAAACAATTTGTTGTTGTTGTTGTTGTTGTTGTTGGCGATAAGCTGAAAGCCCGCAATTTGTGCTACTTTGTTACGTTGCGGCTGGTGCGGGCTCGGGAGGGGGAAGGGGGAGCGCACACAGAGACGACATCGGCCAGGGGCGTAGGCCAGTGGGGCTTAGGGCATAAGCTGCTGGATGCTTTAACAGCTGGCAGCAATTTGACGCTCGAATGAATCGAACAAGCCAGCTGATAAATGGAACAAACATACCCAAAACAGAGCAGAGTTGAGCACGTGCCGTGACACGGACGAGAAGCACGAGCTTTTGTTTGTTTTTACAAATCAGAAAAATGGCAAAACAACATGATCTAAACATTTGAAAAACATTTTTTAATGCATATATGCATATGAGCTATATTGGTATTGTCAGTGTATAGTACTTCTAATACACTTTCTTATTTATTTCGATTAAAGACTATTAAATAACATAATTTTATAACGCATTTGTTCAGATAGGAAAGAGATTTTTTCATATTTTTGTATACTTTTGATCTTTCACAAATTTTAAGCACGAACTTAATCTAGGCATTTATCGATTATAAGCGATATTGATATTTTTGCATGTGTAAACTTTAATTAAATATTTGTAGAAACAGAAATCGATTTGTAAATATTTAATTGAATTTAATATTCGTATTTCACCCACCTCAACCAATAATGTCATGTTTATTCTAGTCAGCTATCGATTGTAAACGATTAATCGATATTTCTGTTACGTGGGTAGACGGATAAATGTTTTGAATATTTCCTTCTGTATTCGCAGCGCACCCATCTCTGCAGGCCAGGTAAATTTGCAGCCGTAAATAATCAAAGCAGACCATCTGCAATTCTGAGCGCTCTTCACAGTCTTCATTCTGCTGTCGGTTTAGTTTACAACTTTTTTTACTTCATTTTTTGTTGTAATCTTATCAGCTGCAAGCTGGCAGCTCCAATTTGGAGCGAGGCCGCCGCCACGTGGGCCGTATTCCGACTGGCATTAAAAGCTGTTGGCTAAGCTGACAGCCAACAACTGTGCCACTGTCCAGCTGGCTGGCTGTCCATCTGTCTGTCTGTCTGTCCGTTTGCCTATCTGCCCCACTGTCCGTCCGATTGCATTTCCTGTGCAGCGCATCAATTTCTCATTTCGTTGACCACGTTAATGAGCCGTAAGTTTTGACCCCAAATTGGGTTAACTAGAGCGAGGCCGGCGCTACCGTTAATCATATTCGAAATGCGTCGGGTTCAACGACAGTCAGTCAGGCAATCCGCGGGCCGAGGGGCGCTTTTGAGGGTTTCGTGCTTTGTTGCCCAGTTTCCCTTATGTTTCGCCCCGTCAATTTATCATCCAACTAGCTTTTTGTTTTTAATGTCAATTTGCACACTTCTTGGCGGCGCCATTAACATCCATGCAAATGCCATAAAAGCAGAGCTTTGCTGACGTCGTTGACTTGTCTACAGCTTTTAATACCCTGTAAAATGGCACTAACCTTTAGTTGTCAGGTATGTAAAATGCCACAATATTATGTTTTTTTGTTTATTACCAGCTGCAGAGCGCTGATTAAGCCATTAATGTGTTCTAAGTGAACTCAGCTGCAATGACATTTTTTGTGGCTTATTTTTTATTTATTTTTGCTTCAGATAGTGCATATAGCAAATAGCTACCGTACGAACAATAAAGTAAACCACCTTTCAGATATCAAAACCTTTTTTAAATATTAATTTAGACTTTAACTATGATGTCAAGTATAATGTCATCAAGTTAAAAAGATAAACCTATTATAACAGTCAGCTCTTAGTGAAGCGATGTTAATGAGTAATATTTCCGCCTTAAATTTTGAATTTGTTTTGAATATGCTCTTTTATAAAAAACTATCCATTTGAAAAATCATTCATTTACATATAAAAAAAAGAAAAAGATTTTTGTTCATATTAAAACCTAATGAGTATGTTCACAACGAGTATTTAAACTTCGGATATTCTTACATGCTTGTTCTATATAGCTATTTATCTTTTTAGCCAACATAATGGCCGTTTTTGTTTGCTGCCGCTTCTTCTTCTTGGCCGGAAGCGCGTGCTGGACACGCATTTGGCCAGCTGAAATGAGAAAAAAAACAAAACCCCTGCCAATAGAAATTCTTAATGGAAAAATATTGTGAAAAATGCATGAAAATTAAATAATAAAAAAAAGAAAACTTAATGAGCTCGCGAAAACCCTGGCTGGCATGGCCCTTGGGCCAAAGAGGCCAACATAAGCTATGACTTCATAATTTGTTTTTTGGGTGTGCCATGATGCGTTGACACCTTGACAACCCCCAACCACAAGCACAACCACAAGCACAAGCCGCCAAACGACAACCGCAGTCGCAGCGGCAACCCTGTCAAACACTTGAATGACTTAACCAAAATCCCATCAAATTATGCGCATTCGCTCGCTGCCTGTCTTGAATATTAAGTTGATCCCAAAGAAACAGTCAAAAAAAAACTCAAAAAATTCGTAAAAAATACAACACTTTTATTGAATTACTGTACGAGACAAATTTTTGACAAATCTCTTTTGATTTAATGTCAACTTTGTTGTTTTTTGTCATTTGATTTCTTGAGCTAGGTCAGCTTGACCAACGCATGCCCTACACGAGTTGACTTATCCACATGCAGAATGAAGTTTTATTTTAAAAAATTATATAAATCTTTTATTACAGTTTGGTAGCAAAGGAAACAGATTTTTATTTATTTTAAATATTAAATGTTAAATGAAAACATTAACCAATCCTCTTCAAGTATTATGTCTTTCTGCTGACTTTGAATGCTCTACATAATTTTTGATATATTGATTATGTAATTTACTGACAATATATATTACCGTTTAATCAAGTCGCCTATGCTGTAGCGCACAGCTCAATGCGCAACTGTGACATTGAGTACTTTTGGGTGTCATTCGTCGTCCACATTCACATTCAAATCCTCATTCACGTCCATTTCATCATTAAAGTGTGGGGAATGGGAGGAGAGTAGCTGAGGGGTCTGTGCTGACTGCGTCCTAAAACGCAAATTGAATTAGCCACTTGGACAATGGCAATTTAGTTGACTTTGTTTGTTGTTATACCCTGTACGAATCTATAATCGGTATATAGAGTATATGCAATTGACAGGGAAAAGAAGAGATTCAAGCAGCCATAAAGAGTGAATTTCATATGCCTTTTCTCATTTGTCATATGCAAAACAAGCTTATTGATTGATTGATTATTGATTTCCAAGCTCACTTTTTGGGCATATATCGAAAACTTTACCAATATAGATCATAGGTTCTTAGATTACTTCTCCTCTTACCCCATAACTATAAGCAGAGAACAGGATATTCAGATCCCGGTAGAGCAAAAATGTTTGTGAAGGCAACGCTGGGTATCCACTAGTCGCGCATCCTTGACCATCCCTATTGCGCAGTTTTCTCGCTTTGTTATTCAATTCTCTGTTTTCTAGTTATCGATATTCGTAATATGATTTTGGTCAGCGACAAGCCGCAGTTTCCTTCCAATTTGCCTATGCCAGCATTCCCGGCTGCTTCTTCTTCTGCTGCTTAGCAGGATTCCTACACTAGGGGCACACACAGAAAGAGAGAGAGAGAAAGAGAGAGGCGATGGCAGCTGCAGGTAAACGACACCGCGCGTCGCCTATCGCCGCGTTCGATCTGACAGGTAACAAGCAGTCGCCAGGTAGAGCCCCTAGATAATAACTTCATCAGCAGCCAGCCGGCTGCAGGGCCTGTAAATGGAATCCTGCCAGCAGGAAGTGCCCGCAGGCAACTGCTGCCGCCTCCTGTCAAATTGCCTCCTGCTGCTGCCCCTTGTTTGTATAGCACAGAAATCACGTGAGTTCCGCATTCGGTGGAATTGGTTAAGAATTTGCCTGCTGCTTGATCCATTGCACGGGAGTGTTGAAGAACACTCGCATATCATTCAATGCACAATCCGAACGTGACCAAGTCTTATTGGCCCGTGGCCACAATTAGAAGGGAAACAGCAGAAAGAGAGGGAGAGAGTGTACAGGATTCAATGTAATACTAGCTAACTACACGTAAATGTATTTCAAATACGGTGTGTGTCCGTTATCTTCTTGGCTTGAGGTGTGTCTTCTAATCCAATTAGTTTTACAATAAAATAAAACCAATAATCTATTCACAATTTTTACGATTTCATGTATACCATACAAATATCTTAAGATTGAATAGGAAGAGTAAACTATAATCACATTAAAACTTGAGAATAAAATTATTATTATTTGAAAATTATATTGTATAATTCCGAAATTACCAAATATCAAACTTAAAAAAAGCAACGTTGAATATTTGACTTAAACTGTTTCGGATTGAAGTAACATTATTGTTTTATAATGACATAAAAAATGATTCCTGTTTAATTGAACAATATTCAAGACGATATTCACGGAAAGAAGAAGAAGATATTCACGGAAAAATTCTATATTTAATTACATTGCATGTACTCTAAATAAACTCTGACCTGAGAAACTATTGGGGCTATAGATAAAAAAATTGGCATTCCATATCTGGCATATCATCACAATTATTTCACATATCAGATTAGACCCTTTTGCTGCACTACGAATAAAATAAATTGGAATCCTCGCAAAGATAAGAGCTTACCTATTATATATTTGTTTTATATATTTATGCCAATTTATTGGAGGTTGAGTCATAATCTTTTTGCGCACATGACGATATGACCTAATACAAAAATAACAAAAAAAGTGCGTCATACGATACACTTTATCACAAAAAAATTAATTGTATTTTATTTAATATTTGTTTGCCATTTTGGTATGCTTAAAAATAAATAAAAATAAAATAAAAGGCGGGAAGTTACAGTTAAATAAGAAGAAAGCAAATCGGACCAAATGGCCAGAAGAACGCAAAGAAGAAGCAGCATATACAGCAATGTCAGCATTCTTGTTGTCTCCAATTCAAGCATAAATATTTATATAAAACCCGAGCAGGGGCTAAAGGGATTGCAGGGTGGGGGAAGTGGGGAAGGGGGAGGGGCAAACTGAAACTGTCGCAACAAACAAGCCAAACAAAGAACCCCAAAGACAAGAAAATTAAATGAAATTCTTCTTGCGGCAAGTTGCGAGAGCCAGCTCCAAAAAGGCTGCGGCAAGCGGCATGGCCAAGGAGCAGGGGACACCAGACAAATGATAATAAATATTATAAAGAGCATTCGGAATTCGGGTGTGTTTGTGTGAGGGGAGTGGCAAGTCGGAGCGAGAGGGTCACGCTGCAACACTTAGCGCAGCTCATACTCGTGGCTAAAGGGTGCCGGGGCGGCTGCTGGCTGCAGGCACTCGAAAACACTTGTGATAATCTTGACTAATAAGGCATACAAACAAGCCAGCCAATGACTCCCAAAAAACAAATAACCAAATAAAACCGAGCATCAAGCAGATGACGAAGAAGAAGAACCACCATCAATGGAAACAAACACAGCTGGCTCCAGGGGTTGCTGGCAATGAGAAGTCGGGCCGCGAGGGAGTTGGCGGCTGCAGCACTCCAAAGACAACAAACTTCTTTGTCTGGCAAACGATTGGAATACCCACAGATATGTGCAGAAAAAGAGTGCATAAAAATGCTTTCTATGAACTAATATTTATTTTTTTGTGACAGAGTTCAACTGACTCACAAATCTAGCTTAAAACTGGTTCATAATTCAACTGATTTGCGCAGTAAAAAGAGCATTAGAAACTCGCAACAACTGAAATAACTCGCAACCACTGAAATAATCAAAAACCCCATTTAAAATTAAAAAGAAATGTAGAAGGGGGATTTACAAGAAAACAAATAGCAATTATTCAAATATAATTATCTTTATACATTCAAAAGGCTTTAACTTTAAAAGAAACCCCTTGAAACTAAAATGAGATGTTTTAGAATCTCCCAAAATTAAGTTTCGTAGAAAAATGTTGAAAATTTCGAAATTTTCTTAACTTACTTATTTTTTTTTTTTTGTCTGGGCTTCGTCCAAAATCCTAAGAAAGAAATTCATTGAAGCTTTAAACTAGTTTTAGGAATTGAGCTTAATAACTGATAACTGCATATGATTCTTACTTTTCCTTGTTGGACAAGTTTATATTCTCCTTTGAAAGTCCTTCAAAATGCGACAATGTATGTAAAGCTAAAATCCGATATATATAGTTAAGAACTACTTCCAATGCAAATTTCTGTATCCTTAATGATGCAAATAATAGAGTTTTTGGAGATTTAAAGTCCTAAAAGTAGGATAACGATAGAACTTATTGCCTGAGCTAGATGCTCAAGCTCTGTAATAAGAGTCTTGATTTATATAAATTTAATGACCATTAAGTGCTGGCAATCATGAGCCAGCTCCTGTTGCACGTCTTCAAATTGCCCCCTTTTTTGCACTGGCATTCATACAATATTTGATTACGAATATAATTCAAGACCCCCCGAATTAAAGCAATCAAATTTCTATTAGATCTTCAGCTGCGGGCGACTCGCTGAGAACTGAGCGCTGAGTGGACTTGAGGGGGTCGAGTGGGTTAAGGGGTATTGAAAGGCGCTTGATTGCCCTGACCGAAAGCCACTTGAAAGGGTTTTGGGGTGCGGGTGCTGATCCGGCTGGGGGTTTCGGGTACTGGATCTGGTTCTGGTTCTGGTTCTGGGACTGGCACTGGTTCTCTTTTGTGGCAATTGAAACGACACGCGCGGCGTGTTTAAGCGGCAATTAATGCTTAAATTTAATTAAATGCGTTCTATGAGTATTTCGAGTGCGTGTGCTTGAGTGTGAGTGAGTGCATTCATTCACTTGCCGCGCGACTCGAACGTCAAACTCATGAGCGTTTTAATTGCTTTTAGAAGTTGCAAGTGGATCGAAGTGCAACCCATTCAAGCCGCAGCGATAATTGATTTGTGTGCGTGTGTGCGAGTGTGCGAGTGTGTGTGTGTGTGTGGAGAGAGGCAACACCCCAATCGAACTATAAGGAACCCCAACCCCCTTCTTTTTGAAAGCCCTGCGCTAATTGATAAGCTAAGTGGCAAGTGGCATAAAATCAGCCCTAGAACTGACATTCTTCTTCTTCTTTTTTGAAGCCAGCAACTAAATTTCGTTGATATTAAAGCGAAGCTGGGAGAGACCCAAAATGACGAAATTCCAAGCGGCCCGGCGAGATCATTAAATGCGGTTTTATGGACTGCGCGGCGTTGCAGCGTCCCCCAAGATTTATGGCCCAGCTTCGCTCTATGCACAGATTTATGTTCTACCAACACAGCACAAGACTCAGATTTGCCGTCGTCTTCGTCATCTTCTACTTCTGCTTCTTGATTGCTTCCCTTTGTTGTATGCGAGACAGGTTTGTCTTTTGGATGCCCTGTTATCCTTGGAAATGTTTCAAATCTGGGGTATATAAGAGCAATATGTGTGTAACAAAAAGAGCTCCATAAAATGTGTACGATTTTAATTTTAATTTTAATTTAAGCTTCCATATTCTCATAGTACCCCATTGAGATGGTACACTGAAGCTATAAAAGTCAAAGTAAATACTAAACGACTTAATCCTACATATCGGAATCAAATTTTTAAATTTATTAATATTCCATATATTTTTAGCCAAAGAATTAGTATGCTTAAATAAAAAGCTTTGATATTTCATATATATATAATTAATATATTCGCATATCACTTACAGAAATATTTAAAATAATTAATATATTAACATAAAATGTAAACATCGTTAAAATCGACTGATTCATAACTCTGTGAACTCCGACACTAGAAAAGGGTTAGCAACTTTTATATGCAACTTTTATATATATTAAAAAAATGTAAGTAAACATAAGTATTCATGTTTATGTTTTCAAATAAGTTTAAAAATTAGTGAAAATTAGTCTTATGCCTTCTGACTTTAACAACGATTTTTTATGATGGTTAGCAATTATTCACAAAGTGCCTATAGGGTATGTCACAGTCGCGCACCCTCTACTAGAGCAAACACATGTTTTTGGTCGTTATGTGCATTTTTTTACTTTTCCAACATTTCATTACCAAATCTCGCAAGTTGACACAAAACTAAACATGCTAAATGAGCGGCCAACTGGCCGCGACCCCAAACTGGCCCAATAACAAGACTTGCGGCCCAGAAAAGTGGGAAGGGCGGAGTTGGGGAGCAGTTGGAGCGATTTACACAAACGTGACACGAGGAGGCTATAAAAACGGCATGGGAATGCGATCAGCGACCGTGTTGCAGTGTTGCATAGTGTTGCACGGCAAGGGGCAGGGGCATTCGAAGCTCGCGTCCAGTCTTTAAGTGTCTGAATCAGGTCTAGCTCGTTGCTCGGAACCAGTTCTGGGATTACTTTAATGGTTCAGTGGGTGTGCATTAAGATATTCAAAAGTTATTACGATCGTAATGATGGCTCTATGTAAACGAGAACGAGTAGTTCATAAATTCGAAACTAGTTCCTAACACATTCGCAAGAGTTTCTACTTTGTTAAAACCTATTTGCTGTGTGGGAAAAACGCTAATAAAATTTATTGGTGATATTTAAGCCAGATTTGAAATATCTACATATTTCTCAAACAAAATTATATATATTCTTTTTATTACTTCATTCACTCATCATCAGGTGCTTTCTATTTTCACATTCTACTTATTTTTCAAGACTTTTGCAACACCAAATTGAGCAATAAACTAGTTCGGTGCTGAAACCCTTGGGGTGACTGACTCCAGACCTAAAAGACATTCCAATTTGAAAGCGCTTTAAGCAAACAGCTTAAAACGAACACTTAAAGGCACATCGTAAAAAGCAGAAAGTGCTTGGCCAGTGTTGGGTAATGTGCGGGCCAAGTGTCAATTGGTAGGCGACAAACAGAAAATGACTTGGAACTGCCCTCAACTTTGGCTTGCTTGCGGCTGAGATTGTTTTTTTGTTGTTGCTATACTCTGTCCGCAGAGTGCAAAAAGAGCATATGCATTTCGTGCAAAGTTCACAACTCACAATTAAAGATACACTTACAGAAAATTCTTAAAATTCTTCATACAAGGTACAAATTTGTTAACTTGAGAATACAATTTTTATTTTTTGGATGTTTTATCAAAAAGTCCTTAATCTCAGAAACATTGTTCTTCTATTGGGAATATATAAAGCATACTTTACAATGAACAGAGTATGGCGCAGTCTGCTGTTGTTGCCTTTGGGGGGACAGTTGGAGCTGCAACATGGCCATGTGGCATCGTGTAGGTGCCGCGTTTAATGGCCGGCCATAAAGCTGCCGCAATTGCCGCTGCTGTTGCTGCTGCTGCTGCTTGAGGATAATCAAGTTGCATGTTTACACTGTGCTACGTGGGTGAAGCAGAGTCTTAGCCTGACTAGCGGACTCCTGGTCTCCCTGCCTGCCTCATTAGCCAACCATCTTTTCGTGTTGACGCACCCAGTTGCCAAATCAAAGAGCCTTCCTTACCTCTCCCTCCCTCCCCCCTCAGCCGCCCTCGGCTCAGCTGTCGAGACTGCACTTTGAGTGTTGCTAAGTAATTACATTTTGGCAGCCGCGACCAAGCCCCGGCAGCGCATACACAAAAAAAATGGGCGCATTGAACTGGTTGCACCTACAAAATCGATTGGTCAGGTAGCTGCGTCCCTGCCCTCTCTTAAGTAGGTACCCCCCCTCTAAGCCCTAGGGCTGCACAATTTTCTGAAAATATGCATTTTTTTTCTGCAATTGAAGCTCAGCTGAAACGACACCTGACCGCTGATCGCATAGTTATTCCAACCACAACCGTTACTTGATCGATATTGATCATGCGATCATCTGATCGCTTGATCGTGCGATCGTGGGATCGTGTTAACCCATAGATCCCAACGTTTCAGCTGACCATTTTTTTGCGGTTTGTGCCAATTGATCTGAGTAAACTTAATTATTTCTCTTTCTCTCTCTCTCACACTTCTCTTTCATGTACAGCCTGCTTGTGGGAGCTCCACTGGATCGCAATAAACAGCCCAATACCAATCAATCGGGCGCACTTTATATGTGTCCCATCTCAACGGATTTCAACGATTGCGAACAGGTCATCACCGATGGCAGGCGATGTAAGTAGACCCTGGATATATAGCTTAAATAAGAACAGATAATAATACATAGGCCCTAAGCACTACGTATATAAATGTGCCTAATTTTATTCAGTTAAGATAATAAATTGATTTTCTTAATGTTATCAAGTTTTAAGTTCTTCTTTCAAGCACCGAGCATTTGAAAAATCTGAGAACAAAACGATAAGCAAGAATTTTAAGAACAGTGAACGCTCGATATAAGAACTATCGATATTTTAACCGGCGCAGTAATTAGTTGCAACACATACAATAATTATTAAATTATTTTTTTTATTTCAATTTTAATTGGAACCTTTTGATAATTTTTATTCTCAATCAAGTAGTTCAAATTATCGAGCGACCACTGTAATACGTATATTATCTAAACAAATTACTGTTAGTTCATAATAAACTAATGCTATCGCGCCACTAAGGTTTCGGTTTTGCATTTGGAGCAAGGCGTGCAAAAAACTAAGAAATTTAGGTAAACTAACCAACGATTTACTGTTAAGTAAATTCAAGAAAGCTTTTTACTTGAAATGTTTCGTAACTAACACATTTGCTAAGATCTGTCACTTCTAAGATCTGTATCTGAGATAACGATGCAGTTAAAGTCATATAGTAATATTTCTTTCTTCTTCTTTTTCATGAGATTAGTTTCTGTATGTATGTACATAAATAAAATTCAATTCCTTTTGCTGCTGTATAAAGAACTGTGACTAAAACGTTTTAACACTCTACGTGTTAGTAATTTACTTTAGCCTAGTCTCTATGTCAATTACATATATATAAATATATATATATATATATATATATATATATATATATATATATATATATATATATATATATATATATATATATATATATATATATATATATATATATATATATATATATATATATGGTTTTAACTATTACAACCTCTCTTTTATTGTATAGAACTAGTATTTTAGTAATATTTTTTTATATCTTAAAAACACATATTAATTTAATCAATTGCGTTTTTTTAATTTTCTTTTTTCTTTATTTTTGTTTTCGTTCTCTTTACGTAAATCCCTCTCCAACAATAAAATATACAAAATATATTTACATATATATATTATATATTCGGTGCGCATATGGAAAACTCATTAAACATAAAAAACACTTTCAACAAACCAAAAAAAATCCAAAATTATTGACCTACTATTTCCGACTCTTTAATTCGTTGAACCAAACAAACCCAAACTCGTAAAATCAAAAAAAAACGAATTTATCATTTAGCATCTGGCGGAGCTTATGAACCTAGTAAGTGGTATGGGTGCTTTATTTGTTGTTGTTTTGCCCACATATTAAAAAATCAAAAATCGAACAAAATTCTAAGAAAACAACTAATACACAATTTGAGCATTTCATTTATTTGTTAAAACACTTATTTTATGATTTGCATTTGCGCTTTGATTTCTCACTTATATTAACCAATGAAATGCAACGATAAATACCATTCGATAAACACGAATTATCGATAACTTACGAAATTCGCTAATTAACGCACATTCATAATTTGTATATAATCAAACGATAACTTGATCGATAAATGGCTGGCACATTTTGTACAATCACGCTTGCATGCCAATACGATAACGGTACTTGGGGGGCCGCCGATTTGTTTGTGTTGCATGCGCCGTTAAATTTAGTCTAAAATTAAAGCACAAACCATATGTAAATACTCTACTTACCTCCTAATTAAGCTTATATTATATATAATATATATCTGGCGTAAACTTACATTTTATTTGTTATATCAATACATACACACATAAATATTTATATAAATTCGTATGTATAATTAACTAATTCTTCAGATACTTTTTGAACTACTTACCCTCTATTTCTATTACCAGCATTTAGTTGACACAATTTTAATGGGCAATCATTGTAATTAACTAGCTCACTATTTAAATCGTCGCTTGGCATTGTGAGAACTCGATGAACACGAGCTTGCGTAGAGGTTAAGAGCCGCTCTGGAATTTGTATTTGGCTTTAGGGCTAGTTTCGCTTCGTTCTGTGCTAATAACTTGTTTGCCATTGACTTCTACTACAAAAACTATAACCGCCTTTTTAGTGCCATTTCTTCTTCTTTTGCATTTAGCAACAATTTAGCAAAATGCCCAGGCGCAGCCAACTTAACGCTGCGCGAAGGCAGCCAACTTAACGCTCTACTTTAAATGCAAGGCGAAATTAGCTTCGGTTTTGGCTATTTCTTAGCTTAAAGCAAGAATGTGGTAGCTTTCATCAAATTATTTTAAACTCAAATGAATTTTATGTTTTGCTATTTTTTTTATCGCAATTCCCGCGGGGCTGATAAATCTAGCAAGGCAAACAATTTTAGCATTTTTTGATAAATAATTTTTTTTTTGAAATTTTTTACTTTGATTTCTTTGAACAAAAAATATGAATTTCGTAGTTTCTCAATCAGAAACAGAAATAATATTCCCTGAAATATGTATAGACGCTAGGGAAATCTTTCACGTATTTAAAAATTTTAAGTTACAAAAATAGACTTGGAAATTTTAAATCTTTTATAAGTACTTAATCTAGTTAGTGACAGGTATATACATATTATGGTATTTAAAAAATAAGATTCACAAAAATGCTCAACAAATTTTAACAAGTAGAAATTGTTTTTTTATTGTTTGAAAAAAAATGAACAATTTTAACGAGCTAGCATTTAATTTTCTAATTTAAGATAACATTTTGTTATACAACAAACGCAAAAAAAAATAGAAAATTATATTTTTTATAAAGTCTTATTTATGTATGAGTATTTAGAAAACAAAAACCGACTTTCCAAGTTCTATAAATTTTATACAGATTCTTAAGAGGACCAGAAGGTTGTCTATATAAGCTGAAAATTCGTTTTGTAGGGTCTGGTATATTTTTTTTTAATTTTTGATTTTATTTAGTACACAAACATAATTTATAATTTTCCAGTAATTAATTATTTTCTTTCAAATTTAGTTTCTTTGGTATAAGCAAAAGTTAATATCGTTTTTTTGTTTTTGAACTGAAAATTTTTGTAAAATGTTAAGGCATTGTTGAATTCAGCTCTCGCTTTTCGCTTAAATATATATATATACATTTAAAATACTTTTTAGATAGTTTAGAAAAGATTTGCTTGGATGGCTGAAATATTGTTGGGCGTTGTTGTCTCTCTCTTTCTCTCTCTCTCTCTCTCTCTCTCTCTCTCCTCCCTCCCTCTTGCTGCCCTTGATTGTTTTACCAAACAGCTTCTCATTATTGTTTTTTTCTCTTTATTGTTTGTTGTCATCACTTGTTGGGCATTTCCCGTCTCATGCCCAAATTGCTTCGCAGAATTGACAGCTGTGACTGCGTCAACGTCAACGTCAGCGTCAACGTCAGCTTCTGCGTCAGCTTCTGCGCCTGCGTTTTGTCTTTCTCTTCATGAAGGGGGCAGTTTTCAACCAATTGGCGACTCATTTAGCATTAATTATATTACTCATCTCCAAATTATTGAAATATTGAGATGTAAATTCATTGGCAGCAGCTGCTGTATATGGGTCCTCCCCTTCCCACCCCTTCCCTACGCTGCCGCCAGCCTGGCGGCTGCGCCGCTTAATGTTCTGTTCGCATTCCGAATGTTTGCCAAGCGTTGGCAGCTGTGCCCGCCCGGCACTTTTATACCCTGTACCCAGGCAAAAGAATATTGATCACAAAAGCACCGATCTCAAAATATTTAAGACCTAGAGATATGAAATTGTTAATAGTTTATCGTTCTTCTCGCATTTTCTTTATATCGATAAATATCGATTTTTCTAGCCTATCTGGGAGATTACAAGCGATATAACTACCAAAGTTGTTCTCGCATACCATACTCAGATGAAGCACATTTTAGTTTGTGGATACCTACCCCACTCGCTTCTCGCTGCTGAGCGCAGGGTATCTCCTAGTCGGGAGTTGGCGTTGCCGTTGTTCTTGCTGGCCTTTGCTATTGGTAACGCGCAGCAATCAGAGCGTGTTGCTCGCTGCAGCACTGGCTGCCACTGCCACGGCGCCCCAAAGCGGCTGCCGCACAGTCAAGAGAACGTGACAAATTTCACAAAATGCAACAGAAGCAGACGAAGAAGAAGAGCCCGAACGAGGACAACAACATCGCTGGCGGAGCATAAAAATAACTGCGGCTAAACGCAAATTTGTGTGGCATAGAGAAATTCTTGGGCAAACAAATGCGCAAGCGTCTCAAATTATTGAACCAAATACCAGCCATACCAAAAACATCGCTCCCCGCCGCCCCTTTCCCCAAGCCTCCCCTCCCCAATAACCCACTGTCAATGTCAAAAACGCGCCGCAAAGTGCAGAGTTCATTGGGCCTGGGCCAACAACGAGACACACACACACACATTCCACACATTTATTCGCTAAGCAACTGCAGCTGCGCCGCATTCGCGTGGGCCGGAGGCGCATTTATTTTTGTCAGTCGCGACTTTCACTTTGCGCGTTTTAAAACGCGTCAAAATCGTCAAAGCGGCTGCCGCCAGAACAGCCCACGCCCCAAACAAAAATACAACAACAACGAAAACAGTAAAGGTGCACAAACATAAATAATAAACGCTCACCTCTTACCCAAAAAAAAATGCAATCAGCGCGCTCTCTCTCTCTCTCCTGCTCTCTGTTGTGTTGGCGCTGCGGGCACACTGTAATAATCATTTATCATATTTCAACACTTTAATGCTTTAAAATGCATTTTAAATCAATTTCGTTACGTTTCACACTTATTTACTCTCACACACACACATACGCGCTCTCTCTCTCTCGTCTATTGCGCATGTGCGTGTGTTGGTGCAAAGTCGTTTAAGCAGGCGCAAACATCAGCACCCCAACCCCAGGCTTCAACCTCAACGCCAATACCGACGTCGACGTCGACGTCGACATCGCTCCCGCTGCAACTGCATTCTATCAAAAGCTGACAGCGACGTCGGCATCGCTTTCCATTTTTTGATGCCCCGACATGCAAATGCTGCGCATGCTTAGCGTTTGCATGGGGTATGCACACCATTGAGTCATTAAAGAACATTCAAATAAATATATGTACGTATGTATATATATTAACTAAAGGTTAATACGTATGTATATATACGTATGTATATATATTAACTAAAGCCAAGAACATAAATATACCTAACTAATTAAATTGTTTAATTTTGAGCTGCACAAGTTTAACGACCCAGTCGGACTTGTTGCATCTAAAGCAGTTCACTGGGTTAGCTTTAAATTTCTCCAACCATTAAAAGATTTCAAATTCACAAGCTTCTACAATCTAAACACTATTTAAACTCATAGATCATTTTAATTGTTTTTTTATGCAGCTTTTATGCTTTTTTTTTAATCAACCCTGTTGAAAGCTTACTAATATATTCGAAACTTAAGTGTCTTGATTACTAAATTAATTCTACTAAGACATGAGATGCTTTTTGCATGTTTTTGTTTAGGATTAATATACGTACATATAAATATTCTCCCAATCTCTTCATTCGTTCGCTTGGTCTCTTTTTTACTCGCTTGATCTCTCTTTCTCTATCTCTGTCTCGGTTATATCACATACAATACTTATTGCGTGGTATTTTGTGGTCGAGCATTCGCCTGTTAAGCGCTTTAGGAGTTTTGTTCACGCTTCGTTTGGTTGAAAAATTTCCTTACACTTGTTGCTGTTGTTGTTCTTGCTGCTGTTGTTTGACTTCTGCTGCACATGTGCACCACAACGCGATTCTTGTATACAGGTATCTATAAGTAGAGCAACAGCTCCCCTCTGCCCCAACCCCCCCCCCCCTCCCCCTCATCCGGCAAACTTCAGCCCAATTGCACATGTGTGCGACGTCTGCCTAAAGTTGTCTGCCTCTTGTTTCGCTCTCTTTTGCTCTCTTTTTGCTAATGTTGTTGCTCGTGTTATTTAACAGCTGTTAAAAGCTTAACAGAACCAATAGATGTTGTCTTTGCTCGTTCGCTGTAAATACTGTAAATTTGTAATTTTAGTTGATTCTTTTTTAAATTGTTGTAATGTTTGTTGACAAAAGCAAAATGTAAAAAAATACTATCGTATTGTATATATGAATAAATAATTACATATTGTTTTTAATGCATATCACTATTGTTGTTATTTTTGTTGTTACTGCTGATGTTGTAACTGATGCGACACATACACATACCCGCACATACACACACACACTTATATTTCTTCTTCACACACTTTGCTAACAAGAAACAAAAACAACTTTTTGCACTTTTATCTACTCCCCGACGCCACCTCCAGCCTACGATGTGGATGAACTAATACCGCCATCTAGCGACGAAATCAAAGAGGGACAATGGATGGGCGTTACCGTACGATCCCAGGGCTTGGGCGGCAAGGTAGGCACCACAATTCATTTAGGCCTTACACCAATTTGACACCCGACTGATGCTGAATTATATTCCCCCACCAGGTGCTCGTCTGTGCCCATCGCTATGTGACCATAGTGCGCGAGAATCGCTATGGACAGGGTCTGTGCTATGTGCTGACCAACGATCTACAGTTCGACGAGGTCTACGAACCTTGCAAAGGACGCCCCGTGCAGAGGTAGGTGAAAGATAAACCAACTCAATGAGTTTTAAATGGGTATATGACAAGCACAATTATTAAGCTGGGGCCCTGCTCAACACCTTAGGAATTCTACGGAAAACTTGGAACTTGAGTGAACTTCATTAAAATCTTAATAAATTTGGTAGCTGAGATTTTTTTAAGAAACTTACGACATGAATAGCTATATCGAAAACAGTTCAGATTAAGGCTTCAAACTAATCAAACTATCAAAATTAAGAAAACTTGCTAGAAAATACTAGAACTCGACTAGATTCGAGTGCGGAATTTCTTGTTTAAACCCTTAATAATTGTTTGAGCGTAAAAGTTCCTTAGTTGGGTGATATTTGGTGTTGAAATATGTTACCCAAAGCCCCTAAGAAAATACGGCACTCAATTAGGAGACTGAGGTGTATAAAGTATATTTTGATAAACAAAACTAAGCACTAATCATGTCTAAGATTCGACATTGAGGAAATTAGGCACACAAATGGGGTAGGTGATTAAAATATTGTGAGAAAACTAAATCGAGTCGTTCATTAACATAAATCTAAAAACGGAAAGGGAAATTTCCCGAATGAATCAATTAGAAATGGTAGATTTGTCATGGTCAGGTTTGATTCATAGCTCAATCCCAAAAAAAAGTGTCAAGGTGAAGTATGTATAAAGTATTTAAAATGCCCAAAAGTGGGGGTGGCAGCAGAACATAACTCCCTAAAACATCGAAGTGGGAACAACGAGGCGACTGGACGCGTGTCTAGGTTCACTTCAAGCCAATTAGCATGCAGCGTGAGTGTGTGAAAGAGGGTGGGGGGAGGAGGGTGGGGGGCAGGCGGGTAGAGGACATTGCGGGGCAGGGGACCTAAGCCACTAGCTGGTCAGGTGTGACGGCGATGACGTCGTCGTTGCAGGAACCCGTGTCATGTAGGGCGAAATTTTAATTTTTTTAAATGTCAGCGCATGTGGCAGGAACAGGAGAGGGGAGAGGGCCTGGGAACGGGAACGGGAACGGGATTGGTGGGTGCTTTGGGTTAACGGGGCCGCACCCAAAAACAAAAACATAACGAAAACAAAGAATGGGATGTCATATGATGTGACATGGCATAAACATATATATATATGTATATATATGGCGTAGAAGATGACGTGGACGCGGACTTGGACATGCAATTTTTCATTGCGCTGGCATCGCGTGTGCGCCAATGCCACGCCCCAGCCACGAGCTTGCCTGACCCTGGACTCATTCGTTAATGTCGCCCACAGACAACACGAGGACTATGGCTTCTGCCAGGTGGGCACCTCGGGCGCCCTGCTCGACGACAATACGATGGTGCTGGGCACGCCGGGTCCGTTCACCTGGCGCGGCGCCATCTTTGTGACCGAGATTGGCGGCGAGTATCTGGAGCGGGACAAGAATATGTACTACAGCGATCACTCGGACGCCAGTTCGCCGGTGGACAAGTACAGTTATCTGGGCATGGCCGTGACCGGCGGCCGTTACTTTGGCGAACGGATGTCGTATGCGGCGGGCGCGCCGCGCTCCAACGGCCACGGCCAGGTGGTGATCTTCGACAAGGCGAACACGAGCCCGATACCCGTGCGCCTGATCATCGATGGCGAGCAGTTCGCCTCGAGCTTCGGCTACGAGCTGACCACGGCGGACATCAATGGCGACCAGAAGCCGGATCTGATTGTCGCCGCGCCCTTCTACTTCTCGAAGAGCGACGGCGGCGCCGTCTACGTCTACCAGAACGACAAGGACATGCTGCCCAAGCGGGCGACGCTGCGTCTGACCGGCGCCCCGGAGAGTCGCTTCGGCCTGGCGCTGGCGAACATCGGTGATCTCAACAAGGACACCTGCGAGGATCTGGCGGTGGGCGCACCCTACGAGGGCGATGGCGTCGTCTATGTGTTCCTCGGCTCCCGCCAGGGCCTCAACGAGAAGCCCTCGCAGCGCATCCAGGCCTCCGAGCTGGGCACGAACCTGCCACACCCGATACGCACCTTCGGCATCTCCATCGCCGGCAACACGGATCTCGATGGCAACTCGTACGTCGATCTGGTTGTCGGCGCTCTGCCCGCCGCTGTCGTCCTGCTCGCCCGCCCGATCATCAACATCCAGACTACGTATCGGAGCAACGAGACGCGCAACATTGATCCCAATCGGGCTGGCTGCCGCATGGACGTGTCCACGAACCTGACCTGCTTCACGTTCGAGGCCTGCAGCAGCATCGATCCGCACGAGCAGCTGAGCAAGGAGCTGAACCTGCTGTACACCGTCGAGGCGGAGACCTTCGAGCACCACAAGAAGTTCTCGCGCGTCTACTTCGATCGCGACAACAAGCGGAGCAACGTGATCAGTCGACTGGTTCGCGTGAGCACCGACGGTCGCGTCGAGTGCCAAATGGTCACCGGGTACATCAAGGCGAACACGCGCGACATCCAAACGCCGATTGGTTTCCGGCTCAGCTACAAGCTCGAGGAGCCGGAACTAGCTGCCTCGCCGCTCACGCGGCTCAATCCCATTCTGGATCAGACGCAGGCGTACATCGAGTTCGAGGGCACGTTCCAGAAGGATTGCGGCGACGATGATCTCTGCGAGAGCGATCTGCGGCTCCACGCCGAGCCCAATCTGACAGCGGAGAGTGAGTACCGACTCAAAAGAACATTCGACTAGTTCCAGCAGCGGAACCAATTCCAGTCAATTCGCAATTTATTTCTATCTATTTCACTTTTCACTTGCAATTCAATTCAATAATATTTGTGAACAGCAGCGAACTAGTTCCTTGTTCAAAGCCAAGCCGATTAACTGATTCTTCTGAGCTGTTTTGACATTTAATCGGATTGGCTTTAAATGAGTTAAATGAGCTTAGTTCGTTGAACTAGATCAGCTCTTTAAGCTTGTTTTCAAGACATGTCGTTACGTTGATCTATTTTAGGAACCAGTTCTATGTTCCGGCCAACAGTAAACCAGTTTAAATTCCTTTCACATTATAAACTATATTTGACTTCTCTGCTGCCCTAATGTAATTAGTTTGGTTCTTTGAACTAGTTCACATCAGCCGTCACTTTTTGAAGAAGTGCGCTGGACTTTATATGCTTATTGGCTGTATAGAACTAGTTTGTGGCTTTGAGCTAGTTCACAGGCAAACAGACATTTGTATAATTTAAATTAATTTGGCTGGAACTGGAACTGGTTCAGAAACAAAGCATATTAGAAGATAGCTTAGATTGCTTTTGAATTCGTGCGGTTCATTTTGTTGGAACTAGTTCAGTTCTAGTTGAAAATTTAAAAAAACTGCCAACTAATGTTCACATTTGGAACTCCTAGATGGCGAATACTCATTGATCCAGGGCAACAAAACGGAACTGGAGATCATCGTGAACGTGAGCAACCTAGCGGACTCGGCCTACGAGGCGCAGCTGTTCATCGAGCACCAGAAGAGCGTCTCCTACATAGCGACCAAGAAGCCGGTGAGTCGACAGCTGCCCAACTAGCTAACGGATTAAACCAATCTCCCCCTCCCTCCCTCCCCCACCCCCTAGACGAACGCGACGTGCAACAGCTTCAACACGACACTGGTTGCCTGCAGCCTGGGCAACCCGATGCTGCGTGGCACCACCACGCACGTGACCATACGCTTCGATCCGAACAGCCTGGAGCTGGGCGAGAAGCAGATGGTCTTCCACATCTTTGCGAACACCACGTCGAAGCTGGTGGGCGAACAGCCGCCCGAGCGGCGGCTGACGGTGCGCGTGGTGCGGCGCGCCTATCTGACGCTGCGCGCCTGGGTGAGTCCCGAGCAGAGCTTCTACAGTGGCGCCTCCAAGCTGCAGGACTCGCCCATGGCGCTGGACGATGTGGGCTCCAAGCTGACGCAGACCTATTCCATATTCAACGAGGGACCCTCGGCGGCGCCCAACGTGCAGCTGGTCATCTATCTGCCGGTGAGGCTGGAGAGCGGCCACGGCCCGGAGCTGGAGCAGGGCGGCAAGGATCTCTATCTGCAGTATCTGGAGGCCAAGCCTCGCATCGAGATCGGCCAGGGCGAGTGCACGGTGGCGCCCGAGAATGTCAATCCCCTCAAGCTGGCCACCGAGTCGGACGCCAGCGCGCGCAGCGATTCCTACCGCAGCGCACCGGCCGCCATGTTAAAGCGGCCCGCGCATCGCCAGCCGCCGCCGCCGCCGTCGCCGTCGCCGCCGCTGTCGCTGTCGCAGCCGGCGCAGAACAAGAGCCTCAGCCTTGGGCAGAGCCAGACGCAGCACTGGAGCGAGCACAAGTCGGGCCAGGATGGTGGACGCGCCAATCGGCTGCCGCGCAACACGCTCGAGCGGATCGTGCGACCGGAACGGTTCATGGATGGACGCGAGGCCAGCGGCAAGGGCAAGAAACAGCAAATTGTCGAGCTCAACTGTGACAAGTTCACGGCGACCTGCATCAAGATCCAGTGCGAGTTCTTCGCGATGCCGGCGAAGACCGAGGCGCAGGTGACGCTCAAAGCGCGTCTCTGGAACTCGACGCTGGTCGCCGAATATCCGCGGGTCGACCTTGTGCGCATCATGTCCACGGCGCACGTCAAAATACCCGAAAGCTTCGGCGTCGAGCAACTGGAGAATAATGACAGTATAATGGTATGTTGCGAACCTGAACCTATATAGCATATAACGCGATCAATTTTATATTCAAAGCCACTTTTCAAATATGTTCAAACGAATTTCAAACCACCTTTTAACTCTTTTCAAACCGCCTGTGAACAGTGTTTAAACCGCATTGAAACTACTTTCAAACGAACCCATTTCTGAACCACTTTCAATACGTGTTTTAAGCGACTTTAAAACCATTTTAAAACACTGTTTAAACCCATTTTAAACGGCTTGTAAATTTGAAGTCTGTCCGAACGTTTTTTAAGCAGCTTTGACTTTATTAAAGATTGTTTTTTAAAGTAAAAATTGAGATTTAAACCAAGGCTGCAGTGGATGCGAGTCAGAATTGAAAGCGAACCAGTTGAATGTTTCGAACCAGTTTAAAGGGTTCAAGCATCTATGAAAGAACTATTCAATAGGTTGTTCGTTAATAATTGAATTCCTTGAGATCAGCTAGTCATGGATTTCTCTCTCGCCGTTCCAGGTGGAGACACGCGCCTATCCGGAGCTGCTGGACCAGCAGCGGGAGACGCACACACCGCTGTGGATCATCATATTGGCGGTGCTGGGCGGGCTGTTGCTGCTCGCGGCCTTCACGTACGCGATGTGGAAGTGCGGATTCTTCAAGCGCCAGCGTCCGACGGATCCGACGCTCAGCGGCAATCTGGAGAAGATGAACGAGGAGAAGCCCTTCCTTGGCGCCAAGAGCGGCCAGAATGTTTTCTAACAAGAGGGTACCGTCGGCTGGGATCTGGTGCGCCGCATTGCACCCAAAAGGAAGCGCAACAGGCTCAAGCAGCTGCTGCCCCACAGGCCGCCGCACAGGCCAAACTACAAACACAAGCAGCAACAGCAGCGGCTGCTCTTTGGCTGCAACAACAACAGCGGCAGCAACAACAACAACAACAATGGGGATGAGGATGATGATTTTGATGTTTCGTCCCTGACGCCGCCGCCGCCGCCGCTGAGCGTGCTGAGCTGGGGCAGCGATGGCTACTACCAGGCCAGCGCCGCCTGGTGGGGGCACATGTGAGCCGCGAGGATCACGAGCAGGAGCAGTCGCAGTCGCCAGGCGCAGGCGCAGGACCAGCAGCAGCTGCAGCAGTTACAGATTCTGGTTGTGGGACTTTCAATGTGCCATCAAGTTTTACTTAAGTTGGGCTCACAACTGGCAATTGCTTGAACCCCAGCCAAAAACAGAAAACGAAAACACGAAACAACAAAATGGGGTTCAAACAATACGCGACAGTTGGCCGTTTAATCTAAAGATTAGTTTTAACAATACGCCTAAGTTATTTGAGGTCATTTGGCAACAAATGTCCTTCAGCGGCAATCAACTTTTGTTGGAGAGCTCTAATCCCACAGCGTGCTTGAACTGAACTGAACACTGAAAGATCAGGGCTAGAACTCAGAGAACACACAACCTATATCCTCTTTCCGTTCCGTCTGTCCGACTGTCTGTTTGTCCGTCTGTCCGTTTGTCCGTCTGTCCGTTTGTCCGTCTGTGTGATCGAAGCGATCTCGAAACTACAAAAGCTAGAGCCATAAACTTTTCAGCTAAAGATTCTGCTATACCATACGCAGAACGAGTTTACCATTTTTTTGTCGATATCTTACACCTTCTCATTGAGATCGATTAAAATCGATTTCAATACATGATTTTCTGATTTTCACCAAATTTGGTTCAATATGCTCTCATGAAGCAGACGCTTTGGTTTGCAGATAGATTTGAATGCTCTCGTGACGTACTACAAATTTCATTACGATCATAATCTTAACCTGGAGGACATATTGTCCTTGTCACTTTTGAATGTTTTTTTAGCATTTTTGTTGGGGCGCCAGGCGCTTAGAAAGTTGTTTTTAGGCGTACGTAGGAAAACTGCCTTGGACCAGGTTTATTATCGCACGACAACAAATTCTTCTTATGACTAACTGAAACTATTTAATTGCCTTGACATTTTTTACATCCGCCTTCACGAACCATGGAGAACCTTATATCATGTTGATATTTCAATTTTATCGCTTAAAAAGCAATGCCTGCCAAAAAGTAACCATGGAGGACCAGCCTCAATTACAATGTCAAAGAAAACAAATTCCATTACAATTTTTTAACATAATGTTCATTCAACGCATTCGCATCATTTGTGAGCCAAAGCAGCATTTGAAAGTGACTATGGAGGACCGTGTCCGATTGTCTTCTTCTGCTTATGTGTTGCTCTCCCGCTTGCACTGGGGCAGTGCCGGCGAGCTTGCAACACATTTGGCCGTTGAATATATCGCTGATCGCACATTTCGTTTTTTTATATGCAAGTGACGAGCGAAGGCTTCAGTTGTAGGTGATCTTTCAGTTCAAAGCAGCTGTTTTTTTTTTTTGTTGAGTGCGCAATACGGTCACACTCGTGCATTTAGAGAGCCCCAACTTTGAAGCTTTGTACCATATTTTTGTTATTTATATAATGCCTAAGTTTAATTTTAAGGCCGTCGTAATAGGAATTACGCTTAAGACGTTTAATAGTGTTTAACTAAACAGCTAATTTCTAAGTCTTTTATCTATACACGAAAACGCTTGAAGCTCCCCCACGAATATATTATTCACTGCCAGAATATATAATCCAGCCAATTTCTCGAAATGTCGATTGGTTACTAAAAATTTATACATTTAAAACAATTCTGATTTTTTTCCACGATTTTATCAATACTAAGCCATCTTAAATGTAGTGCAATGCTTCGATTCCACAAATATATATATGTTTGTCAATCTTAAGCTACAATTTAACAACAAAACAAAAAACAAAATTTTGAAATTTGCAAAAATGCGCAAGTGTCTTTTTGAGTATATTATGTAGTTATTAGATTTGGCATTACTTAAGCAAGATATAAATCAAATAAGTCTATTGTCACTAGTTGTACATAGCTTTCATATTTTTAATAATTATTTTTCTTTTTCATAAAAAAATATATATACAAATTTGTTTAATTCATTATTGTTGTCGGTATTTCTCTGCGGCATATCCTTAAAATGCCTTCTTTGCCTCCGCGCTGGCCACCCCTCAAGGTATGCAACAAAATATTAAACATATTGGGCATGCCGTTTGGAATATTGGCTCCTGCTCGGCCAAATCCTTGCAGATTTTGAAAGGACTCGGTGCGTTAGGGTCGCAAGGACCAGCACTATCGATTGGCATTCAAGGATTATGGGGTCATCTAGGAACCATCGACTTGAAAGATTTTCACTCGAAATGCGAAAGAAAACGGGCCGAAAACACAAAATCCGTGATAATTAACAAACGGGCAGGACGATTCGGATGTCCTTTTGCCCGTGGATAGTCCTTGTTATCGCCAGTTGGTCACACATAGAACGCCAGGATCCGCAAGGATATAGCCGAGTTACAGCCATTTTTGTGTTTACAAAAAAGTCCTTTAAACTCAGTTGTTTGAAGGACATTCGTCCTTTTGTTTAGGTCTTTTGACTTGTAATAATAAGGAGCATCTACCGGCCAAAGGACGTTCGCTTAGTCCTTTAAATGGCCCTAAAAATGCGGATTTTGTGTTTTTTGGCAATTTTTGTGAGCTACCCCCTTGGAAAATTTTTAGTGATTTTTTTTTAAAATCCCAAAATTTTTAAATGCCAATCGATTGAGCTGCTCCCAGTGAGCTCAGAAAGGTGCCGCTTTTGCAAATCCGCCAGGATATGGCCGAGTAATCGTCGTTTAAAGGTCGATCCTTTGACTGCCGCTTACGTGGCGGACATAGATAACTTATTTTCATCGGCAGCCTCAAAGTATGCAATGGAAATATTTAAAATCAATTCAGGCGGGCGCACAAAAGCACGCAATTTTTTCTGGCACACAATTGAGACACCTAATAAAAAACAGCCTGCAAATAAACACGAACCAAGTAAATAAAAATAAACGATTTTATTGTATTTATTTTTGTAACGTTTTTATTTTATTTGCTTATTAACTTAAAATTCGCCATAAACTAAATTGTTTCTTCACATAATGTATTAAATTAACTATATAAGAATACGCAATACACATATAATTAGTGTTTAATGGAAGCATAACTGTTGCATTTTTCAACAAAATTCATAGTACAGTTGTATTGTATTTTTTGATACGAATTTTTGTTACTATTTTTTTATTTTTTGTCTTTTTCGCTGTTGTCGCTGTTGTTTTTTGTGTTTTCTTTTTGTACATTGTAAATGTTTTTAAATATATGTAGACATGTGTGTGTTACATTATTTATGAAATTAAAAAGGAGAAAATATAAAGGTTAAACTGGCATTGACATAGTTCTCGCTAACTTGGTTTTGCTTTCGATATATGCTATCGATCTCGACCGAGTTGTATGGAGAATGGGGGAAGACATCGTTCAAAGGCCACAGATTTTGCTTTCAAGTTTGTTTCGTTTCGAAAAGGAAGAGCTGGTGTTTTTTTGTTTGTTTTTTTTCTCAAGAACCAAAACTCGAACTTAAATAATTGTGTAAAAATTAAATAGAAATATTACTTTTGTTTTTTAAATATATATATACTAAAAAGTACTAACATTCGTGTGTATTGTATGCATGTACGTGTGTATGTGTATGTGTATGCGTATAGCGGCATAAAAGAGAAAGAGAATGTAAACGTAACCTTCAGTTTCATAATTAAATACATACCAAAAAAATATATATATATATATTTATATATATAAAAATAATAATAATGAAAATAATATAATAATAAATAATAAATATGCTGCTTGCACTTTTTTGTTTTGCATTTCCTCTACTCTTTTTTTTGTTTTTTTGTTTTTTTAAACTATGTGCATTTCCATTTTTTTTCAATTATTTTTTTATTTTTTTATTTTGTGAATAAAATTATTGTTTAAGGCACTTTGAGAATTTGATTTACACCCATTTTCAAGTTGTATTTTTCTTTGTAATTCTTCTTCAAAAAAAACAATAATAAATTAGGAAAAAAATTAATTAAATATTTGAATTATTTTATAAATTTACGTTTCGATTTGTTGTAGTTTGTGCTTTTGTTTTATGTTTATATAAATTAATTGAACAGCGTTTGTAGGTCATATATATATATAGTAGTTTTAAAGTTATATATATATATGTAATGTTTAAAGGCAACTCATAAAAAAGTGTTTACAAAAATGTATAATAATTTAAATAATTAATTAATTGTTAATTGCTTTAAGTTAGCGCGTAACATAATTTGTTTAAGGCTTAAACCATTTCTCATGCATATGCAAAACTCTTAATTACATATAATTATTCATAATTATTAATTAACACTGTACTCAGTTTTTTTTTAAATTTTTTCGCACATTTTTTTGCTTTTCCAGCTCAGCTACATACAAAAAAGGTTTTAAGAACAGTAAGTAAAAAAAGTAATCGATAATTTCGCACACTGTCTTTGTGTTTTTCGTTTCAATTTCTATCGATTGTTGTGCTATCGCTTATCGCTTCACTTTGCCATATAAATAGTTTAAATAGTTTTGTTTTGTTTTTCATTTATAACATTTATATAAAAGTTTATATATATCGTTATATATAAATATGTTTTGCATAGGACTACAAATTAATTAACTGCACCCAGAAGAAAATAAATATATATATGTTGTATATATATATATATAGAAATATATATATATAAATTGTGTAAAATAAATTAAAAAAATATATAGTTGTATAGTATATTAAACAAAAATTATCATAATGTATTCGTAACATATGCATATATATATACATATATATATATGATGCATATCGGGGCATATTAAATAAAATTATCAATGGTCAAAAAATGTGTGTGTTTTGTGTTGGTTTCATAAATTATTAACAGTAATTGTTTATATATATATATATGTATATATATGTGTGAAAATAAATTATGTTGTTTTCTTTCTGTAACTTTCTTTCTTCAAACAAAAAAATAATAAGTATAATAATCAGCAAACATTTAAAAAAATAAAATACAAATTAATTCGGCAAAAATTCAAAATTTTCTTGTGGTTATTGTTGTTGTTTTGAATCAACTTTAGAGGTATATCATATCAGCTCATATATAACACATTATATATATATATATATTTGTATATATAATCATTCGTAACCGTTTCGTTATCGTTATCTAGCTAGACGTTTATCAAACAAATCAACTTTCAATATGTACACAATATTTGTTTATTACATAAAATTTAGTAATAAATTAAAGTTTTTGATATATGTATATATGTATGTGTATATATGGATTTTGTTGTTTCACTTTTCTTTTTTTGTGTTTGTGTTTGTGTGTGTTTGTGTGTGTGTGTGTATATATGTGTATGTTGGAAGACGCGCGACCTGATCTATCGATAGGCGCTGACTTTTCTACTAAACTAAGAATTTGTTGCGTATAAATATATTAAACAAAAGCGACAAAGTGCATTTTCTTTTTGCTCGGGTAGTGTGTGCGGGTTGGGTTTGGGGATGGTGGGGGAAATGGGGGTTTTCGCGGCTGTTTGGCGCAGTTATTTAGCATCGATAAGTTATCGATAAATGCAGCGTTCCCCTTATTTGTGATTTAGCTTAATTTAGTTTAAGTTATTGAGCAAATGGGATTGGGTCGATAACCACGCCCACTAAACAAACGCCTTTTGAATGCCGCGGTATGGGGGACAATTGGGGGTTGGGGGTGTGGGATTCGGGGATTAAGGATTGGGGTTGGGGGGTAATTTACAGTCCAGTGTATGATTTTTGTTGCTGCTGCCTTTGCAAGTTCCAAGATTGAGGTTCACAAATATATAGAGTCCTTGCATATACATATATATAAATATATAGAAATTAATAAATATATGTTGATATATAGATATATATATATATACAGATATACATATTTGTATGTATATATGTATATACATATAGAGTGGGGGCTAATGCACTTTGTGTGTTTGCCAAAGATCTTGTTTTGAGTGAGTGGAAGAGCGTAGGGGAGGTTGGGGGTAGTTTTGGGTAGGGGGTGGGGGGTGGGGGGTTGAGTTGTTTGGTGCTCAGTTGATTTACAAGAAGTTCTCCTGCGGAATGATGGGATATCGATTGATTGTCTGAGATTTTTGCAGTAGAATTGTTGTTGCTGCTGCCGCCGCCGACGGGTTGCTGAGCCGATTGAAGACCGGCAGCCGTGGCGCCTCCTCGTGTTGCTGCAACGGCGAGCTGATGCTCTTCTGCAGCAGCTGCTTGCTATTGTTGTTGTTGTTGTTGTTGTTGCAGCTGCTGATGTTGTTGTTCTCGTAGATTGTTGCCGGCGGCGGCGTGTGCACCGGCGATATGGGCGCATTCGGGCTATCGGGGGCGTGGCCGGCGCCAGGCCGCAGGCCGAGGACGTCGACGAGGCCGACGAGCAGCCGCCGTTGCCACTAACATTCGCATTAGCATTAGCATTAGCATTAGCCGGCCCATTGCCATTGCTGTGGTTGCCGTTGGGCATATTCAAGAAGGCCGCCGCATCGTGGAATGGAAAGTTCGTCAGCGAACTTGTTGGCGAGAGCGAGAGCGAACCAGTGGGCGATTCACGGTCGGAACCAGTGCTCATGCTGAGCGGCGGACTCAGCGGCAGGAAGTACTGGTTGTTGTTGCTGCTGCTGTTGTTGTTGTTGTTGCTGGTCAGCTGTGTGGGCTTTTGGAACGTTTTGGCCGCCTGTTGTTGTTGTTGCTGCTGCTGTTGCTGCTGCTGCTGTTGTTGCTGCTGCGCACGCGCCTCATCCGCGTTGTGCACGAAATGACAGCGCGGCCCGTAGGGGCAGAAGCCGACGCTGTGAAAGGTGCGACAATATTCGGTCTTGTACTTGGGATGACGCTGCAAGTTGCGCAGCTCGTGATAGCCATGGGCGAATTGGCACTTTTCGCCGTATTTGCACTCGCCGGCCTCTTCATAGGGGCGACACAATTCCGTCTTGTAGCTGTAGAGCATAATAATACGAGCATTAATTGGGTTTGACAACAAATAAAAAGCGTTGCAATTGAATTGTTGTTGTTGTTGTTGTATTCAATTCGCCCTCAACCTAGCCTACAACCAGCTGGAGACCCAACATGACTGCAATCAAACTTTGCGAAAGCTACAGTCCATGTTTCAGACATCTTGCACCAAGAACAGTTCCGTTATTCATTGGGCACTGAAACCTAACAGCGCAATGTAAAAAAAAAGGAGGACGTCACAATATTGGTTTATAATTTCAGTTTTAGTCAACTCGATTGTGTTTCTGTACGATTATTTCTATAGAAACGATGTGATATATAGTGATGTGTGCCCTAATAATAGGGATCTACAGCCAATTTCAATATTGTGATATCACATTGCTCATTGAAGTTACAGCAATAGTCCATTTAATTATATATATGTAACTAGCGCAAACCTATATTTTTTAATTTATACCAATTGTATAATTCAAATAAAATAATATATTTTTTAGTTAATTTACATATTTAATTCGTTAGAGCTAATATTAATTAGCAGTTAAGCTACGAACATGAGTGGGCTCGAACTAAACGAAAGCCGTGCAAAGTTTGCTTGTGACTAGTTGCGCAGGTTTGTTGCAACTAAATGTATAGCACAGTCTAGCATACAATTCGAGGCAACTGCGCAAACAGGATTATAGTGCATCGAACCTCGCCGTGAGTCTGCGCCTTTCCACAGGCAAAATTTACTCACCTACATATTGAATAACTAATTATTTGAAGGCGTAAACCACATTTCTATAAATGAAATTCGCCCGAAGCAACAGGTTGTCATTTCGCCTCGAACCCAATGCTCGACAGACATGTTGCGTTCTGTACGGACAGGATCTTGGCTATGTTAACTATTCATTTAAAAGTGAAGCGCAACAGCGCACACTTGTCGCATATTAAAGCTGTCCAGCTCATGCAAGCAGGATCATAGCACATGCAACTCTTCTCCAACATGTTCAATTGATCGGTTTTTGTGTTTTTCTTGTTTGTTGGGTGTGTAAAGTTGGACTTACCGCGAGGTATTCATTGGCTGCTGCGGCGGCAACGGCTCCGACTGTGTGCGCTCCAACTTGCGGTGCAGCGATATGTTGCTCAGATTCTCAATGATGGTCACCAAGGAGGCGACTTGCGGCTGTTGCTGCGACTGCTGTGTCAACTGCCGCTGTGCCGGCTGTGAAATTGTGCGCGTTAGCGGTCCGTGCAAGCGATGATGATGCTGCTGCAGGAGCTGCTGCTGCTGTTGCTGATGATGTTGTTGCTGCTGCTGCTGCTGCTGCAGCTGATGATCCTTGTCGCTTGCGTGCGGCTGCTCCATGCTGGCGTCCACCAGGATGTGATCCGGTTGCTGTTGCTGCTGCATATCACTGACGACCTGCAACAAGACGAAGCGAAAAGCAAACAATTAATTTTCAACCGAGCTTTCGTATACATAAAGCGACGCTCTTTCCACTGCCTGCCTCCCTCTCTCTCCCTCGCACTCACAAACAACGCAATGAACGCTGCAAAGGCCGCGCGCACATTTCGCAAAAGCAGCAACAAAAACAATGAGCAGCGAAACAAAATTTAGCAAATGTGCAAAGGAGATAGAGGAGCAGAGCAGCGGCTGCTCAGCCGCGGCGCAGCGGTGCGACACACAGCCAGAGACAAAGACGCGCTTAAATGGGCGCCACACACACACACACACACACACTCACGTACACACAATACTTTTACTTTTAACTTGACCTATAAGTGAAGAGTAAAGAGCAAAAGCAAAAGGCGCTCAACTCAATTTCAGTCGCTGTCGCTGTCGCTGCTTGTCTAGCTGCGACGTCAACGTTGCGTCGACAGCGCAGTCGTCAGAAATTAATTTTAGGCCGCCGCAGCAATCACTTGTAATGTTAATGATATTGCAAAAAAATAAATAAAAAAGGCAACAACAAAAAATTTTAAAAAGAAATGCCAGCCAAATGTTTTTATTTTTATATATGTGTACATATGTAATTTTCCAGCCATTAACCAATACAACAACAACAATAACAAAGGCAACATTAACGACACGCACACGGACATGGCGGACAGCGTTTGCGGCTGCGACGGCGACAGCGCTGCAAGCATCCAAAGCCCAGCTCTGCACACAGCTGCTCAATAACGGCACAGCCCGCGAGCGCGCGCGCTCTCCACCCGACAAGCTTCCAAGCCCTCCAAGCAGCCCACTCGAATCAGACTTTGCGTATGTCGTCATCAGTTTCGGTTTTTTTTTCGTCTTTTTTTCTGTATTGTTATTGTTGTTGTTGCTGTTCATTTTCGTGCGATGCTGTAACACGTTATGCAACCAGCCAACCAACCAACACACACACACACGCAAGCTGCCGTAGCGAAAGAGAGAGGGGGCCAACCAACTAACAGCAGCAACAACAGCGCCAATTACATATGTATAGAGCTCAAGTTCAAGCCAACAACACACAACACGAACACCAAACACAGCCCAAAAGCGAACCAAGCGAACCAAACGAACGCGAAGCTGCAGACGAAGCCGAAAAAAAACTTTATTTTTGGGGCCCAGCAGCCGTTGTTGAAAAAGGAAAAAAGAAACAACAAGCAAAACTGGTTAGCAGTTAACACGCACTTACACACATATATATATATATGTATATATATATTTATATATATACAGAAACTAATGCGCAACAGTGGTTGAGAGACGCGTGCGCGGCCGGCGGGCATGCGCCCAGCGTTGCCAGACTGCCGCCGCCGCCTTGATCCAATCAGGCTCTCTTTCTCTCTCGCAGGGCAGGCTCAAGAGCGCAACAGTCGCAATTCGTTTGTATTCAGATGTTTGATTTGTAGAGTGAATCATTTGACTCTATTGCTCGTTGATTCTGAATTGTTCGTTGCTTATCGTTTGCACTGATTCATATATGCACTTTTTTTTTTAAATTCATTATCGTGTTTCATTGATCCTAAGTGAATTTGTCAAACTGTATTTTTACAGCTACACTTGCTATTTATCGCACTCGTACACGCGCTCTATTTCCACTTTGTGACTTTCATTCAGCATTGAGCACCCATTCATTTGATTTCATTATTGTAGAGTTTCCCTCGTGTTTTTGTATTTGGTTTTGTTTTTGTAGTAATTGCATTGCTTTGGCGGAGCTGTTGTAGATGAGTCGTTGCATTGCAGCTCAGCTGATATCGGCGACAGTCTGGCAACGCTGTGACAACAGCAACAAGTCTGCGCAACAAGTTAGCAAACTTTTACGACTGTTATGACCAACTTGGCGCTTACGGCATCATTGCTACCGCTTAAGCTTTGCTTGCATAAAGTACCACACACACACACACACACCGCACTTATACACACACTCACACCAATGAGTGGAAGCGGGGCAGAGGGACGCAGCCGCAACGCTTAAAACGTGTTCGAAAACAACTTCAAGTTGGCCGCGCATTCATCTTTGCATGTGTATGCGTGTGTGTGTGTGTGTACAAGAGACAAGATAAACAGGAGTACGGAGTACAGCCCGATACCCGTACCCGTATACCCTGTGCCCAATTCGGCTATGATGAGCAGGGGGCGGGTGCTTAAAAGAAGTAGACTCTGCACGCCGTACAATGGAAGAAGAAACAAGCAGACAAATAGATCAGAGCGACGCCGGCGACGACGTCGCGAAGCGTCGACAGAGGCCGCCGCAACTCTTGTTTTGTTGCTGTGGTTTTTGCTTTTGCTTTTTGCGCTATATACGCATGCGAGTGTGTGTGTGTGTGTGTGTATTTATGGATAGGCGGCAGGCAAGCTAGACTACAAGTTTTTTTTCTGCCGTTTGCCGCTCGCCACATCTTTCATCTAGGTGAGAATTTCCCTTTCATTTGAAAATGAAAATAAGTTTACTTTTCTTTGCAGTCGGACGTACGTCTGGCGGGACTTTTGCGTGTTTGCTGCTGCTGTTGCTTCTTCTTGTGTGTGTGTGTGTGTTAGCAACATTTTCTTTGTACACATGTTGCTTCTATCGAGTGTTATTGTTTTTTGTTTTGTGCTTAGACCTTGCCTTGATTCTTGTAGAGTTTTGTTTTGTTTTCGCTGCATTGAGCGAGAGCTTTGCAAAGTTCCGGTTAAATTTGGCACATCGCAACTCTCAATTTGACATTTTATGAATATTTTTTTGTTGATTTTTTTTAGCATAACAAATCACAATACATAATGATTAAAATGTCTGTTTGTGTGTGTTTATGTAAATATGTATGGACGCTGTTAGGTAAGATTTTTTTCTTTGTTTTTGTTGCTTTATCGGCTGCTTGGCTTGGCTTGGCCTGGCTGCTGCCTTTGTTGTTGCTGCTGTTGTTGTCTCGTAAACACGTTCGCACACACACACAAGCACACCTCTAGCTGTATGTGTGTCCGTGTGATGCTGAAGACTGACTAACTGGTTTATAAAGCCAACAACAGCAGCAACAACAACAACGACGACGCAATATCCATAACCTCGATGAGCTAACACCAATACAGACGAAAAAGAGTAAAAGAGCGAGAGAGCAGGCGAGTGCGAGCGAGCGAGAGGGCAACAGAGTCGCTCTTTATTCTGCTCACACAGAGATCAAAGCTTTTGGAACAGGTAGAAGGCGGCCGGAACAGGGAGTGCGGCGAGGGGGTGAAGGGTGCGGGTGTCTGCATATATGCGAATTGAAAATGAATACATAGTTATTATAGGTGTTATTTATAAAGCTAAGGCAACAGAAACAACAACAACAACAACATCAGCAGCAGCAACCTGCACGAACAGGTAACAAACAAAGCTGCCAGAGAGCGGGAAGGGGCGGACGGGGGCATATTTGTAAGCATTTATATAGACATATATGTATATATGCATATAGTTAGATTGAATGGGGAATAACATTAACAATTAGTTACGAGTGGATGTCAAAACTGGAAATTTCGCTGAAAATCAACAACAAACTCGCCAGATTTAGCGTCTAAAGATCGAAATTAATAGACATATAGAAGAAACAGGCAATAAAAAAGAACACAGAAGCGTCGATTAAAATTGGACTGGATTTTTAAGAACAATCGTTTATCGAAGCATTGACTTATAAATAAAATCAAAACTAAGGGAAATAAATGACAAACGATTTGAATTTTTATATGTAATCACATATTAACAAGAGTCAAAGATAATCGTTACATTTAATCTAAGCCAACGAAAGTCCATCATTTTCAGTGTGTTAAATTGATAATGAATTGGAAATCGATCAGCCTAGCGATGGCATTCAAGTTAACCGTTCGCAATATTAGCTAGAAAAGCTATCGATAATTGATGTCTGTTGAGTTGATGCACTCCAACTAAACTATTTGAATGAGAGATAAATGAAGTGAAAGATAACCGAGAACGGTAAGCAAACGATAAGCTATATCGATAACCAATAGTAAAGCAAAGCCCATATGCGAATGTAAACAAACAAATAATTGTAAACTGAACGATAAACAACAGATAAACAATGATAAGAAATATGAGCAATCGATAAACAATTATGGATAAGCAAACAATAATCAGAGGCAATCGATAGCAAACCAGTCGGTAAATAAGCGCACTAAACAAAATTTGTAAGTAATCGATAACCAAATTCGATACGCATTCCACACAAAAAAGTGCGCTAATATTTCAACAGCCTCCGCAGATAACAGATCGCTCTTTGCTCGAGCTCCCCTCCCTCTGTCCCTGACTCCACTCTGTCCGAGCGCAATTCCCAGCCCAACAACAAACTCCTTGCACAATGCCAAACAACAACGACAACTCCTTTACGGTCGACACTCGCCCCCCTCCCACCCTTCATTCCCCCTTGCTCCAACACACACAACATACACACGTCGATCGTTTTAATTGTCGCAAGGCACATTTGACTTGGTAATTAACACATGAGGCGCCCAGTCAGCCAACGACGACGACGCAGCAGCTCCCCCTCCCCCCTCCCCCTTTACCGCCCCACCATGCAGCAGAGCCTTACTCCTAAACACAACTCAAATAACAGCAACAATAGCAGCTGGTCAGCAATTGTGGGGGCAGGGGGTGGAACAAGAAAGGGGCTGCACAGGGGGCAAAGAGAGAAGAGAGAGAGAGAGAGAGATGGGGTGGGATGGAGTGGGATGGGGCTTGGCACGTTGTTCAATCAATCGCTGACAGCAAGTTGTTGTTTTTGTTGCTTACTGTTTCTAAGTCGTCTCCGGCTGCTGTCATCCAGTTGGCGAGTAATCAATGCACTCACACATACACAAATAGACTCAAGCTCGCAAGTCAAATAAAAACTCAACTCACTGATAAAGCACACAACGCGACGTGACGTTTGCACTGTACGTGTGCATGCAAGCGAGCAAGCATGTGCATGTGTGTGTGTGTGTGTGTGTGTGTGTGTATGCGCGGGTGCAGCAGAACAGGATCGGTAGAGTGTAGAGAATGAAGCAATGCATTGGCGCATATGCATATGTATGTACAAACAAACACACACATGCAGAGCGAGCGAAAGAGAGCGAAAGCTCTTCGGGTAACTGTAAGTATGGCAAGTATACATTTCGCAATATATAAATTGTATATATGCAAGCGCGCTCAATGACGTCTCCAAACTGTTTCCATCAAGTTTCGTCAAATGAAAAACCCAAGCAAAAATCAAAATGCACACAAAAATATATATGAATGTGTATACGTACAAACATACGTACATATGTATAAAGAAACAGCAACATCAATTACTACGTTAATATTTACATAATGTTGCCAAAGGCTGCGACGCAACTTAACGCAACGCAACAAGTAACAAGCGCAACAAGGGCCAGCGCAGACAGCAGGAGGGCTAGGTGAAGAGGGAGGTGGGGGGGTTTAGGTAGGGCGACCAACTTGGCCCATCCATCGATTGAGGTCTAGGTCGATTTAAGCATTTCACATTTTCGTGTCGTTTTCATTGTACGTCCGTTGTTAATATTTGGTAAGCGCACACACACACACACACACACACACATACAAAGCACACAGTGTAAGCAAGAGCAAGAGAGTAATAGTGATTGCGCATGCGCGCAAGCGAGACACAAAGCGCGTTAAGCAATGACGCGAAGACGCGTCGACGCATGCGCCGCTCTCTGCTGACGTCGCGTCGTGCCAGTTTCGTTTCATTGCCAATCGCTAACGTCGACGTCGACGTTGACGTTGACTTGGCTTCCTCTTTTGAAGTCGTTGGTCGAACCGGCTCCAACAAGCGCGCGCACACACGCACACACAATACACAATACATAACAAAAACACAACGCAACAAAACACAACACAACACATAATAAAATACAATAAAAGAAAACTTCACAAACATTAAGCAGCAGCAGCAACAACAACGACTTGGCCTTGCCAAATTCGGAGCACAACCATTAAAATAAAAAAACCAACAACAACCGAAACCAAAAGCAAATCCGCCACAAAGTCGAAGTCGAAGGGTTTTCATACGTATAATAAATTAAATAATATACGTTTCGTTATTGCTGCGCTGCTGCTGCTGCTGTTGTTGCTGTAATTGCTGTTTGTCCAGCTTATTCTGTTGCTGCCGCTGCGCTGCTTACCGCGCTGTCGCAATGCAGGGCGCGCTGCGTTTGCGCAGTTTTCGCATTTTGCCATTTGGGTTTGCCCTACACATACACACACACACATGCCGTGGCATAAATGTTGCAATTGTCGTTGAATTTTTTTTTGGCAAGTAAAGCAGCAAAACCGAAAAACCAAAGACAAAGACAATTAAAAACTGGAGGCTAACCAAGCATGATACGTACACACGTAAATCTCTCCCGCTGCCTCTCACAAATTAACGCTCTCTTACTCTCCACAAACAGTCAGAGTTACATGCAAATGTTATGCAATCGATTGCAGTTTCCGAGTTAAAGTTAAAAGCTATAATCGAAATTGCAAATTGCGTGAGCGAGTGTGCGGAATGGAATGGAGTGAAGTGAAGCCGACTCGAGTCGAGTGGAACGGGCATGAATCAAGGAAGCAAATAAAAAGAGCACGCAAAATGAGGACAATATTATAAATGGGAAGTCTCGCTCTGTGCATGAGTGCATGGAAATGTTATGGAAAAATGTCAATTTCGTTTCCACATTAACAGGCGCGTGCGTGTGCGTGTGCGTGATTGAGTGCTTGTATGTATGTATTTATGCATGTAGGTTAGCTGCATTCCAAATGGGATGCAAATTTTGAAACTGTATCAATCACATCTCGCATCGAAATGCTTGGCGTAAGACAACTACAGTGGACACTCGATATGACAAATATTCTTATATTGATGAGCCTTTTCTCTATTTTCAGCAAAATAATAATATAATTTCATTTTATTATACACAGATAAATAATTGATTTTCTGCTGCAAATTGGATTTTATTTTTTCAACTTCCTTTTATTCAGAGGAAATCATATCAATCATCATATGTCAGCAAAAGTTTTGAATTATGATTTGTATAAAACAACTATATAAATAATAATAATACAAGGTAAACGTTTTCCGGATTTTATACAAATAAACTACTGGAGCAAGTTTTTAGGTTCTTTTTGAATTGCTTTCGTTCTTAAAATAAGAGCTCGCTTTATCTACGAGATCTCGAGTACGTTGCTTTGTTTGCGTTGCTACTTTAGATATAATATGCATCTTTACCAGACAATCTCGTTAATCGCATGTACTACAAATGTGCGTGCCCCCCATTCCCCCCGACCTCACGGCAAGTTAAGATGATAAAGTTGGGAACATCAAGTCGCTGCTATGGATTATAACTGATAAGCTGACAGACATATGTTGAGTATTCAACTGTAAACGGTAAACACAGCTGGCTACATGGTATCTTCTAGTCGGACACTCGACTAGAGCAGTCTTGCTTCTTTTTTTTTCTTTTTTGATTTGTTGCCCTCGCTTTCAGCTGTAAACTCAACCCCCCAGCACCCCCTACCTGCTTCCTCCCCACCAACGCTGCCGCTATCAGCGCTCTTAGCGGAGTGTCAAACCTTATCAAGGGGAGGGGGGAAGGGAGGGAGCGTTGGCTCACCCTGTGCGCACTTACAAACATATTTTGTTTGTCTTTAGCAGCATATATAAACATATATATATACGTATATTTATGTACAAACATGAGTTGATACATATATACATATGTGTGCATGTGTATATGCTGTGTGTGTGTGTGTGTTCGTATGTGTGCTTCTGTAGTTCTCTGCGCCGCTTTCAGCAAAACAAATTTACGACATCGTCATTATCGTCATCGAATTCGAATTCGAAAATTCTCAACGACAATCGTACGCTCTGCCAAGTGTCACTTCTCTGCTTGTCAATACCCTTGCAAGGAGTATTTTAACTTTGTCATCAAACGTGTAGCACATTTATAAAGGAGTATATTCAAGTTCAGTATCAATAAGCGAAACCTCGTTTCGTTTATGTACATTCCAATGCTTATAGCACGCTGTTTGTTTTATTAATATATAATAATAAAATAAATGCGATAACGGAATTAATATTGTTCTAATATTTCTCCCCCAAGGGAACTATTAGGCCAAAGTTATACTTTGTATAAACTATTTTATTAGCCTTTTTTTACCTATGTATGTATATAAATATAAACATTTTGTTTTAAGAATATCCAACATCTATTCCATCCCATAGGAACGATCGTTAGGAAATAAGCTTTTGTTGCTAAACAACTTTTGTTTCTTAAGATAACAGAAATACAATCACAAAGAACGAGTCAGAGTATGTTCCTAATTTAAAAACTAGCTCGTATATCGGACTACTACATGTTATTGCTCCCATAGGTACAATCGATGGAAACTTAATTTTTTTTATGAATACCATTTTGTATAAGCCAGCTCACCTACGGCGTATTTGATTATGAATAAATATAAACATTTAACTACTATATCGTATAGCTGTTACAGATAAATTCAGTGTGTACAATTGTCGGCTTTCTTGTTGCTGTTGCTTTTAATAAATTGCTGGAGCCTAGCTTTGTTGCTTTTGTTACAACATCCCACACTTATGCTCATTCTGCTTTTCACTCTCTGTGTCTTATTTGATTCTTAGATCTTAGCTCTGCGGCTCTCATTATCCCTCACACGTGCTCATGCCGGTGTTTTGCAAGCATTTAATTCTCGAAGCTCAGCTCTTGTTTGTCATTTGCACAGCCTTTACTTCTGCGCTCACTCGCTCTCAATTATTATTTCTCTCCAGTTACTGCTGCTTGTGCGCTCATAAAAGTTCTCGAAGCAAAGCTTTCGTACTCTCATTACAACAACGCCTTCCACGTGCTATTTCTGCCTGCACTCTCACTCTCACTTACATCTCGTTCCACTCTCTTGCACTCCTGATCAGGCAATCTTGTTTTGTTTTTGTACTCCTTTCATATGTGCGCCAGACAAAACCACTTGTTGTGCCTGTGCTTCTGATTGCTCTTGTTGTTTTTGCTTTCTGTTGCTCTATATCAAAGTTCTTAGCGCTTATCAGCAAACAAAAACAACAGCACTTTTGTCGTTGCCTTTGCGTATGCATGTGTGTGTGTATGTGTGACCGCCCTGTGCTGCCATGTGCCGAACAGACACACACACATGCACAGGGTGCACTCAAACTCAGTTGGGCTATCTCTCTCGCTCCTTTTACTGCCACATGTAAAGGCATAAAAACCCATTAAAAACAAAAAACAACAACATAATATGCATTTCAAAAAAATAATAAAGAAGAAGAACAAAAACAACAAAACATGTGCACATGTTGCTGTTGTCGCAGTTCTGCCGCTCTTGCACCCCCTTCTCCATCACTCACTCTCTCTTCCACGCTCTCACACTATCTATCTTTATCTGCTATCTGGCTCTAACTCCGAGACCCCTTGCTGACACTTTTTATTTAACGCACATATACACACATGCACGCACATATGGACAAAAAACAAACACACATATGCGTGTGCGCGTGTGTGTTTGATTTAATTCGATAAGAATACTTATTATTGGGTTAGTTAGTTCATATAATAAATAATTTTTTTCCTTCTTCACTTTTTGTTTTTTTTTGCCTGCCGCCCGTTGTTCTTGTTGTTGGTGTTGTTGGACGCGCGATAAGCAAAACTGAAAACTGAACAGTGAGTGAAACGAAGAAGAAACAGCAACAGCGGCGGACTGAAAGAGAGGAAAGCAAAGAAGCTACGAGATGAATATGCATAAGCACATGTATGCCTATGTGTGTGAATATACATATATATATATGTGTATATAGAAGACATACATACATAAGAGACAAGTAAACAAAACTTTATCAGCAGCAAAAAGGACGATAAAAACTGGGGAGATAGACGAAAACAAATCTTATAAAAATATTGTGGCATGGGTAGGGGTTGGGTGTGTGAAGTAGGAGTCCATTTTCATTACATTTTATATTTATTAATTTTTTTATTATTCTTTATCTATTCTATTTTTATATATTATTTATATTACTTTTAAACATTTTTAATTATGTATGTAATATATCGAAATATATTTTTAATGCTATTATATTATTTATTTAACTCCTCATGTACTGCTCCTTACTTTTTTAATGTGTACAAATAATGCTAGGGTACATGTTTAGGTTATTACACAGTAAACTGTGGGCTGTCGGTTACACTCCACTGCGGTTATATTAAAAATTATTTTGATATATTTTTTACAGAATTTAATAATTTAAAAAACGCTACAAAGCTACAAAATAGTCATTGCCAGGTTTATATGCATTTTGTACATCTACTTGTGTATATATAACTAAAAAGTTTCTGTTTCCGTTTCGATTGAAAGTCGTTTAAGCAGAATTCATATACAGTTTGTCAAGAAACACTTTACACACTGCAAAAAATTCAATTGTTTGACTTTAAGTACAAAAATTAATACCTTTTATTACAGCTAAAGAAAATTTTTTAATGCTATATTGATTAGTATTAAGTTTAAATACTATTAGTAAAAAAACCATACGCAAATTGTATTTCATTGCTGATAAAAACAACAAAAACCATGTTTACACATTTTTGACACTGTCAAGAAATTCTTTACACAAAATAATTTTATTTAGTATAAATCTAAAAACTTAAAAACAACGTTAACATTAGGAATTTTTAATATTTAGTATGTCCTCCCTCGGCTCTCACAACATGTTGAAGACGTTTTGGCATGGATTTAATTAAATTTTGGAGGTATTTTAGTGCAATTTTATTCCACTCTTCCAAAATAATATCTTTTAGGCTGGCCTTATTTTTTGGGCTTCGTTTTCCGACCGCTTTCTTCAAATAAGCCCACAAATTTTCAATGGGGTTAAGATCAGGGCTCTGTGGGGGTGTGTCTAGCACTTTTCCGCAGTTATATAACAGCCAGGTTCTCACATTAATCTCCTTATGCTTCGGATCATTATCTTGGTAAAACTGAAAATTAGGTCTGTTGTTGCAATAAAAACCAAATTTTTCCGCACTGGCTGTTAAATTGTTTTTTAAAATTTGCAAATAGTGAGTGGCATTCATAGTGTCCTCTATAAAAACAAGATCGCCGACTCCAAGGCTAGAGAAACACCCCCACACCATGACCGCAAGTTTTCCGAATTTAATTGTTGGTATAAGATTTTTATTTTGGAGGGCGGTTAATGGCTTACGCCATACCCTGGGTGGGCCATGGTTGTAAAATAGCATTATTTTACTTTCGTCACAAAATATGGTATTATCCCAATATTCCGGCGGTTCATTAATTTTGCTCAAGGCAAAGCTATAACGCTTTTCAATGTTGGCTGCTGAAAGTAGCGGTTTTTTTCTAGCAGCTCTTGAACTGTACCTATGCCGTAGGATGGCCTGGCGTACGGTTTCGTGAGAAACAACAATGCCACATTGTTCTTTAAGTTCTGTAGCAAGATGTCTCAACGAAACATTGGGAGTTTCGTTGATTCTCCGCAGGATTAGGCGGTCTGCCAGCTTAGAAATCTTATTTTTGCGACCACCTTTTCCCTTTGCTTCCAATCTATCTTCGTTTTCTGCACGGTTGATGACATTATAAATAGTTTTCCTTGAAACGGAAAACATTTTAACCAATTCTCCAACAGATTTACCCAATTGGTGATTATAGTAAATCAATTGGATAACATCAAAGAACAATCTCTTTCCAGGCATATCGAAAAATTTAAAAAGCACGTATTTGGCAACTTTTTAGCACAATTTCACAATCAAATTAAATCAAATGCAAAACTGAAGCTGAACGAAGCAAAGGGAAAAGCATAGAATGCAATAAAGCGCCGTTATTTTTAAGAACTAGACTACTAAGAAATAGAAAACGAAGTGTGTAAAGAATTTCTTGACAGTGTCAAAAATGTGTAAATATGGTTTTTGTTGTTTTTTTCAGCAATGAATTATAATTTGCGAATGCTTTTTTACTAATAGTATTTAAACTTATTACTAATCAATACAGCATTAAAAAATTTTCTTTAGCTGTACTAAAAGGTATTAATTTTTGTACTGAAAGTCAAACAATTAAATTTTTTTACAGTGTGTAAAGTGTTTCTTGACAAACTGTATATATGATATATATGAATATATACATTCATGCATACTCAGATAAATACATGTACATGTGTACATGTGCAAGAATCATTGAGTTGCATTCAATTGAACACTTGACAATGTGTGTTAGAGGAGTGCTGAGGGAGTGGTGGAGAAAGGGAGGGGCGATCGGGGTTAGGGTAAAACAGCGTCATTAATGCACTATCAGCAGCTGCCTGCACACACACACACACACAACCACACACACATGCGAGTGGCTGTTTGTATTTTTTCATATACGTTTCGAACATTGCTTCTGCCCCACCCCCCTGACTGCCAGACAGCTCCTTGCCGTTTGCCTGCCTGTTGCCTGCGCCAATACACATATATATATATACATATATACCATATACATATGTACATCATATATATCGGCAATTTGATAACCCGCAACCAAAAACTCGAAGGCAAACAACTACAAAAACAAAAAAGACCTAAGCAACAGGCAACACAATAAAATTAACAACAAGAATAACAACAACAAAGTGCTAAACAGGCTATACAGGCAGCGCATTAAAAATAAGGAAAGGCGCAAGCGAAGGGCACGGCATTAGCGGGGACAGCGGCAGGCACACACACACATACACAGACACACATACACAGGCAAGTTTGAAGTCGGGGCCAACATGTTGAGAATATGTTGAACACGTGGTTCGTTCGGCAAGAGAACACGGATTGCGCGGGGGGTAAATGTCTACGCGGCTGCGGGATTAGGGTTCGGGTTCGGGTTCGGATTCGAGTTCGAATGTTCGTGAGCGGCAAACCAAATCAACAGGAAATTGCGGGAGCCCAGTTACAAGAGCGATACGAAGGAGGGGGAGGGGGAGGGGGTTGCTTGTTTAGAACGCAACAATAGCCAGCAATATATCTGCGTAGCACTCTCCAAATGATCGCGGTCTCCAAAACTGTCTGCGCGCGCGCTCTCTCTCGCTCTCGCTCTTACACATTTTGCTGTTTTGCCGTTTGTTGTTTGTGGCTGCTGCTGTTGTCCTGTAAAACCAGTTGAAAGAGCAGACGACGATGGCGACGGCTGCCCGCACAAAAGCAAAACAGTCGACGACGACAACTACAACTACAGCGGCAAAAACAACAACAAACAGCAACAGGCAGCAACAATCAAAAAGCGACAGTGAATGTGAATGGAAATCTACTAAACAAACGGCGACCGCAAAAGGCGCTGTCGCCGTCGCGGTCGACGTCTGCGCAAAGAGACGGCAACTTCATTATATAATAGATTCGATTCGAATTCGATTGCGATTGGATTTTTTGGTTGTTGTTGTATTTCTTCTTCATTTTGTTTTTGTTTCTTGAATTGCCAAGCGAATCGAATGACGAGCACAAGAAAAAGGAAAACAAGAAAGACAAAAAAAAGTGATGTTGCAAGCACACAGTAAAAAAAATAAATAATAAAAATTTGTTGCCTGCGTTTCGGGTTTTTCGAGCTCGCTCACTGTCCCCTCCCCTTCTCCCCCTTCCCAACACACCCGCGCACACTGTCCCCCGTAGCCCGCATAAAAAAACCAAAATAAACGTAAACATTTCCTCAACAAAGTTTCAACCACCAAATATAAAAAAATAATAAAATAACTACAATAAATACTCGCATATTGTAATAATCATAATTATTGCAGTGGAAAAACCCCCTCAAAAAACAAAAACAATAATAATAATAAAGTAAACAGAAATAAAAACAGGGTCACAACTCATGTCACATTAAAAAAAACAGTCCAACAGTTAACTCAACGCGCATCATTACAACTTATAAACACACTCATCACAAATATCAAAAAAATAATATATATACATATATATTTACATACATATACTCACTATACACATGAAATAACTTTTTTCCCTTTATTTTTAAAGAATATATACGCCAATGATTTTGTTTTTAACGCATTTTATATATTAGAAAAATCTCAAGATATTAAAACACGATTGTTCTTTAAAAATAGCATTATTTCCCGATGGAATAAATTAAATTGCATTGTTTACGAAAAATTACTTTTTTTGTCACGTAACGCATTACAATTTTGCCCCCGCTTATTTCTGAAACCCTGCTTACGACTCTTAACTTTTACTCTAAAGAGTAGTGTCAAAACCTAATAAAAATTGTGTCTATATTTAAAACCGGGGATTAAACACAGCGCAGCCCCTAAAAAATAATGTAAATGAAATCAACTTTCAAGGTTTTCATCTAATGCTGTGAGAGTTTTCGAATAACCTCAAATCCAACTGAATCAATACACACGATAAGTCCAAGCTCTGTTTTGAATTTGTAAAAATGATTTGTAGTGTTTTCAGGGTTATATTTGAGCCATAATTAGTAAAATATCGTAAATAACATATGGATTCAAATTCTGAATTCCGATCAAATATTTATTTTTATTTTATAACTTGTTCAAAGGCGACATTACCTCTTATAAAGTTTCTTAAGTGCAAATTTGGATTTTGGGATCGAAAAAGTAAAATCTAGTCAGCTAAGAATATTAAAGAAAAAGAAAATATAAATGTTTTCTGCAAATTTTAAATGGCTTATATAAATATTATATACATTTTATATAAATATTACAATATCGTTTTGAATTTCGTATAATATTTTTAAAGTTAGGTCGAAGGTAAGATCAATTTAACTGGAGGATACACTAAATATAAATATTTTAAAGAAAAAAATATAGAGAATTGGCAGTATTAAATTCAAAAATGATATAATTTCTGGTTTTAAAAAAATCCAAGTACTTTGGGGTTAGATCGAACGTGAACCCAGTCAAGCATATGAATAAAAAATTAATGTGTTACACAAAACACAGAAAAGTACCTATTTTTATATAAGTATTTATAAAAAATCACCCAAGAACCGCTTGAGTTTTAGTTCAGTTTAATTGAGGTTAGATTGCACATAAAATCAACTTAAGTAAGACTTGGCAGCAAATACATATTTACATTTACATTTTTCGTTGCTTGTATGTATTTTTTCATTCAACGCATTTTTGCTTCAGCTGTAGATTAATTTAAATGTGTTTCCAAAGTAATCAATCTGTAGTTAACCTCTACCTCTGCATTTCAACACGGTGATAACGGTGTCTGACGACACACACATGTACATATGTATATATACATATGCATACATAAGTACAATAAACAGTTGCTTATGTGAAATAGTCGGTACTTTAGTGCTTGACCCCCACAAAGTATTTGCAAGTTAATGACATTTAAGCTAAAGATTCGATCAATTTTTCTAGTTGTTGTTGTTGCTCTCTCTCTCTCTCTCTCTCTTTCTCTCTCTGTCCCTCTTTATGTGCCTGTCCCTGAAGGCGCCCAACGAGCCGCGGCGACCCCACCGCAAGAAATAACAGACGTACGCACGCACACATACATATAAATATATTGTATGTATGTACTTTGGCACTCAATTGAGCGGCCATTAGCAAGGCAACAACAGCAATAACAGCAACATGATCATGAAGCGCATATGAAGACAATTTTAAGATTACAACAACAACAGCGCCAGGCAATGACAATAGAATATGAAGTGGATGGCAGGCAGGCAGGCAGGCGCTTGCTGGGCTCCTCGCTCAATAAGCGCGTCGTGTTAGCGCGCATGAGTGCGAGCGAGCGGGCAAGTGGAGCTCATACATAGCTGTTACTGTTGTTGTTGTTGGTGCTGGTGTGGGAGATAGCGAACGATGAGCGACGACATCGCACGAGTGCACACACTCAACGACAGACAGACAGACAGACGCAGAGACGTTCGCAGTATTGATACACAGACACATACACATGCACATGCACACTCATATACATACATACATATTTATTTATTTATTTATTTCGCTCAGCTTGTTCGCGTTCGTTTATTTTTTTTATTTTACAACTCAACGATAATAATAATAATAAGCAACAGCAGCAGCAAACGTCAGTAGCTGGCACGCAAATAATTTATTTATAATTTATTTTTTCTGTTAACTTGTATTAAAATACAAGCACAAAAAAATAACAACGACTACAACAAACAGCAAACAGCGCAGCTCACAAAGCTTGCACATTCGGCAACTTGCATATGGCGGCAACTTTGGCAACATGTTGCGGTGTTTGTGCGTATACATGTGTTGTTGTTGTTCTCTGCATGTGTGGGTGAGCTCGACTCCAACACGCACACACACACACAACACGGACTGTGAACTGAGGCCTGAACTGCATATTAATCGAACTGTATTCAATCGTAAGGCATGGAATGAATTGATGTTCGGTTCGAGGCTGGAGTTGCCCTTCTCTTCCTCTTATTCTACTGCTGCTTCTTAGGTAGGTAGTCGAAACTCTGCAGCAATGGCGACGACATCGGGACATGCACACATACATATATATATATTTAGTATGCACATGTGTGTATGTGTGCATGTCTACAATGCAGCGTTGTGTTATCGCCTTGGCAGGAAATGGAATTATATTCGAAAAAAGTGCTCGGTCGTAAGTGAGAGAAAGAGAGACCCCCGGTTGTCTCTGCTTGCCCCTTAGCCTTGCGGTCGCCAAATGTGCGTATGTCTGTGTGTGTGTGTAGTGAAGTTGAAACGTAATATGATTACGAAGCATTGAGGATTTGATATAACAAACTAAGCATTTTGCTTTTGGGCGCAAGTAAAAAGCAACAACAACAACAAACCAACCAAGCAGGCAGCCAGGCAACAACAACCATAAAGAGAGCTGTGCATATAAATTTCATAATAAAAGTAACGAAACACCAACAACAACGAGGCGACGACGAAATCAAAAGTTATGCGAAAAAGTGAATTTCAGTTGAGTTGAGCAGCAGCTTCATCCACCTGACAACAAATAAAAAAGTGAACGCATTTTGCGGACAAAAAAAATATACAACATGCAAATCAGACAGTAGTACAAATGAGAAACCAGTAAAAACTGGCAGATACCCTGTACTACAGCTACAGATCACGCACTTGCATTTTATTTCAACCATGAAAAACTATTCCTTCTGTGGAACTCGACGGCGTTGTCGGAGAATTTTAAAAACTTGATCTATTCATCATCCATATTTACCTAACACATTAGGCTACTAAAAACGATTATCGACAATTATTGATGTTGGGCAAAAGCTGTCGTCGAAAAAGAACAAGTACATTTGATCAACTCAATCACATTTATCAATCAAATTGCGCACCTTCAGATTTATCAAATGCAAATCGATGTACATATATCGATTTTGGGCAAGTTAAAAAAAACAATTAAGAAAAATGTGTATAATTTACAAAATAAACGTAATTTATTCTACTATCCGAGTTAATGCTGCTTTTAATGGCGATACAGAATAAAAAGTATACGTCTAACATATATACCTATAAATGCTCTGCTTCTGCCTGTTACATACATTAAAACAACATAATTATAACCTTTCTAAAATAAATTATTAATCAAGTTACAGAGTTTAAAACAAAGCAAAAAAAAACACAAAACGAGTTTGCTGCGCATTGCAATAACGTAACAGACAAACTTGTCGCCTGGACACACAAACACAGGCAGTGGGGGCAAAAAAAAAACAGACACAGAAGCAGCGAACGCAAGAAAACAACAAGAAGTAGCGACGGCGGCAGCGCCGATCGCTTGTTGCAGCAGTTTCAGTTTCAGTTAGAGGCCTGTATGTGAGTCTCTGTGTATGTGTGTGTGTGTGTTGCGCCCTTTCGCTTTCGGCAGCAATTTGTTGCTATTGCTTTGCCTACGGCTGCTGCCGTTGCAGTTGTCGAAAAAAAAACAAGGAAAACAGCTGCGTCATGACTGGCGATTGCGATTATGAAAACCAAATAAATTTCCATTGGCATTGCAATAATAATCGCTCAACAATCGATAACACCACAAACAACAACAACAACACTTGCGTGCAAGCAAAGTTCAGCCAATCAAAAAGAAAACAGAAAACACAAAAAATATATGGAAAAAAAAACAAAAGCTTTGCAACTTTTATCGGACATCAACCTGTGACAAATGTCTGAACGTGTATGCGTTGTTTATTATTGTGCTCGTCGCACATAGTTGGGTTCTACTTGACCTGTCCGGCATTGCACTCAGTTTCTTCTTTTTTTTTCTGTACGCAAATTGGCGACAACAAAAAACAATAGCTACTTTAAAGCGGTGGCGGCGGCGGCGGCATCGCCTCTTCCACAGTTCGCCGCCAATTCGCCGTGTTAATGGCAACAACTTTGCACGTAACCGCAATGGAGACGCGGCAAATAACTTTAAACTTGAAGCTCTTATTGGGTTTTTTAAGCTGTTGTGCTCAGCCTCTGCGCGTTGAAAGCAAAAGGAAAAAAACACTAAACGAAAATCCAAACCCGGAACTTACGGACTTAATCGAATTTGTTGTCGATCAGCGGCCACAGCAACAATAATAACAACAGCTGCTGCCGCTGCTGGCGTTGACGCCGACGGCGCAGCAGGCACTTAACTACATATGATCATGAGCTTTGTTTTTGTTTTTTCTTTAATGATGCTGCCTGATGACGACAATGCGAACCGTTTTACAGGGCGCAGAAGGTGGAGGGTGTCACATACAAAAAAGACTGGACAGACGATGGGCACCTGCCCACTTATCACGACGTATGTTTAAGTGTGTGTGCGTGCGTGAGTGCGCGGGGGAGGGGAGGAGTATTGCTGCCTTATCAGGTAGTTTATTTTATTTCACTTTTGAGTGAGTTTACCAACCAAAATAATTATGAATCAGCGAATAATAAAAATAAATGAAAACAAAAAGTGTAACGAAACGGAAATGAAAATGTATAAAAATATAAATATAAATGCGAATGCAAATGCACATGGAATATGAAAAAATACAAGAGTGCCCGAAATGTAGATACCCTGTTATAACAGACATTTGACATGAAGAACTTCAAAATTTATAGATCGATCTTTACAGAATTTTCTTAATGGTGGGGCGATAGTCTCAAAATTAAATATACTTAATCCGCGTATGCGTATCGACAACATACGCATCAAATTTGGTGGCTTTAGCTCTTAATGTCTTCGATATATGCTAATGCGTTGTCCATAAGTCGATTATTATCGATATTAAGCAAATGGTGCGAGATATCGAAAACAAAAATTGATAAACTTGATATTTATTTTAATTTTAGGCTTTAGCTCGGGACATGTATATATACAATCAATATATAGCATTTATGTTGTCTATAGGGTCGGAAATGTCTATTTCTGCCTGTTACATACATTTGCACAAACGCAACATACCCGACTTTGAATGATTACTGGGTAGAAAAACAAAACACATGCTCCAATTGAACACAAATACATTTCTCTGCTGTTTTTTTTTATGTTCTTTTTGTCATTTGTGTAGATCCTGAGCATAGTTGAAGTGTTTGTAGAGTTTTGGCAAGCACATTTTGGAGACTTACCGCTTGGAATATGTCATCGCACTCAAAATAATGTGAATTGCCGACAATATTTGCAGTTCCAGATAAATTTTGTACAATTGTCGCAGGCATTTTGTTGCTGCTGTCGCTGCTGCTGCTGCTGTTGTTGTACTGCACTCGCTCTCTCTCCCGCTACACTTGTCAACTTCTTCAGTGTGACGTGCTCTCGTTTGTTCTCTCTCTCTCTCCGTCGTATTTCACTGGACAGCGCAAAAAACAAATTCTTTATCTTTGCTGCTGATTCTGCTTCTTGTTGTTATTATTAATATTTGCTGGACGTTTAGCGTTGTTGCTGTTTTATTTTATTTTTTGTTATTTTTTGCTGACTTTCTTGTTTGGAAATATATATTGCGTTGAATTTTTATATTTTGCATAAAATTTTACATTTGTTGTTTAGTCGTATTTTTTTGCACTAGGTTGGATAATTGTTATGGTTTCTTGAAAATTTTGATATTTGTTAGTTAAATTGTAGTTTGTTTTTGCTGTTGTTGGTTATTGTTATTGCGTTGCGCGTGTTGCATTTCAATCAACAGGCTGCAAGAGACGAACAAAAAATAATAAAAAAAAAACGACAGCGTTAGAAAGAATTCCACTTCGAGTGTTGTGTGCGATTCGCTGGGCAGGCAAAAGCAAACACGAACACAGCTACACGTGCGCTAGCCGCATGCGTGTTTGTGTGCGTATGTGATTTACAAACGTACTCAAATTTGAGACGGCTCTCTTTCAATCTCCGAAAAAGGATTTTCACGCACATGTGTAAAACATGAAATATATGCAAGAGCGACCAAAAGAGACTTAAAAAATTTGTTGCGTTTGCCTTATCCCTGCTTATATATATATATATATAAATATATATGTATATACATATATTTCTTCTTCACTCCCAAAACAGGCGATTGTTGTTGTTTGCTTTGCTTTTATCGTCTTCGTTTTCGTTCTCAACCCAGCGACGAGAGATAAGCTTGTCGTCTCCGTCGCTCGATCGTGTTCTTTACTCACATAGCGCGAGTGTATGTGTTGTGTGAGCTGCTAGTGGTGGTCGTATTTCAGCTCAAATCACATGTCTGTTTTGTGTGTGTCTGTATATGTGTGTAATTTTGTTGCTGCGCAAGCCGAACAAACGCAGGCAGACTTTGTTATTGCCGTTGTTTTTATTTGTATTTTTTAATTTTATGTCCTTCTTGGCTTGTTTTACACACATACGCATACACACACACACACGCACACACACACACACATGCACACAGGTACACAGAGCGACAGAGGTGCTTCAGTTAAACCTTACCGATTCAAATCTTCCGTCTTGTGCGCGCTTATTTGAAAAAATGTGTTTGCCGAGATAATTTTTTTTGTTTTTTTTTTAATATCTTTATATTTCCGTTTATGTTTAAAGAGAGACGTTCACAACATTCCCGCTTTAAAATTCCCGCGCTTGTGCCAAAATACACGCGCACTCCACACACTATACGAAAATTCAGTATTATCGCAGGCAAAACCAACAAAAACAAAGACAAAACGAGAAAAAAAATTAAAAATTATAAAGCAATTTGCAACCGAAATTGCATAGCTAATGTGTATGCTATGAAGAAAAAAAACAGTTTCAATAACAAACACGTCGCCGCCGACTTTGTTCAAATTGTCGTTCGAATTGTTTGCTCAGATTTCAAAATTTAAAAAAATTAAAAAAAGTAGTTGTAGATAATAAAATTTGGTTTGATCACAACACAATCACCACTTATGGCTTACTTTGCTGCTGATCCCGTTGCCGAGTGCACAAAAATGAGCTTAAATACGAATTGCAAATATCCTGGCACGTTTTGCACCTTTGTTATTGTGCAGCAATCAAGAAACACGTCCGCTCTCAATAATGAATGTTACGAATATGAACTGTTATCCCACTGTAGAGGTGATAGACCATCGATGTCAACGATATCGATAATTTCAACGATCCCATTCGATACAATCGATTGTCATCACTATTTTTTCGACTGTTGTACTCAATGTGCTCTCTTACGCGACTAATACTATTCGAAAAGGTCATGTTATTTAAAACGATCTGTTAAATATAGAATGATCAGCTTATTTAATATAATGCTTTGTTGTTTCTAACACTGTAAAATGTACGGTAATTGTTTAGTTCAGGTCCCGTAGATAATGAAGGTAAAATTAATTATACTTTTTGTTAAATCTATGTAGTTTTGCACAATCATGTGTGGATTGTGCGGAATGATACTCTTCATAGAATAGTTGGAAGTTTATGCTCTAATATACAGAGCTGCCAGCCGAGATGAGAGATAAAGTAACCAGCCCCATTATATATGATGCATTTCCTATTTTATACATATTTTTTCTTAAAGACACAAGCTTTTTTGCCATTTTAATATTTATTTATTACACAAGCTTCTTTATACCAATGCATAAATCCAAATAAAGTGAATTCAAACTTATTTATCAGAGTTCATTCCTCTTCTAAGTCCGGTAAGTCCTATATTTACATACAGTTTTTATTTTCAGGCTCAATACTATTTTTATTATACTTTACAAAAATTGATTTGCCCTCTTAACTGCTAGTTTTTGAATGAAATTTATGTTGGTTGATAGCGTTTTTATTTATCGAGTATGATTTTCAAAATGTTCAAAAATATTCAAATGTATTCCATATGTAATCGATGTACTATTTGTTTTGGTACGGTTAGCCCAAAGAGCTGTTTTGTTTAATTATTTAAATTTTTTAAACAGTATAACTATTTTCCGCTATCGAAAAAATTTCCTTTTATTTGCGCTTTCTTTCTCTAGGGATCTAAGCTAGACAATTACCCTAAATATCGTTGATATCGATTGCAATAATGTTAATTTACAGCCAATGGGCTGTCGTCCAGAAATTAACATAACAGCGAGTTAGCAGACATTTTAGCCATAACATGGCCACAATGAGTAACACATTCGATAGTTCGTCGTAAGCTATCGATGTATGTTTGTGAGAATTTTTAGTAAATCGCAACAGGACGAACGTGTTTTTTATTGCAATTAATCTCAAGCATTAAACTTGACCGTATCGTGCTAAAAGTTTTTCAATCTTGTGGCTCAAAGTAGGTAAGTTCAAGTGCTCTATCAGCGTACAGTTAAAAAAATTAGTTCCGTTGTCGCTCGTCCATTTTAAAGTAGCGAAGACGCCAGCGTCTTTCGCACACACAATTACAAATGTATGTTTGTGTATGCTACGCACACATTAACCACGCGCGAATTGGTAAGGTGCTGCAAACAAAAGTTGAGCAAGCGGCCGCAAGAGCTGAGCAAAATATTCGCTTAACGTAAAACGTCTGCGGCTGCATACTGTGCGCGCTAGCCGAGGCGCAGGTTTCAGTGTTACCCTAAACGAAGTTATGAGAATGCAGTTTTGTTCGCCGGCGCCGGTACACACACATATACAACATACACATGCACAGGCACACACACACACATGAACACTTGTAAAAATGATGAGTTTAAGATTTTCAAAGGTTTTAGGACTATTACGAATTCAAATGTTTTTAAGAATTTAATATGTTTACTTATGTACACTTAAGTGCATGTTTCCACATTGTACAAATGCATTTGTGTCGGCTGAATGTACATTTATATATACATATATAGATGTGTGTGTGTGCGAACGAACGAACGATTAAACCAAACAAAAACAAACGATTCGTGACAAGTTCGCCGACGAAAGAACTCGATTTTTTTCAACGTTTACACGACAGGCATCAACTGACGCTTCGCAGTTGACATATTGGATTTGTCATAATCTGCACACGTGCATAAATAGTTACACACATAACATATGTATGTATATGCATGTGCACACACACACACATATATATATATATATATATATATATTTGAATGTCGAAATTGCAGCTCCTGCATAAATGTTGTCACAAGTTCACGAGCGCATTTATTTTATTTAATTTTTTTTACCTGTTTTTCTGTCAAAAATGTTACTAAATTAGAATTACATCAACTAGCAATATTGTATGCCAGAAATGTTAATAGAATGCAAATTTGTTTAGGTGTTAGTTCTGTAGGTAACAATAAGAGCCGTGTATTAGGTGCATTAAATTCTTTTCGTAAATTCCATATGCTTTAAACTCGAATTGAAAAGCCTCTGCTGACAATTTTTTTTATTTTTGTCATAGATTTCGAGAAAAAACTTCTTCATTCTAAGATGGCGGCACACAATTTTGGCAGTTTTTCGGTTTTTATAGGTTAACAAATAACGAGCACAGGACAATTAATTTTAATGTACTCTTTTTGCATTCAATTCAATATTATTTGTAAATTAAATTTAATTAGCACTTTGTTGTTTTCTTATGCTTGCTTTTTGTATTTTTCAAACAATTTCGCAACTGAAAATCAAGACTCCACGGCAATATTGAGATCCTGTTAGCATACGGCATAGCATCGTAGTAGCATTGAGTGTTCGATTTTCAAGTTCTTCATTGTAGTCTGTGATTTTTAACCTGACTAGTTGAGAGTAGCCAAAAAGTCCTAACACTTTAACTGGTGCGAATATACGCGTATTTTCAAGTTCAGAGCAAAGAACAAAAATGTATATATAAAAAAAATTAGTAAATAAAATAAATAAATTTATACGAAGGCGAACATCATCAGACTTCAATATAGTGATATATTTTACCTTTTTGATTTGTGAATCCTTGCTTTGAGAACATTTAAAAGAACAACTAAATTAAAATTTGCCCTTCGTTTCAAGAGAGAAAACCATTTAGAGTCAATATCTGTATGTACAGTAAGTTTAGGCATTTGCCTTGATTGACTAGATGCCTTATTTGACCTAATAGTTGACCTTCGTTTTTGGCAGGTGCGCTATGAGTTCGCCAGAAGACAACATGGCCGGTGGCAGCAGCCATAATGCGCGCTTAAGGGATTCCCCGGGGGAATCGCCAGATCGAGCCACTTCCAGCAACCACGTGGCCGGCGCAAATCATTTAGCGGACTTGGCCAATTCAACTAACAACATCAATAACATCAACAACAACAACAACAACAACAACTCGGCCGAAACTGATTCGGACCACTCACTACAGGGGGACCAGCCGCATGCTGAGCTGAATGGTAACTTGTCACGTGAAATCGTTGCCAGGCCGTTAACCGTTAACCAGGATCCGTGTTCTTAGGTGGCACATCGCACAGTCGCAAGCACAGGAAGCGCAAGGCCAAGAAGCCAAAGCAGCGACGCGGCTCGAAGGAGGTCGCCCTGATGGGCTGGAGTGGCGGCTATCCGAATCTTTCGTCCACACACAGTCTGGAGAGTAGCTCGGATGTGGATCTGCAGGTAAGTAGGCAATGACAACGGCCCAAACAGCAACAGGACACGGGCACACGGGTCCTGCTTGCCTGCAGCTTGTCAATATTGTTCTATTTAATGTGTCCTCGTCTTATCTATATATCCACCCATGTATCTATGTTTGTATGTATGTATGTATATTGTATATTGCACGCAGCAGCTGCCCATTGACCTAAAGGCAATCTGTGCCACTGGGCTAAGCATCTTTCCCAGAGAGGAGGAGCCCCAAGAGCAGCAAGAGCAGCAGCAGCAGCAGAATTCGCCGACGCCGCCGCCGTCGTCGTTGTCGTCGTTTGATTCTGCTTCCTTCTCGCCAGTTTCCCAACTTACAACAACAGCAACAACATCGACAACAATATCGACAACAACAACTACAACTTGTACACTTACCACAAATTCGACTACAAGTCCACAGTTGACGCAGACAACCACCACCACCACCACCACCACCACCAACAACAACAACAACAACAGCAACGACGACGACGACAATTCAGCTTCAGTGTCAATTGCAAAAGGTTGTCCCCGCTCAGAGCCATCGACAGAGCCAGAATCAGAACCGCAAGCTGATGTGGCCAAGCAGGTGGAATTTTAGGCTTAGTCCTCGCATTCGCTGGCCAGCTAATCTTTTAGTTTGCTCACGCTCTCTCTTTCTCCCTCTCTTCTCTCCACGCAGAAAGCGAAGCGTTTGAAGCAACAGCACTCGGCTGATGTCCCCGATATCGATGCCGCCGCTGGTGAGATTCCAATGGCTCGTCGTCTGGCTCCATGGGCAACAGGAGCTCGCGCAAACGGATCACCAGCAACTGTGGCACGCCCAGCGAACAGCTGAACGAATCGAAGCGCATCAAGAATTCCGGCCAGCCGACTACTGGATGCGGCCAGCGCATTCGCTCCAAGTCGCTCTACGATCCCAATCCGGAGGTGATTCCGCGCGCAACACGCGCACGCAGCATCGACGCCGCTGCCGCTGCCGCCGCCATCGCCGCCGCCACCAACACCAATACCACCAACACCCCACTCGGCCTGAAGGAGAACGCGACAGCCGAACAGACCCCGCCCAGTGGGGCCAGCGGTGCGAAGTCGGTTGCGGCACTGAAGCTGCCGCCCACCGACGAGTTCTATTTCCTGCCGTTCAAGTACGGCTGGAAGCGGGAGCTGGTGCTGCGCAGCAACGCCTCCAGCTCGCGACAGCGCGGCGATGTCATCTTTATATCGCCGTCGGGCAAGAAGCTGCGTTCCCGCGAGGACATCATTCCGCTGCTGCGCGGCGAGCTGACGATCGATCATTTCTGCTTCCAGCGCCAGATGCAGCAGGCCGGCGAGCAGTACGAGACGGTGCGTCAGGCACAGCCCGCCCCGGTGCGTCGCAAATCCTCGACGGCCGCCAAGCAGCAGCCGCAGCAGCAGCAGCTGGTGGCCAGCCACAATTCGGCGAGTCCGCAGCTGCCGACAGCGCCTGTGCCCGTGTCCGGCAAACGTGTGCCCAAGCCGAAGGTGCCAAGGGGCGAGCCCCCGCCCGAGGGCTGGACCTCCACCATGGCCGTCAAGGGCAATGCACGCGTGCTGGCGGCCAGCAATGGTAACACCAGCGGCGGCGGCGCCGCCGGTTCCACCGCAACGAACAGTGCACGCAAGCGCAGGTAAGCAGCTCCACCAGGATGCCTCTATCGAACTGACACCTCTGCCCCAGCAGCAACCAGACCAAGCAGTCGGCAGCAGCAGCAGCGAAGACAGCAGCTGAGCCGGTCGTCAAGCCGCGACCCCTGCCGACCGTCGACAAAATGATGATCTGTGTGTATTGCCTGCAGCCGATCAACGAGAACTATCAGGCCTACGCGGTCGGCACAGCCAATGTCAACAGCTATGTCTGCATGGTGAGAAGCTGTTCCCCTGCAGTTAACGAAAACTAAACCCAACTAAATCCTTTATCTCCCGTAGCGCTGCGTCAAGCCTGGCGGCAAAGCTGCCAATTCGCAGCCGGCGGCTAAAGGAGCGCAAGCGGCACGCGGTCATGTCAATGGCGCCAAGAAGCAGGAGCCGACAATCGATGAGAATGTGAACGCCAATGCCAAGTCGAGTGCCAGTGCCGGCGATCCGGCTAAAAATACCACCGACGACCCGAACGGCAATGGCAACGGCGCCATGCTGGAAATCGGTGGCGAGATTGAGCTGCCCGGCGCCTTGCCGCCCGATCAGTTGCTTAGCGATGAGTTGCCCATCAATCGCGCCGGTAACAAGATCACGCCCAAGCCACTGGAGATCGTTGTCATTAACGGCCGCAAGGCTCTGGCCATTGCTGGCGAGCCCCCTCGGCCGCGCCTACAAGTGTGAGTCCGAAACGAAGGCAATCAACTTGGGCGCACACTCATCTGATGCCCAGACCGTTCCCTGTTCATCTGTTCTGCTCGGTTCAGTACCAGTTTAATATGGTTAATAATACAAAGGACTCGGACAATTAGCAAACATAATACCATTTGGCTTAAATGCTTCATTGTTATTGCTGTACTCGTTCACGAGGTCAACCAGGTCCGTCCGTCTTCGTATTGCGGCTAAAGAATTGACTAAAAGCTAGACCTCCGTGAAAAATCAACAATTAATTTATCATTTTTAAAGCAATCAGTTTTAAAGCTAGATCAAATTTGATGAACTCTGCTGAAAGTCTGATAAAGTCTATATAACTTGGGTAAAGGTAAACCGCGAAAATTCATATCGCCCATCATTTTAGAGGTAGTCAGCAATTTTGGCAGTTTTCTGTTGAGTTCCAATAAAAATGAAAATGTTTGGCCACGCCAAAAATCGTAACAATCAAAATTGAGACAGTTTCCAACAGTTTTAAGTTGTTGTATTGTGAATGAGTATTGCGCAATCGGTTACTGCCGACTGCAGCGTTCTTCCTTGTTCTTAATAGCTATTTTTTTTCGAGTTTGGAATCAATGTTAGAAGATAATAGGCTAAATCTTAGGCTGTTAAATCGTAGGATCCACTTACCGACCATTCCTGTCCAGACACAAATGTTGAATCAAATCGTTTGCTTTACCTCTTATTTGCTTGCAGCGTGCCACGCGAGCCGGACTTGGAGATTTACGAAAGGTATTTCCCAAAGCGCAACTCTTCGGCCAAGGAGAAGCGCCAAAGCTTCCTTGAGTGCATTGCTGCTGGCAACTTGAGCTGCCAGATGATGTCCGCCGTGATGAAGACACTGGACCTGCACGTAAGTAGCGTTATCATTGTTAGTATGGCTAACGAGGCTAATTGAATTTGTAACTTGGCCAGGACCGCGTGCGCATGTCGCATGTGTGCAAGACCTGGGCCATGATTGCCCGCGACCGGAGCGTGTGGCGCACTGTGAGATTGCGCGACACTCGCATCACCAACTGGCTGTTTCTGCTGCGCGATATGGTGCGTTATCGCACACGCGAGCTGGACATGATGGGCCTGCGAATGGACAATCCCAAGATGCGTATGGAGGGCGATTTGCGTGTGCTAAAATCGCTGCGGGTGCTGCGCACCGATGCCAGCGAAGCGGAGTTCATCCAGACGATTATTAAGCGCATGCCGCGCCTGCTGGAGCTGCGCACGACGTGCACCAGTCGCATCCTCAGCCTGCAGAGCATGGACAAGATGATGGAGCTGCGCGTGCTGCGCATACGCATGGTGGAGCCCAAGGCGTGCATTGTGTCGCTGCAGCCGCTCCAGAAACTGGAACAGCTGAGGGAGCTCAGTCTGCGCGGCATTAACAACATGGCCCAGCTGGAGCTGTTGCAGCTGCACGATCTGACGCAGCTGGAGACACTTGTGCTGGGCTCGTGTCGCGGCATGAAGGTCACATCGTTTGGCCAACAAGTGCTGCCGACTCTCAAGCGACTGCGTCACCTGCGCCTGGAGAACCACCACAGCAATCGATCGTTCAACATTAACGAGATCATGGAAGGCATCGCCGCCGGCGGCAGCGTGACGCGCGTCGAGCTCATCAATGTTAATGTCGATGCCGAGCTCAGTCGCCAGCTGGCCGAGTGCCATTCGGTCCAGGAGCTGCTGCTGATGCCCAATTTCCATAATAACACCGCCTACATGATGCACTACATCATGCAGGCCATCAACGAGAACAGCGAACAGCTTAACGTTTTCCGACTGGGCCTCACCTACGAGCTGCTCAGCGTGACTCGCGCGCTGGCCATGAACCACGAGAAGGACTGCATTCCGGTGGCGCTGCCGATACCGGGCGTGCCCGACAACGATGTGCTGAACGAGTCCGACGAGCCCATCGCCTATTTGCCGGTCGATCGACTCGAGTCCATCCTGCATCACATGATGCCGCAGGCCTGGCTCACAGTCGCCAAGGTTTCCCAGAGCGAGACGACCAATCTGAAATTCCTCGCGGCCTCACCGACCGAGACGGCCGCCACTTTGAATGTTTAAACTCAACTTCATCGCTCGCTAAATACATATACATATATATATATATATGTACTATAGCATGTGAGCTTCAGGGTGTGTAGGAATCAGGGCGAGCAGCGTTACGTTTCCTTCGTATCCGCCGCCCCGTTGTTCTTTGAGAGAAAATAGACTGAGTCTCAATTTCAACATCACAAGCTACGCAAAATCTTGTAGAGCAAGCCAGACTATTTACAGTTATAATGGAAACGTGTATATTTAAATATGCTCTATATATTGTTTTTTGTAAAAGAGACGTTCTTATTTTAAAAAAACGTTAAAATATATATGAAAATACAAAGTAAAAAATATATGCAGTTTTTTTTTTGTGAAAAATTAAAACGTTTTCTTTTAGAATGTTGCATATAAATACATACAAATATATAAATATATCTAAAGCTAACACATACACATTTAAATTACTTGAATTGCGTAATGTATGTTTACACATCTTTTGTATTTGTAGACGTCTTGTGAAAACTATTTTAAAATACATGATAAACCTATTTTTGTATACTGTTAAATCGGAGTGTTTTGGGTGTGATTGTAGTTGCGCATGTATATTGTTATATTGTACGGTTCTGGGGGTCCTGGCTAAGAGTTTTGGATATATTATATATATATATAATATAAATTGTACAAAAATAAATATGTAATACTATTACAAGGCCACCAACTAGTCAGCGTATCAAAAGGAGCACATATAGTTTTATATATTTATTAGTGCCTGTATAGGGGTTGTCGGGGCGGGAATGTTTACCGAGATGTACTCTTAAATGTGCCCCGCGGACAAGGACATCGAATGCCATTAGATATGGAAATATTCATATCTTAAAATAATTTGCAGTTGGAGTTTGTGCGATCGACAAATAAAATTGTTAAATTAATTTCGGGCAATAAGTGATGGCAAATCAATTTAAGATTAACAACTGTCTGTCTAACTAAATACTAAACGGTTAATTCTTACTCCTCCTGCCCTAGCCAGTTTTGATAATACGACTATAGCTTTGTTAATATGTGTTTAACTAAATCGCAATTAAAAGTAAATAGGGACGGTACAATAACATAAATAATAATATAGCATAAGAGTGGAGCACGCGCTACTTTCGGTCAAATATGTATACAAACTCGCATTGGTAGCACTATAATAGAAGCTGATAGATGGCCAAGATTGAGTACACTCTGGACGTGTACCCGGACAATTGAAGGCTAAGGCTATGCGCGGCTTAAATCTAATTTGTCGTTGGTTGGGGATCAGTTGTATTCGGGCTTGGGGAAGTAGTCGGGCACAAAGATGTGCACGATGATGCCGGTGGTCATGAGCGCAAAGTAGATGATGACAGCCACCCACCAGAGTACGCGCTCCCACCGGCGCACCTCCAGATTGCGCAGCACCCCGATGCCGACGAGGAGGCCAGCAACGGCGCCGGACAAGTGCGCCACGTAGCCAATTTGATCATGCTGATCGGTTATGTGGCGATACACCGATGTGCCCAGATCGGTGAGGCAGAACACAAGAAAGGCCATCAGCTGGACGATTGCGTACTCCATTTCCGAGTAGTTCTGCAAATGGGGATGCGGATTAGAGGCGAGTTTTTACATGCGACTGCTTGCGGGCTCACCATAATGATTGTGGCAATGTGGGCGGTGATCAGGGCGTAGACACCGCCGGAGGCGCCGGCCAGAAAGATGCGTGGACTGGTCAGCGAGGTGCCCATGGAGCCGGCCAGCACGCCAGCCAAATAGACGAGCGCGACGCGCCACCAATGATGCACCAGCTCCAGCGCAATGCCAAGGAATATCTGGATGATGAGGTTCATCATCAGATGCATGATGCCCACGTGCACGAACATGTAGCTGAAGAATCGCCACGACTCGTAGCGCTTATACGGATTGTAAATGAAGAGCGTCGCCGCCGGTCCGTTGGTGCTCTCGCCCAGCCGTTGATTGTAGTTGGGATCGTCCCTGTGCGGGGGGTTTAACAAATTGATTAAATCGGGCAATTAGAGAGTTGTTCGGCTGAATATGCTCACTGAAAGTAGATGACGTCCACCAGGAACATGATGATCTCGATGATCGAAAAGATGACCATGGTCAGCGGAGGCGGACAAATGGACATTTGCTTCTCGTACGCCCCGTCCGGCTCGTCGCCCTCCAGCGGCTTGGGCGGCGGCACCACATAGCGACAGTACCGGGTGAGCATGTTCCGTATCATCCATTTGTGCTGCAGCGACATGCTGTAGAACTCATCGAAGTCCAGGTGCCCATTGTTGTCCACGTCGTTCCGGCGCAATATCTGCTCGGCAATATTTGGCGGTATATCGCGGCAGTAGCCGTTCGAAATCAGTTCCTTCAATTCGTGTGTGTCGATCAGCCCATCCCGGTCCGAGTCGTGCTGCAAGCGAGGGCAAAGCGCAAGGTTACTCCAAAGTGCTCGCAAAATAGAGAGAGAGGCAGATACAGCAAAGTGACAGAGAGAGGAATGCGTCTCTTTTCATTTACTTCAAGCTTACTTGTGGCAGTGTTGCCAACTTAGCCTTTTTCCCGCCAGATCTGTCCACTTTTAACTGAATACATAATCTATTCGTTTCTTGTTTTAATAATAATACATTTAATATTATATACTAAATAACAGTCAAATTTGTTTACCAAACCTACTTTTTCTGCCACATGTGGGAAAGGAAAACCACTGAATATTTTATTGCATGGTGAGATTTTTTTTGTGGTTTTTTTCAGAGGTGAGCTTGCATTATTGCTCATTACTTGATCAATGAAAGCTAATGAATAATATTAATAAGTTGTACACACTTTTAAATTTAAATCATTGGTTTTGCAACTATATATTTTTTAAATTAAGAAAATGATAATTTCCTGACAGTTATTTGGTACGATTTTTTTTACTTTACAATTCGGGGAAAACTGGAACTTGTTTCTCAGCCGTGTATTTACATAATTGCAATGCTAATTAGGAGTCGTTTAAGATATTAATCATTGAAATATCGATTGTGAGACGACTCAAATATGCCCCTTTAAATGTATCTGTAAAAGTAGGTTTCGTAAACAATACAAAACATAAATTAAATTTTGTTAGCCACTGTTATGAGGGAACGCATTCAAACGAAGACGGTAAATGCAATTTTATGTATCAGATACAGTTATGCTGTTGACGCATAAATATTATTATTATTATCGAAATAAATAGATAAAATAATAATTGATAAGGCAACCAAATTTTTCTGTTTTAAATTTTGTTACTCGTTCACCAAGTGAAACGAGTCTATTGGGTTTGTGGAATCTCCTTTCGCCGGCGATTTCAAATTTGGAATATATACTCGAGTTTAGCCGCGTCAGATAAAGTGTCAAGATTTTTTTCGCTACGCCCACTAAGGGCGTGACAAAGCGATAGAATCTATCTTGGGGGCGGTAAACCGTGAAATATCCATATTTCCCACAATTTTAGATCTAGAGTCACCAAATGTGGCAGACAGTTTTCTGATGGCCTTGTTTTTCTTTATGTTGCCCCCTTTTCCTTTCGTTTCTTTGGGGTCGGTCTGTCCTGATTTTGTGACAAACAGCAAACTCCAGCGATTCTCCGATCCAACCACAATCCGATGTGAGCTAACTTAAGATTCCCTTCGAAAGGCATCGAATCGACTCACCTTTCATGTGGCCTACGCTCTGGTCTCTTTGCATTGGACATTATCATCGCTAACGGGAAAGGTTAAATTTGATAAAATCTCTTTTAGAGTAGGCGTCGATGAGGTTTTTTAAAATCCATTTTGGAAATATGAGTTCTATTCGGTAACTTTTATTCAAATTGTATGGAAAACAACCCGGAACAAATATCCAGACATCGTTGAAGCTGAGGCGTGAGCTGTGGACTTCGTTAGGGCAGCAACAAGGATAGCAGGACAAAGTACAGGTGGGTAATTAGCTCCGGCACACGGCACTGACGATTGCCACAGTTCTGGCTGGTTTTCCATTGCCTCCAGAATGACGCACTTGTGGCAGGCAAGCAAAAGCTTGATGGGCTGGTGGATGGGCCAACGGGAGGAGTCGGGCAGCTGCGATTGGCAGGACGACGAGGATAACGAGGTGCAGACGTCGTCGGGCGTTGGCACCGTCATTGTCATATATACGGCACTGGCGGGCCTGTTCATTGGGGCCAACCTATTGCCCAGCCAGCTCGGACAGGCCACACAGCCGCTGCGGGTGCCGGCGACACGAAAGGATCAGCAGCGTGGTCGTGGCAGGCGGCAGGCGCTGACGCCGCCGCCGCTCAATCTTGTCGAGAAGAGGCCGGGCAGGCAGCTGGTGCTGGACAATTGGCAGGATGCGATGCAGCCGACCGCTGAGGAGGAGGCCCAGTGGCAGGAATTGAGCAGGGATGTCTACTTCGATGTGGCCAACGAGAACAGCGAGGAGGATCAGTTTCTCGAGGCCCGGGACGATTGACACACAATGTTGCTGCCGGCGAATCCAATTAAACAGCTGAGATTCACACATCGTTTCCGAAATCAGTTTTCAATAGCCCAAATTTGAAATATAAATAAATGCTCCTCGTAGCAAACAGTAACGGCACTCGAATTGAAGATTGCGTCATTGCCGCATGCCAGTTGCATGTGGCATAAATCGCTCCAAATGCGGTCGAGACGAGTCGCCGCATAAGGCTGGCCAGCTCAGCAAATGGCCAAAAGCGGAGCGACTGCTGTCCGGCATTCGTCAAATCCGTGGAAACTCCTTACGCAACGAGGCCACAGCATTGGCAACACTTGCCCCATGCCTCGCCCAAAACACGCCCCTCCGTTGGCTTCACCTATTTTCTGCCTTTCAGAGAGCTGAAGTTACATATTTTGTTTTTGAAAAACAAACCATGTGGCAAACAACAGTTTTCTCCTTTTTGCCCCTTTTGAATACCCTGTAAATGCACTGAAAGATGGGTGTAATGTTTTCATAGACCCAAGGTACGTTTGCAAAACTGGGTACAGGGTATCGCCTAGTCGAGCTTATTCATATTAAGCACGAGCGGTTAACAAAATTCTTGTAATTAGTATTCTGTATTTATTTTGTATTTCTTAGTTTTGCAACTTCAAAGAGAATATAGTATAGATTAATATATATATAGTATGCTGTATAATGAAACTAGTTTGTGTTGACTTTTGTCACGATATCACGTTTTCCGTTCCACTGAATGATGATAATATATAAGTAATCCTACTCATTCTGATCCCTCCTTTTTTTAGACTAGTTGGCGAAAAGGGACCTATTTTAATTTTTTCTTCTACTCGTCCTGATCCAGAATGTACTCAAATGCACATTTATATATATACTCGAACGTTCTTATATTATTTGATTAACTTTCGATTTCATCACAATATATTATACAATAATCAATATGATTCCTAAATAGATTTTGGCTACCAAATTGTTGTACCACAAGTTTTCCTAGATTTGGGAACCTCCCTGAACAGGGTATTCTGCAGTCGGTTCGCCCAGTTTCCAATGCTTGTTTCACTTGCTTTGCACATATTATTTATATCGCAATGACTAAACGCTGGATCGAAAGGGTAAAGGAAACAGCAAATGCATATCTGTTTATATACACGCAAAATCAAGCAACAGATTGTCAATATATATATAGTATATGAATATGGCCACGCCCTAAACATATAGTATATGCGAATGAATACATTCAGCCACGCACTTGGCGCACTTGTCAATGTGTCTCAAATATTTAACAAAAAAAAATAGAGAGAAAATAAAGCAACAAAGAAAACAAACACAGGCGATAAGCAGTTGTGATTGCAGGTAGGGGGTGGTGGGAGCGGGGAGGGGGAGGGATTAGACCAGAAATATAGAAACGTTAAAATCTCATTGACTCACACAAATTGCAGTCCAAGGCAGCTGTTGTAAAGGCACATAAATTCATACATATAGACAACAAGAGGGTATATCGGTGAGGCCGTTCAAGTTTGACGTTTGGGGTTATATGGGCTACTTGAAATGCCTTTGCCCGCTCGGTCTAAACAGATAAGATTGCGCGCAGCAATAATTTTTGGTATCGGCTCGAGTTGGCACGAAACCCGCCCAAAAGAGAACCTACGAAAATGAGAAAAGGCAAAAGCCAACATCGAGTCTATGCTAATTCCCAGCCAGAACACATACCAGATTTACCTGATATTAATGAATAGATGTTATGCACAAACTAACCACAGCAACAGCAAAAGAAACGGCTTAACGAAGAATGCATACCCTGTAACCTGAAGCTGACCCATCGTGCGTTTAAGCTCCGCCCATTGCAATGACAAATGCCACAATTACTTCTGTGTTTATTGCTTGATTCTGATGAAATTGGAATTGAAACAGGTGTTTACACAGTTAGCAGGTATTTGAATTTAGCAAAAAACATGTGCTTTTCCAGTCTATATAATGTATTTAAGGAAATGGGATAAGTTATTTAGAAAAAGAAAGAAGAAAAGATAAGCCTATGATACAGGAAAATATATGCATACACATGTGTATTCCATTCCGTGTATTCTGTGTATTCTAATTGCGGAAACAATGATGAAATGCAATTTGTGTTTCGGCATTGTTGTTG